>JBBUKS010000002.1:11229564-11319073 GCA_038050645.1 Hedychium gardnerianum | reverse complement strand
ATTTAAGCTTAGAAAATAAACGGAAAAAGTCAATAATCCCTTTCATATCGATTTACGACATTAATTCTAGAACTCTGCGAGATTGTGTACGACCGCAGGTGTGTTCCGAAGAATCAATTGTACTTAGTTTGTCCCCGTTTCAAATGGGTACGCAACCCTCGTTGATTAATCCACTAATTAAAACCCACCCATCACAGCGGTACGACGAAGTCAACGAGGGCGTGCCGACGAAAACTAAACCCGACTTTCATCGCCCAGTATCCTGCCTAGACGGTAAACAAATTAAATCGAATTAAATTTTAAGATATTTAAATTTATTTAATAAGATAATCGAATTAAGTTGAGTCGAGTCTAAAATGAATTAAATTTTTAAAATGATTATTCAAGTTTAACTTAATTTATTTTTTATAAATTTGAGTTTGTTTGAAGTTTGACTTAAGCTTGGTTCGTTTAAATATTATTGAGCTCTCAATTCAAACTTATTTGATTGTTTGAAATTTTTATTCGTTTGATTAATTATTGAATTTGATAATTCAAATTTATTTATTTTATTTAATATGTTGATAATAATTTTATTAATGAATAAGATTATTCACGAACATTAACCAACTGAACACATATATATTGAAGTTTGTTTGTTTAGTTTAACGAGTTATTTAAATTTATTTATTTAATTAATCTCATGTATATTAAATAAATATAAATAATTTCTTACTAAGAAATACTAAATTTATTGACAAATATTTAATTTATTTATTATCCTACTCTTATCCAACGCTCCCGTTTGCTCTATTTATTTATTTAGTAAATTTTTATAGTATCGATAGAAAGGTTAAATTTTGATTAATAATTAAATTTTTATTTTTTTTCATGTATTAATTATTATTTAGATTAATTAATTTAGTTCGTAATTTATTTTTCTATTTTAATTTTAAAACGAATTGATGACAACGTTAAGGACAAACGTTACACACGTCTGCTCTATTTAAGTACCCTCTCGACACGGCGCCCCACTGTGAGCCCCATGTCGCGTCGCGTGGACATTTCTCCTATTTTTGGTTTCACATCGAACCTCCCATGGGAGTCGACGAATACCACTCCCTGATCTCACCGCACTCCTCCGGTCAATTTTCCCTCTACAGTGTTCAATAAACATGTGTCCCCAAGAAGCGGTCATCTAAACGTTGCGGCAACTTTCTCCCTAGCGGCTCGTTCTTCCCCCTCGTCTTCTTTCGCTAGCCGGATGTTTTCCGAGTGTTTCGGTCTTCTGCGGCGCTCTGACTGGAATCCTTCTGGAGAAGCGCTCTGATCGCCGTGCGCGTCCTACGCCTTTGAACATTGTGGTTTCTGGGTAAGTGGTAAGCTCGGTCTTGTAGAACTTTGGTCCCGTAGATCGTCGGTTTTTCAATCGGGGTTTGATAGTCTCTGATATTGAAACCCAGGTTCGTATTTTTCCTAGTTCCTTTTTGCTGATGGTTCTTGTTTTATTGCTGGTTTGGAATGTTTCTGTCTCTGTTTGTTTTAAAAATTGTATGTTCTGCATCTTGGTATGTTCTCGATTGATTTCTATCAGAATATCAAAACAGATTTCGGTTGTTTATGTTGGACAATCTTGTTGTTGGAGATTAGCATGGGATAATCTGAATTTGAAATTACAGAATCAAAATCAGTATATGTTACGATGACCTGAGCTGATAATCTCACGCTGCCAAGTAGGGAAGTAAGAGCTACTTGGGATAAATGAGCTGTTTGGAAGATTGGACTGCCTTATATGGCCAAATCCGAGCCGGCTGAGTGCTCCCGTGTGGAAGCCGAGTCAGCAGAGTTGACGAGTTCGAGTCGGTCGAGTTTGAGTCAGCCGAGTCCGTCGAGTATCGAGACGCCGAGTCAGGTGAGTGCTCGAGTCACTGAGTACCGAGACGCCCAGTCAACCGAGTGCCGAGTCGCCGAGTTAGCTGAGTATCGAGTTGCTGAATCAGTTGAGTGTCGAGTCGGCTGAGTGCTCCGAGGGATGAGTCGGCCGAGTGCTTTGAGTGCTCCGAGTCAGCCGAGTCCGAGTCGGCCGAGTGCTCCGAGTCAAGAGAGCATTGCTAAATACTTGGGAGGTAATCCCGAGTTCGAGTGAGTTTCTGAGTGCTCGAAAGCAGAGAAGCCGAGGTCTACGGTCAATGCAGTTTCCTTAAAATAGATTTGCTCCACCTTCGGCGGTACTTCGAGATTGTCGTGGCTCATCTACTTACTAGGATACAATGGCAGACTGTGATCACCACCAAACACTGGTGGTTGCGACGAACTAAATTCGTACCCGAATGCTAACACAGAAATCTGCCTAGAGAAAATTGCACAGTAGAGGAAAAAGATTCGAGGGGAACACAAGTGGATGGAGTTTTCTTTTGCTATTGCTTTCGCTCATACCTCTGCTCAAGATCTCGCCTCCTTATATAGGAGCGCCTTTCTTTTGGCTCCGTTAAATAGCCGATTAAAGGTCATTTACTGTTATTACTGTCCGGATTGAAACACTAGCCATAGTCGGCCGTTTCACCCGAAAGGTTACAGATACGCTATTAACATCTGTTAATGCATCCGTATGCACTTGAGCAGGTAGCAAAAATATATTCATGTGGCAAAATGTTGGTTAATTCATTTGGGCAAATTTTGCCCCGATCAGTCCGGTATTCTACACGCGCAGGTCGTGCTCGCACACGAGTCAACTTGGTTCAGTGCAATCCGGGACCTACATTTGCACCCCCTGCAAATCCATGCGTGAGAAAGAGCCTCTCCCCATGCATTTGTTCATAATATCAATGTTTGCGAATCAATATAAACCAACCAAAATGCCTTGAAACTTCCAATGTGGGAATAAAGTCTTATTCACAATAGGGCTTCTTTCTTCTTCACTTTTTTTTTCATTCACATATATCCAATAATCTCCCGCATGAATGGAAACAAGGTATGTGATAATATTCAACAGTTGAGTCTAGTATAGGACAAATATATCTTACCCTTTGAACCTTCCATTGTGAAGATTTATTTGCTTACTAGCTAATAGTAAACACGATGTCCTTGAACTGTTCTACCGTTTGTGTAAGCATTGACATATCTCATCCAAGACTCTCTTGATACAACTCAGTTATCATGAGTGTGTTTGTTCTTGGTCATGAACATGCTTGGTTTCTTGAGAAGTTCTAAGAATTGCGTTTTCAATTCTTTTTGAAGCAATTCTTTTTGAAGCAACCCCGCTTCTTTCTTACATAGGTGATTTCTTAAGACTATTCCACAATACTCGGATCATTAAAAGCCGTATGCTTAACCTCCATCCTTCCATTGGATAGTTCCCCCACTTAGTCGGTATAGTTAGGTTGCCCCATTGAACCTAGTTTTTGGGATTTCCAATCTGTATAGGTTGGGTTTCCTTTGCACCAATATATTTTATTGGCATCAAGTCATCCCTCGCGATGAGCTTGTAACTAACTTTCTGTTTAACCCTTTGGTTAACGGATCCGCTATGTTATCCTTTGACTTTACATAGTCAACAGTGATAATTCCGTTGAGAGTAGTTGTCTAATGGTATTGTGTACGTATGTGTTTAGACTTACCATTATACAGATGACTCTATGTCTGGCCAATTGCCGATTAACTATCGCAATGTATGTAAATTGCTACACTGGTTTTGGCTATCTATGAATATTTTCTAAGAATTGTCGTACCTATTCAGCCTCTTCACCACACTTGTCAAGGCTACAAACTCAGATTCCATCGTGGATTTAGTTATTACTGTTTGTTTAAAAGATTTCCATAAAATGACTTCACCTCCCAAAATGAATACATATCCACTCGTAGACTTCGAGTCTTTCATATCAGATATCCAGTTCACATCGTTATATCCTTCGATCACAGCAGGATATCTCGTATAGTGCAGTCTATATTCACGAGTATACCTTAAGTACCTTAGTACTCTTGTTATTTCTTTCCAGTGCTCAACACCGGAATTACTAATGTGTCTACTCAGTTTACTTACTGCGTAGGCTAAGTCTGATCGTGTATAACTCATTAAGTAAATCAAACTTTCAATCACTCAAGAGTACTTTATTTGAGAGATACTTTCTCCTCAATTCTTCAATAGATGGTCTGTGCCAACGCAGTATCACCCTTGGTGAATTTCTCAAGAATCTTGTCCACATAATGGAACTGACTCAGAATAAGTTCCTCTGATGTTTTAAGAATCTTAATTCCTACAATCACATCAACTAGACCCATGTCTTTATATCAAATCTTGAGTTCAACATATATTTAGTAGATTTGACTATCTTATCATTATTTCTAATGATAAATATGTCATCTACGTATAGGTACAAGATACATAGTCATTCTCTTTTATGTAGGCACATCTATCACATTCATTGATTTTGAATTACATTCCTTCGTGACATTATCAAACTTTTCATGTCACTGCTTTGGAGCTTGTTTCAAACCATATAACGACTTCACCAATTTACAAACCTTATTTTTCTGCCCTGACACAAAACCCCTCAGGTTGTATTTCCTCTTCTAAATCGCCATTTAGAAAGGTTGTCTTTATGTCCATCTGATTTATTTCTGGATTCCATAAGGCGGCAATAGCCAACTATACTTAGAAGTTATTCTCGACACCGGAGAATACATATAAAAGTAATCAAGACTTTTTCATTGTTGGTAACATTTAATTACTAATCTAGCCTTGTACTTATCCATCTGATTTCATTTTCTTCTTTAAGATCTACTTGCAACTAGTGATTTACTTCCTGGAGGAAGATCCATAAGTTCCCAATTGTGATTTTACAAGATAGAGTCTGTTTCAGATGCAATTGTCTCTTGGTAGTGAGGTTTTTTGAGGCTCACATTCCCAAAAGTGATAAAATCTGTTTCGAAGGATTTTTTCACTCGAGCTTTTTTACTTAACCTCAATTGTTTCATCGTCATCTTCTTCCTCTTGTATTTCATATGCCCGTTTTGAAGAACTTGCTTCCTCTCGGGTCTTATACGGAAATACATACTCGAAGAACGAGACATTTCTCGATTCTATTGAGTTTTTGTGTATATTCGGTATTTGTGACTCATATACAAAAAAATCGATACATGTTATGTGAATATTAAATAAATATGCAATCAATCGTTTTTGGTCCATTTTAATCCTTTTCGGATCAGACACCAAAACTTTGGCAAGCCATCCCCACATTCATATGTATTTATAGGACTATTTTCTTTCGAGGCATCTTATTTAAAAGATAATTAGCTGTTAACATAGCTTAATAGTCCAGAGCTTGATAGTAGAACAATCATCATCTTCTTTAGAGTGTGATTTTTTCGCTCAGCAATACCATTTTGCTAAGGAGCATAGGGACTAGGGAGTTGTTGTTTTGTGTCTGATCTCATAATCAACACGCAACTCAGTGAACAGTGATACATATTCACCGCCTTGGTCACTTCGAATCACCTTAATCTTTTTATTAAGTTGGGTTCAATCTCATTTTTATAGAGAACAAATTTTTTTATAGTTTCATCTTTACTTTTGAGAAGATACACAATAGTATTTTGTGTTATCATCCACAAAAGTGATGAAGTACTTATTCTCACCACGTGATGGTGTACCTTTTAGGTCGCACCAAGGTGAAACACAACCCAAATGGAGGAAGATCCGTGAACTCGTGCTCCAATATCTAGTCTTGAAGTTTGAATGAGCCTCTTCTACAACCTCCACACTCTAATGATTCATCAGGGCTGAGGGTGGAGATGTTGAGGGGAGGGCAATGAAGATGTTGCGGTCTAAGCATGGATGAATCTAAATCTAAAGTGATGATTCCTTCGCTTTTTTATCATATAGGTTTGCAAAACTTATTAAGAATATCATATATATCATGATTTGTATATTTATAAATAGGTCCCTAACTCTTTAAATTAGGTTTCTAATAAGAACAATTGTATGTGATTGACATATGTACATTTGATTGCACTAACCAAATGGTCTCCTCTTGTTAACTAACACTTAGTATTGTACGGGCTGTGACTCTATAAACTAGCTTATGCTGGGTGGAATCTTATTGCATTGCTATGATGAAATATAATTCTTAATTTGTTAGGAAGTTTTTGGATATGTATATCCTGTCAAATCAATCTTGAACTGTTTTATGCAATTTCAGATTAGTTCATGCCTGCTTCGCATTTGGTTCTGGTACAAAGATTTGACTGTTCCATGTTAAACTTGTCAACTCTTATCACTCACTTCAGTTACCATGACATTGTAAAATTCGTAGCATATATGCATTCATCAACAATTGTAATTCAAGAAAGGAGTTTATCTTTGAATTTAGCTGCTAATATGTCAAATTCTGATGGCCATACAGTCACATATTTCTTTTAATTTATGCTGAGAATCTGGGATACTTTTGTTACATGGAAAGTAAGAACAGTTTGAGGAAACTACTTTGCAGTAGGCTAACCTATATACTAGCTTTTATATTGATGCCTTGTAAGTTGCTAATATTTTGTTTAAAAGAAGTCATTTTGATATTTAGGTAGTTTGCAGTTTCTGGGTCAGTGTCATTTGGTAATTTGGTCTCTGAAGATGGTTGGAGTTTTCCTTATATTTTATGGAGCTGTTTTAACCATGTCATCTACTTGCACTTTGCACATCGCCCAGGCAAAGAGCACTGATCCAGCAGAAGGTAAATTTCAAACTTCAAAGTTATATAAATTAAATATTGCTATACTTTCTTTCGTATTTTAGTTAACAACATGAATGATTTTCTTCATTGATTGTTTAGATGTGTAGAATTTAGGGATAGGCAAAATATTGTATTGCCTTGCTTCATAAAGGGATAACCATTACTTGGATATAAAGAATTTCTGAAGGATTTGAAGAGAGGGGACGATGAAGGGACTATGAGTAATATAGTATAATCATAAATATGAGTTATGGAAGATGAAAAGATGGTATGCAATAAGTGGTAAGCAACATAAACGACATAAAAAAAGCAATTGTATTCAAGTAGAGGAAGGAAACAACCAAAAAATAAGGAAAAAGCGAATGAAAAAAAATTGTGTGAAAAATTTCTATGAAACCTGGAGAAGTTGCCTTTTTTCTCCGTAATGGACATAAAGATACCACTCACATATAGGTGAAATGAAACTTAATGGAGCATGCAGGTGGAGGCTGAAATTGGCAATGCTTGTGTTCATATGAGGTGTGGTTATTGGTAAGCGGTCAACCAAGTAACAATTAAAAATTACTAATGTTTGTGCTTGTGTCTTTATGCGACATGGTTGCTAGCAGGTTGTTGCGAGCAAACATTGGTGGTAGGTGCTCACATTCTCCTAAGTCCTTATAACGAGTGGAAGAAAGAGGTCATGTTATGAGAAGAGCTAGTATTTGTGGTGCTTCCCTCTGCTTGGTTCAAGAGTTGCTTTTAGATCTTCAAAAGGAAAATCCCTCTTTGATCCATGAGGTCTTGTGGATGTGCTTAGCAAGTAAGTGGCACTCATCCTCTTAAAAGGTAAGGAGTCCAATTGACGTGCAAGATTTGATGCTTGATGCTTGAAGAAGAGGGCGCATAATTATAAAAATTAAATCAGAAACCAACACAATGGAACTTTAGGTCATTGGTTCAATGGTTGGATCAAACCACTTGTGGACCCAAATATTGACTTAGCCGAGTTCATTGGCTAGATCTACCTAAATCAACTAGTTAGACCACAAATTTATTGATTTTATTTATGTACTAGAAATTTAGGTAATGAAGAAGAATAGGAAATTATGTCACATAAATAAATAAGTTCCACCATAAAATAATTGGAAATTAAATGAGACAACTTCTATCTTGATACAAAAGTTACTATTAAATAATGAAATATAAATACAACAACCACCACCAAAGTCTTATCCCACTAGGTGGGGTCGGCTGCATGAATTCTTCTACATCATTAGGTTTTATCCCTTATTATATTATCATCTATATTTAAATAAATTTTATCTTATTTTATTGTTGTTAATCGAATCTTCTTTGGTCTTCCTCTTTCGTAGTTTGTGGAGGGCATCCTCTTTCACAGTTTGTGGTTGTAGTTAGTTCCATACAACATGTGTGAAGAGGTTGACAAAAGGACTTCATTCTTAGACTTTGGATTATCCCTTTTAGGAAACAACATTGGCAACACCGTATCATGTTGGTAGAGCCACGACTTTAGATTATGAGTTTGCAACATCGATGGAAGTGACAACATCCTAACACCAATTAGGGCCAAAAAGTGTTCCTAAGGTTTGTGTTGTTGTATGGAGTGAGAGATCTCGGAGATGAGTAATAATAGTGAGTCATATTTGGTAGGATCCTATGGCAAGCAACTACATTGAGAAAATGTGGGGCGATGACCTGATTGTGGAGCAAACTCTAGGAGGGAAGTAGGGAGAAGTCACGTTGCACGATGGGCACGCGAAACTTGGTTCTAGATGGAAAAGGCTCATGGGTGGCAACTGAGGTTCATTTGAGCTCTCTATTAAGGAGAAGAGGCACTAATGTGTTGATTGGTTGCTTCATAGTGATTTCCTCGTGTGGTGGTGACAGTGATAACGATAGCTCACACAAAGCTACCTCGATGAGAGTCTTGTGTTTGTGGGGAGTGTGGTGGATGTAGGAGATGGGATTCTATCCTCATCTTTCACTTGCTCAAGCCGAGATTTGGAGATCATGAAATGGAAGTTAGCCTTTGAGAAGAGAGATGCATGGAAGAAGAAGACAACTTGCGTAGGAGGTCAGGTTGTTGTCTGCGACAATAATCTCCCTAGTGCAGGAATATTTCTTTCAAAAATCTTAACCTTAGAAAGGAGCTCTAATACCACATATAATTTGGGGATAGAAAAATATTGTATCTTCATAAAGGCATAACCATGTGGATATATATGAACTCACGATAAAACCCTAAATCTGAAACTTACTAATATAGGACTAAATTCACTGCCAATATTTTTTTTGGTTTGTTAATGATAAGAAAAATAATGTTTCTTTCTGCTTTGTGTTATATGATAGTTAAATTTTCTTATATGCCACAAAGTTATATTTTGGAAGCTAAAATATATAGGATATGTTTATTTTAGTGTAAGCATGCTAATAATAAAATGTTTTGCCTATCCTTAGTTTAGCTAACTGGGAGCATCATTCAAAATATTTAACCCCATTTCCCAAAAGGGAAACTAAGTTCATTACAGAATATTTATAGTGCCATGAAGAAATGGACTCCATGAATACTAACTAATAACATATAGAAGGAAATGCATATTCTAGTCAGTGAATAGCAGGTCCTTATTGTGAATCACATATATGCCTAAGGTAGGCCCTAATTGTAAGTTCAAGATTATATTACAGGTTTAGTGTTGTTCTTGTATTGTTTAATGTTAATGTTATGGGCTAATTGAGCTCCTTTATGAATATTTAATGTAGGTGCCCATTTGTAACATTTCATATTTGTAATATTTTGTATTTGTAATAGTATCTATATTTCAGTAGAGGAGGGACTAGCTAGGGTTTGGTAAGGAATAACTCCCCTCATGGTATTGGAACCCATTTCTTTCCATCCCGTTGCATTTTCTCAGGGAGAAAGCCCTTTGTCATCACTGCCTAAGCTTGTCCCGTCAAAAGCTTCCAATCCTTGAATCATAGAGAAAGCTTTGGAAATCTAAGTAGAACTAAAGTTGAATATATGAGATAGACTTGCTCTTTTTCAGTAATTCGTGATTTGAAGGTATGAGAAAGCTTTGAAATTTTATGCAAGTACTCGTGCATTACATGCTTTTCTATGTTAAGATTTGGCATAATACTGCAAGAGCCAGAATTTGTAGTTCTTAAATTTCCTTTGAGAAGGTTATTCAGGAATGATAATGCTTGCTTATATGCAGTCTATGCATTAAGGATTATCAGGAGCAATTTCACTGATCCTATGGGAAACCTCAAATCTTGGGACAATGGAGATCCATGTACATCAAATTGGACAGGCGTATTTTGTGATACATCAAATGATGAATACCTACATATAAACCAACTGTATGATTGACACTTTTAAGAATTCTTTTTTATGGAAGTTGTTTCGACATTTTCAAATATGACAATGATACATTCATATTTAATTTTAAATTTCTTTTGTTCTCTATTTTATTTCCAAAACATTCCTTTATTTATTAATTGAATTTCTTGGAGGAAAGGGAATAGGAACGTAGTTTTTCAGTTCTTATCTGACTACTATATTCTTATTCTTACTTTCATGCACTTGGCAGCATAAGTTTAGACCAAGGTTCCACGCAATGCTGTGGGAATGCTCCTGGACATATCTAGTTGAATGAACTTGGCTTCCTCTTTGTTGAATTATCTACACTAGCCAAATTCTTCCATCCAACTATATGCTTTACTTCACTTCAAAAACAAAAATGTGTACTAGTTTAAAGTAAATTCCAAAATAATCTGTTGTTTAAGTGGATTTCAGTTTACACTTCTGTTACCAATCATCAAAGACAATCTATGAATCATATGTTTGCTTGATGATTAACGTAAGGCATGTAGAATCTGTGATGAATTTCATTCAAAAATAATTGCTAAATTGTTAACATTCTCAGATTTTCTTAAAATAAATAGTTACCTATTAACTTGGACAAGAAGAGGCTAGAGGTGTGACTTTGCTTTTCTCAAGAAATTCTGATTCCAACGAAAAATTGGACTCAAAGAATAAGAACAAATCAAGCTTAACTCAAGAAGATTTTATAGAAATATAAAAAATTGAGTTAGGGAATGATTGAGCTGAGAGTTCGAAAGAGTTGTATACTATACAGATATGAAATAGCACCACCCTTATTCTTCCAATGCTTAGGTACTTTTGGTTGTGAATCAATTGATTACCTCGAAATTTTAGTTGTATTCAGTTGAGTTACTATGGTTGGATGCATATGCATTTTTTTTTCTTCATCCTGACACATTTTGCCTCCCAGGCATTTGTTAAATTATAATTTATCTGGAATTCTGGCACCTGAGCTTGGTCTTCTGCCGCAATTGAAAATTATGTGAGTTATGATATTATTTGATTGTTGAAAGGTGAAAAATTGAGCTTACTAGTATGCTTGCAATATAGTTGAATTAGGTTTGTCTTACATTATAGAGCTGGGTTTAGATGAACACTTTTTCTTACTTGAACTGATGACTAGACATTTGATTAGGTTTATTTCCATTTTTATAGGGATTTTATGTGGAATGCGATAAGTGGAACTATCCCAAAGGAGATAGGCAATATTACATCCTTGAGGCTTCTGTAAGATTTTATCCAAAACCAGAGATTAGTTATCATGTACATTTTATTTTTCTTCCATGGTACACTTGGTCACATTTTCTCAGTTTCTTTTTTCTAATCTGAATAAATGTGCTATGCCCTTTTGCGAAGAAATACTGTACTAGATCATGTATGTTTAGTCTGGGAAAATATTAAAATGGATCCCTGCAAACTTTTTCTGTAGGCTCTCTGATAGTATTAGGGAATGTAACTTGATTGTTTCATTATAATATGGCTATATCATATAGATATCTCTAGAATGTTGTTTTTTCTCAAACTATCTCAATTTCTCTAAAACCTCTGAGGCTGGCATATTGGAATCTTGAGCGATCACTATTTAGAGAAAATCCTGGATTACCTTATAACATCCTGTTTATCTTATCCACAATAGAAGCAACATAGTGTGCTTATTTGGCTACAGCTATTTAAACCACTGAAATATCATTTCATAATCTCAATTCTTTGCTACATGCTTGCATTCAAGATTGTGTTCTGAGTTCATCGCAATTTTCTTGGCAGTTGGGAAACCTATTTTGATTTTTGGTGTTGGAGGAGCCTTGGTGTCTTTATCCTAAACAACTTGAATCATATATTCAGACAACATACAATTTCTTTAATTTATAATAATCAGATTTGATAATAAATTGGACATGAGCCAATCCAAAGGACAACTGGAACTTAAATAGAACTGTAAATTTACAATTGATGCTTGCATACTTGAACTATATGTTTGATCGTTGAGATGTTATGTGATACATGAAATCTCTCCTTCAATTAAGTGAAAAATGGTTACCAGTTGCAATTGCTGGTTTGTGGCTTTTCAAGTTTCTAGTCATTTGATTTGTGAACTTTGGAGATCTCGATGGAGTTAATGTCATGTTCACATGGGCGTGCTCATACATGTTCATCTACAATGTTGCCATATTCAGTTTGGCTGAAGTTTCACCATGGAGTTTGGTGTTTTTGTCTGCATGCCAATGTTGACTCATTACCTATATAAGACTTTCTAACTTAAATTGTTGATTTTGTCTTCAATTTATGCTTTTTAAAAATTGGTGCTGTTATTTAGTATCTGCATATGGTATGTACAATGTAAAGAATGGACGACTTAAGACCTACCATAGAGATGGTCATCTTTATGAGTCACTTCAGAATGATGTTAATTTTACTAATTATATCAGTAAGTTTGGTTACCAAGTTTTACCATAGGAGTCCTACAGCCCCACCAGTTAAGCATATTAGGCTGCTATGTTGCCACTACTGGTAGTGCTCATGGCCTTAAGTGCAGCAAATCTAATTCCGAGGCCTGGATCTTGTAACCTCTGGGAATGTCTCAAGGTTTTGATCTAAGTTTTAAAAGAATTAAAAAATCTACTGCTTGCCTGGTTTTCTAGGGATAAAGCTACAATTTGTTGAGAACTTATCAGCAAATTTAAGGATAGGAAATATTGTTACTGCTCTTAGAATTCTGGTTAAGATTCTCAATAAATTGCGAATTCTATTAGCAGTGGATTTTTATTATTTTGATTAACAAAGTTGCCTGCCTCTATGCATAGTTAGCTCCTCTAACTCTCTTGTGTGTCCTACTGTCTCTCATGCCGCTAGTTCTTATTGCACTCCAATCTTCATATGCATTCATAATGTGGCAAGCGTCAGAGCATGGTTAGATGCTGATTTTTTCTTTTCTACCCGTGTTTTGACTTGTGATATCATTATCTTATTTATTTTGTCATTTCTAAATTAATTAATTAATTAATGCTTTTGTGTGTATATACCTGGAGACATGGGTATTTATTAGGCTATTATTTGTGGTCCCTTTTTTTTTCATTGTGAGGATAGTTGATCATTTATTTGCACACTAAAAGGTTAATTGGGCTAGACAATTGAAAACACCAATTATTAGGACATTAATGGAGAAAATCTTCAAGATGAACAGGATTGTATTTCTTCATATGACTGCATGGTTATTTTCTCTGTTTGCTGTGTAAGATTTAACAACAATAAATTTGCAAGTGTTTACTTCTCGTGTTTGAAGTTCTTATTTATTTATTGTTGTTCCCTTTCCCACTATTATGCTTTTTTATTATAATTGTTAGGCAACTATTTCATTTTTCTCTTCATTCTACCTTTTGCTTCTTTTAGATTGGCAATACCTACCATCTTAGACTATTGTTCTATCAGTATTATTTAGATGATTACATTTCTTTAAAATTTCATTAACCATTATGTTTATGTTTGCCCTTTTATCTTCTATCTGCAGACTTCTAAGTGGCAACAAGTTATCTGGCTCTTTACCTGATGAGATTGGCAATCTTCATAACTTAGATAGGTTACAAATAGACCAGAACAATATTTCAGGGCCAATACCCAAATCATTTGCTAATTTGAGAAATATAAAGCATTTGTGAGTAGGTCCTTGTAGCTCATAGTTGACACTTTATAGAGGACTCTTACTGATTTGCTTTATTTTGTCCCTCAGACACATGAACAATAACTCATTGAGTGGGCAAATTCCATCTGAGCTGTTTACACTGCCAGTCTTCCATATGTAAGTGTTTTGTAGCTCCTATTCTAGTCATATATGTCCTAAATTTACTTTTGTTTTCTTGTGTGAATTTGGCAGTCTAGTGGATAACAATAACTTATCTGGATTGCTTCCCCCGGAACTTGGATTGCTGCCATTCCTGAAAATCCTGTGAGTTTTCTACATGCTCAAATTTTTGTAAAAAGTAGGTTTTGTGAAATACTACTTTGCTTAGTTTTATTAGAAAGGTGGCATAACTTGCATGGAGTTGAATGGAGAATAAGCAAATATGATTCATGTAGCCTGCCAAACTCCATGATCAACCACTGCATCATAACCATAGGATGACACAACATGAATATACACAATACTCAAATAGTGATGAATCCTGAATTTTATTCTGACTGTTTATGCTGATAAAATGGAAAATGGACGCATGCTGGATGAAAAAAAAATACTAAAAAGGAAAGTGCATTAAGTAAACAAAACAATAAAAGCAATGTGCAGTATAAAACTAAAATGACACTAGAACTTGCCACCAAAGTAGTCATTGAATATCTTTGAACATGAGTTAACTGGGGTGTGACCAACGTCAAATGGTTGCCTCAAATTGTGAATCTGGAGGTCAAAGGAAGGTTGTGTGTAAGCACACAAGTGCAAAGTAAGTTAAAAAGGATGGGTATGATTGCACGAACCCTACAATCACCAAGTAAAAAATGATTTAAGTCTGCATAATGCATGAGAGTGTTATCCATCCCTTCCACTCAATTGTGTGAGAGAGGTCTTGATATAGTAATGGATCATAGTTCTGCACAATGCACTAATTGATTAAAGGTAGAGCATAAAGAGGATTTTCTTTTTTTAAAAAAAACCTAAGACATCCACCCAAGCATGACAAGATCATATGAAGCAGGAAATAAAATCATTTTATTCCTTTTTTTAGTCCCAAAATTTTCTTTTTTCCATTTCCTGAGCAAGCATCATATCTCAATGATTGCACATGTAATGGATTAATCATCTCACAAGATAAGTTTTGTAAAGAAAAATACAGAAAACACCACCTGAACAAGGACTTATATAGCATTGGCTCGCTCCCAAAGATCTCTAAAGTCCTTCAATTGATGGATCTACAAGGATACACTAAAAGAAACACATATACTCTCAAAGCATAACACCAACAGTTAAAGAAAAAATGAGAAAAATAATCTATGAATGCCAACTCTAACCTCCTATAAAATATCACTAAAGCATATCACTAGACTCACCCCTTCTTCATGAGAGAAGACTCACCCTTACAAACTAACCTGAAACATAAAACAGAAACTTAATGAACTCAAAAGCCAAGCTGATGGGCTTGCATGAAATAAACAAAAGGAAACCAGCAATCACTAATTCATAAGGGTTCCAATCCAACTTCAATACAAACAGGAAGATAACAAGAAACTGCTCTATTGTTGTCTTTAAATGATGACACATTCTCAAGAATCAAGCATACTTGGCATAAGAAAAGTGAAATGTAATCACAATGACCAAGGTCACACTGGAACGAGAATTATATAAACAACATTCGCTATAAGGCATAAATTAGGAGCATAGGGCTCATCTTTACCTTGGTAGCCTATCCGATATAGCCACATGATATGCAATTCAATCTCAAGGGAAGGAGGGGTACCGTTGTTCAATCTAACAATAAGCTTGTGAACTGAATTCAAAAAGGAGACAAGGATAAGGGAGGACTCATGAGCAGCAAAGCAAGAGGGAAACACTAACAGTGAAACTGATTCAACTACTCGGCTGAAATAAAAGTTGTGTTGGAGTAGTGACAGGTTCCCAAATTGACAAGGGAAGAAAAGAAAGAAGTGTTCAACTATAGCAACATGCCAGCAAAGATGAACTAGAAAACCAGGCAAGGTCTCCTTGGTAAGGGCTTCAGGGAAACAGTTAGGTGACAGGTCTAGGAAGTCAGTGCTAGGAAAAAAAAAATCTGACACGACTAGGTCTCTGACATCTGGTGGGTAAGGGAACATAAGAGGAGTACCTCTGACCGAAGCTCTCGATGACATAGGAGTAGGATTTCAAGGTGGAGCAGTTGAGGACAATGGGATAAGTAGGGTGTGAGGCTTACTGATGTTGGCAAAACTTTGGCTGAGGTGTCGTGGGGGATTGGGACTTATTCTGCTTGGTGCGGGAGATGAAATTGCAGGGGCTAGGTGCCACAAGAAGGGAGGAGGAACACGGTAGGTTTTTTGCAAGAGGGGGGGAGGGAGAAGGGCTAGGTCCCTCGGGCAGCAGTGGGAAGGAAAAAGGAGGAAAAGAAAAAGAAAAGAAATATAAAAAGCACTGTTATATGATGGCTGGAGAAGAAGAAAATGAAGACATGGAAGTAGATAAAACAGAATAAAGATCTTGAGAAATATAGCTAAGAACACTTTTGATTGTAAACTTGGGCTGACAGATTCAACCCCATGGCCAGTGTCAAATGCCATTAATTTTTTTTTTTGTTTTTGAAAAACACTCAGTTAAGTTAGCCTGCATGTTAGGCTTCAAGTTGGCTAGTTTTTGGCCAACCCTCACAAGCTAGGTTACTCCACACTTGATGCGTGTACAAGAAGAGAAGAGGAAGGCACAGAAATGAGAGAAGTGGCTTGAGAGATATAATTGAGAATTTTTTTTATTGTAAACTTGCCTCTTTATTCCTTTCATTTATGGTGCATATAGAGATTGACAACAGTTTACAACAGATACATTCATACATCTATTTATATCTGATCAAAGCCATTTGTGATATTACTCTCACATGTATCATTGCTCACCTCTCGAACAAAGTGCCTTCCCTCAAGCATCTTGTTAGCAGGACCGCTTTCATAACACCCACCTAATACTACAGATAAAAACAATCATACACTTCGCTAAGCAGTAAGCATGATTAACCACACAAAGGAAACACACACTAACAACACGAGTCAGTGAACTGTGAGTATTAGAGAACAAAATAAGGAAGAAGAGTAATCTTTTCAAAGAATAAAAAATGAACAAGTAGTGTACCCAATGCATAATTCAAAAGGTATTCTTGTCTTTTTTTATTAAAAAAAAGTTTAACCTCATGTGACACTATTGTTTTCTTTATGTTTGCAGTCAGCTTGATAACAATAATTTCAGTGGCAGTTCCATTCCAACTTCTTACAGCAACATGACAACACTTGTAAAATTGTAAGGCCTTCCTACAGCTCTTCATTGAGTTATATGTTATGAACTTATTCCTTGAGTTTGTTCCTAAAGATAGCTATTACATGGACTCCATTTCTTCACGGCGCTATAAATATTCTGTAATAGTTAATCAAAGCTAAGACCCTGACATGTGATACCATAGTAACTGGAGGGAAGTTGGTTCTATTGAGAGGTAAGGTTCTGACATGTTGCACTTTAACATTACTTAGTAACCCGAAGGAGTTGGGTATATGATTACTTCAGCCTCAGTAATGAAGTCTGGATTGCTTAAAAATTTCTCAACCTAACTATTCAGCAACAGCTTGCAGAAGGAAATGACCAATTCATGGACTATGAACTTGATCTTGTTCGTCGTAAGTATCACCAACTAGATGGTAAATGTTTGACCATTCACAACACTCTTTTGCACCTCATATCGATGCAAGTGAACCTCACCTCAATTTTACACCAAAGCTACTCTTCTTGAGCAACAACTTAAGTTTTTATCCATGTTTATCTCTTGTGATTTTCCATGTAGAAATGCATTTCTAACATGATCTATGAATCAGCCAATGAAACATGACAATGAGAGTATGAGACAAATAAAGAAACTATAGATATCTTTGTCATCAGTGAAAATTGACTGCATATTTCACATCATAAATTTCTTTATCCTTTGCCTGCTAGTTCAGCTCTTGTAGATTCTGTAGTTTGAGCCTTCTTTCATTGATCATAAATTCGTCATAGATTGTCATTGCCTAATTTACCCCCAGACCCTAGCTCCTCAACCAAATTTGTTAGTTTTGTCAATCATGAACAAGAAATGATTGTATGGTATTTTTGTTAATTTTTGTTGTTGGATTGATCAGATCAGTTGAGACAATTAGATAATTACATTGAATTTAATTATTTGTCTAATTTTTTTTTATCTTTGTGGGGAGCCTGGATCCCTTATTTGTGATGTATTAGAAGTTTGGATTAAATCCTCGTTATTCTGGTTGCTGCTGATTGATTAAATTGATATTCGTCAATAGATTGCATCACACGACAACATAGTGTATATCCACTTTGATTTAGTTTGATAATAGTTTTCATTTTGACATGGATAGCATTTTTTTTTTATTTGATACTAATTAGAACAAAGCAACCCTTTACTATGCCAAGAGAGATGATTGCTGTTAATCTTGATTGACTAACCATCTATCCCAAAACTTTGAGCCGGTAGGAAAGAAACTAATTATATATTCATATTTTTAACACTCCCCTTTTATTTGTGGGTGGTGCTTTAACTGATTGACCCTGACCTCTGATTAACCCTGATCTCTCAACACATGAATTGATTAGATATATACTTTTTTATACAGGTGGAATCAGAACCCTAACCTCCTGCTCTAATACTACTAAAGTTGATTGGCTAAGTACTTTCCCCAAAACTTGAGCTGTTAGAAAAGAAACTAATTTATATATTTATATTGTTAACAATGAAACTAAGGCAAAACTAATAACTCGCCTCTCGTTAGCAATCTCTTCGAATCACAACCTTTGCTTCCAAGGTTCATGGTCTTCGTTCGCTATCAATTTTGGTAACATCTCAAACACATAGCATATTGATAGAGAGATGATACAACTCCATATGGGTCGGACTATTGTATAGGTTTGAATCATAATTATTCGTCCGTTTTTGTTTAGAGAAAGAAATCAACTTAGCAATCTGCTGACTATCACATCTTTGTGTGCTGGAGAGAAATTGTTAACCATTTATAGAATCCCATGAGTTTTTGATTTTTTGTTTTTTTGTTTTTGGTGTTCAAAACGTTTTGTTTCTTAACAAGATGCAGTGTTATGTTCTCTTCGTCTTAATGGTTGATCACATTTTTTTTCTGACAGGAGTCTTAGAAACTGCAACTTGCATGGAACTATTCCTGATTTGAGTAGGATGCATCAACTTGGCTATTTGTAAGTCCACTGTGTTCCTTTCAATGACATAGAATATACATATCATGATATT
Organism: Hedychium gardnerianum; assembly: GCA_038050645.1. Classification (NCBI taxonomy): domain Eukaryota; kingdom Viridiplantae; phylum Streptophyta; class Magnoliopsida; order Zingiberales; family Zingiberaceae; genus Hedychium; species Hedychium gardnerianum. The sequence goes on along the minus strand of JBBUKS010000002.1, from coordinate 11,300,000 downwards.
TTAGGTTTTAATGATCTCAAGTATGTTTCTTAACATTGATAAAGTTTGTTTGATTACCCAGAACCTTTTCCCTATCATATTAAATACTGATTGCATCTTGTAGTTTATACTTTTTAGTATTAATGTCCTTCTAAACTAAACAGGTTCTGTTTGAAAACAAATACAACGGCTGCAGTCTTCTCAAAGTTATAAATCTGGGGTCACTGAGCAATAATGTTAGGGAGTTATGTGAGAATATGTAAGGACTAAGGGTTCCTCCTCTTTTAGTGAGGTGGATTCCTTCTCACTTTCTTGAAGGTGGGTTCCTTCATGGCTAACCACCTTTCTCTCTTCTTGGTGAATTTCTTGTAAATGGAAGTTTTTCCTTGGTGTGGTTGGCCTATCGGGTGTAGCATTGACTACTACCTTATCGACGACTTCTTCCTCCTTCATCTAGTGCCAATTGTTCTACATTAAGTAATAAAAAGAAATCATAAAGAGTTGGATCCCACAATTATGGGAAAATGCAATAGGTAAAAAGTAACTTCTAAAAAGAGATTGCAATCCTACTAATCTTGTATTCTTATACAAGATTAAATTATACTTCTATGGTGGCATATACAAATAATTATTTTCTGATCTAATATGGCTTAATGTGTCTACTAAGCAAACTTACTTCAACAACAACAATAACAATCAAACCTTTATCATACTAAGTAGGGACGACTATATGGATTCTCTTATGCTATTGGTAAGCAAACTTACTTCAATGTACACAAATTATTCATAGTTATTTAAGGCGTAAGACGCCCAAAAGCACATAGGTGCTATGGGGCTTGAGGTGCACGGTGCAAGGTGAGGCGTCCGCCTTACCGAAGTAAGGCGCTCTGGTATAAATTTTTACAATTCAAATATATATAGGGAATTTCTACCAAAATATTTCACTAACAAAACTATAGTTAATAAAATATTAAACAATAATGTAAATATAAAATTCACTAGCAAATAAATACATTTTGTGCATAATTCAAATTTAAAAAAAAACTTCAAATATCTAAATCATCAAAATCTTCATCTTCTTCCTCAATCATATCATTATCATCATCACCACCAGATATTTCATATTTGTATATCTAAATCTTCATCGGTTTCCTCAAGATTGATTTCTTCCTCCTCTCACAAGGTGCACGCTTAAGGTGCACAGGCGCAAGAGGCTCGCCTGGCTGCGCCTAGGCGCCAAGGCGCAACCAGGCGAGCGCCTTTAATAACTTATGCCTTTTCTTCATAAGTTTGTAACTTATGAGTTATAATACAAATTCAGGTATCTATTTTGGTTCTTAATTAGTTTGTAGGATCACAAATCTGATTATCCATTCCAGAGTTCATAGACCCTCTATCATGCCAAGGTTGTTTGACAATCACCTACTTGGTTATCATTAACTAGGGTATTGACACATGTTTTCAACCACATTCTTGCTTAATCTGCTCGTACATGATGAACTATCTATTGAACTCATATTTGTTTCAGCTTGCTTGCAATCTTATTCTCCCATGGGTTTTGTCAAACCTGGAAAATTATCTTATTACTGTTATTTTGTAATGTTACTCAATTTTCTTTTACCTTTCTTTGGCTTTCTTTTAATTGTTCATGATTTTTAATATTTCAGGGATCTTAGTTGGAACATGTTGAATGGATCCATACCGTCTAATCTTGCAATTAACATAACAACTATGTATGTGAGATTTCACTGCTTTGTTCTTTAAACTAATTATGCACTGTTCTTTCATGTGCCTTTCCTGATTTTAACTTAGAAACTAAAATACTTTAATTTGAATGCTATATATAAAATTGTTGATTTTTTCATGCATTTCTCTTTGATGAGTCTTTTGGTTCTCTTGCAGCGATCTATCACACAACTTCCTTAATGGAACAATTCCTTCAATCTTTAATGGACTTCAAAAGCTCCAATGGGTGTAAGTCAAAGATTAGCAAGACATCATAAAATTTTGTCTTGTCTTTCAATCAGAAGAAATGAGCAAACATAGAATACTCTTGACTTTATGCATATATTTTTTAAATATGCAGGTCCCTTGAGAATAATCAACTGGTTGGTTCTGTTCCATCCTCTATTTGTCAGAACAGAACTTTCAATCCAAATGACACTTTAATCTTGTATGATCTCTCTAGCATAAGATATAGTTTTTAATACTTTATAACTCACCTTCTTACTATCTCTATATGCCGCATGCAGGAATTTCCAGAATAATTCTCTTACAGATATACCTGCTGCTAACTGTCCTTCAAATGTCACTGTATTGTAAGCTATCTTGTGCAATCCTTTGTTATTTTCTTGTTGGCCTTTTCTTCAGATTGGTTTCACTGGATGCATTGTAGATGTTCTTGGTTTGTGTAATCATTACAATTTTCTTTTCGGTCCTTAATCTTCATTTAAATCATAATTCTAGCCTTTTGTGAAACATATAAATATACGTGTTAGAATGTATTAGACGACTTTAATCAAAGTTCACAAGATTTGTATGGAGCAGACATCTCCTAAGAACTCAATGATGACACTCAGAACTGTTGGATAAGTTTCAAGGATTTGGTGGAGAATGGTGCAAAGATGAAAAGCGTAAAGTAGTTCCGAACTATTAAAATATAGTTGGAATTATGTAAATATAATGTGAAAATCCATAATCTAGTACACATATAGCTAGATGGGGCTACCTAGGTTTTGATGGATTGGTTACCCATTTCCATAGAATCTATAAAAAATAGTTGATAACTAGATATATGATAACACAATCTAAATGATCGGTCAATCAAAACCTGAAAAAATACATTTAAATATCGCAGTAGATACTCTCTATGCAGATGAATGTTTACAATATTGTTTTGTTTAGTATGAATAGCTTGAGCTTTGTGATTTATACCTATCGTTTCTTACATTCTGGTTGCTACTATTTTTAGGTTATATGGAAACCCTCTGTGTATCAATGCAAACCAACTCAATATAGTTCATTTATGTCAACCAAAGAGTGTCAATCAAACTTCTGATGGTTCAACAACATCTCAAAATACTTGTCCCCCTTGCCCAGTAGATGAACATTATGAGCACAACCGATTATCTATGTCATGCCAATGCTCTCTACCACTCACAGTTGGATTTCGGTTGAAAAGCCCAGGAATATCATATTTTCCTCCATATATGAAGGATTTTGAGTCCCATCTGACCTCACTTTTGCACCTGCTGTCTCACCAATTGTACATTGACTCGTACATGTGGGAGAGTGGGCCAAGGCTGAATATGAGCTTAAAGTTATTTCCTAATAGTTCTAGTCTATTTAATAGCAGTGAGGTTGTTCGTCTTGCGGACACCCTAGCTTCATGGGATATTCACATTTCAGATGTTTACGGACCATATGAGCTTCTTAGCTTCTCACAGGGGCCTCGTGAAAGTGGTAAGTCTTCTTTGACTATCTTTGCATATTAATGTGCTTCTTTTGCTAGTCATATATTGACACATAAAAAACAGCAACACTGAAAACATTGTTCACACAACTTAAACCTCCAAGATAATTGAAGAATAGACAAACTTTATGATCATGCATAATGTGTGAACAATGGACTGTAGTAATTTAGTCAAATTAATGAGAAAGGGCATTCTAATGATCTTTCCTATTACCATCGTCCATAGATTTTGATGGGAGAAAAATGTGAGGAATAGACCATTTCAACTTGATTTTGGTGCCTTGGAAACATGGAAACAAATTTTCTGTTAATAAATGATCTAAGCTAAACTGTGTTTTGGTATACATACTATATAAACTAAGTCTAGGATGGGAGTGGTATCCAAACAAGATTTTGACAATGTTTCCATCTCAAAGAAAGGCTACTTTTCAGTTTTCACTATGCATCTGTGATATACCAAACTTGTTTCTGTTTCTATTTCTAAAGGAGGTTAGTAACTTAGCATACATAGATGATACTGTAGGAGTCTAAGGTATGGACAAAAGTCATTACAGAGCTTTAACAATAATCCCTGAGATATAGCCAACAAACAATATAACTCATTGTATTGAATATCAAAAAAATATCTGAATCGATGGCTGTCAGAACTGGATAGATAAATCCATCAGGCAATGCGATCAGAACAAAAGGAAAGATCATGTTCTTACAATGCATTTTTCCCGTTTAAGTAGCATATAGTATGCTATCATCATGATGCAGATAGGTTTTTTGAATTAGAATATTTATTGTGGTTATTTTTTTGAAAAAATTAAAATCTTCTTTTTGACTTTAATCATCATGGACTCTTATAAGTTATACATTGCTTGCAATCAAGATTTGTTACTGCAGACTCTTTAAACTAATGGGTTATTGCAGATTCTTCAAAATCAAGGTTAAGTAAAGGTGCTTTGGCAGGCATTTTGTTGGCGGCTATTGCAGGTGCTGCTTCTCTATCTGTGATGTTAACAGTTCTCATCATGAGGAAACATCACAGAAATTATTCCATTTTAAGGAAAAAATCTTGTAAGTTCATTTATTCTGAGAAAGTACCTTAAACTACAAATGTTAATCAGATTTGAAAGTGTCTTGTAGGTTGTGTTTAAAACCAGTTTAATCAACAATTAACAGAGTAGTTGTCTGATACATATCAATATATCATCATGAAGCCCTGTTTGTTTCAACTAGTTGGGCAACCTTTATAAATTTTATTCTCTATTGAGGTCTATTTAAAGCTATATTGGTAGTAATATTCAAATAAATTAAATTATTTTTTTGTTATAGTAATTAATGTTTTTTTGGTCTTCTAGCCTTGTACCTTTCACTTGAATGAATTTAATTCTTCTAGCTATAGAATATATCGGCCACCTTTGAACAATCCATACATTCTCAACTTATTTTCTCTCTTTTTATTTATATTTATTCTTGTAACTCCACAAATACATAGAATTCTCTTCAATTCCTAATATACACTATAACTAATTGTTGTGATCCTCTGTTTCTGCTTTGAATGTGTTTATTTTTTGTTTTTTTTCTTATGAATATGGGTTTACAACACTAAAGTTGTAGTTATATTTTGGATGTGTAGAATTTGGAAAAGGAAAACATTGTATTTCATTATTATGAAATAACCATATAGATAAGTTATAAACCCTAAATCTAGAGTACTAGTGTAGCATAAACCCACTACACCTAATACCTAATGAACCCAATACAAACCAACTTGTTATATGCCCAATCTTCCCCTTTAAGTTGGAGTATAAATGTGTCCAATCTATGCCAAACTTGTTATACGAATTAGATATATAGGCTATGACACTATGAACCAAAATATAATATTTGCACACGAGAGAAATTAAAAGGAAGGAATTAATGAAGCAAACAACCCAATGATCCCTTTTATCGCAGATCAACAAAGCTCTAGGAAAGTTGATGGAGCACACAAGCAACAATCTATTCAACCATTGATCAACACACAACTAATGATGAATTTGACATAGGATCAGCACATCAACAAAGAGAGAAGATAAAGAGATAGAACGAAGTGAAATGAGAATGATGACATATCTTGGAAACTATCTCTCAAGTGGGTTCCTGAAGCGACGCATACAACAATGCACACTAGACTGAGAGACCAAAAGATTACACCCATCTTCTCTTGCCCTTTCCTGATCACACCTAACTTCAAATACCAAAAGATTAAAGGCGAGAGACCTTCTCCGTCCCAAACAATCACAGCCAAGCTTGATTTGCATAAACTATATCCAACTTAACCACCAACACCTTATCTCCACTGACTATCTCTATGAACCAGTAAATTTCAACCAGACTCCAGACAACCTTATTGGAAGAAATAACAACCCCCCCCCCCCACCCACACACACACACACAACCCCCGGACCTTCCAGGTACCCAAACACTAGACCAACAGATTTCATGCCTGTTTACCCATCTCCATCTCTCAGCAACATCAGCATTCAAATGTGTCTCTTCACTCAAATCTCCTTATATGCAGAAAGAGATTCTCAGTGCTGTCTTTCATTATCTCTCACGTTCTGAAAAAATAGCTATCACCAAGCCTGTTAGATAAGACACCCAACATCGCATTCCACCCTTTATCAATGGCCTAAACTTATTATGTCTACCAGGCATCACTAGCACCTAAACCTTTATTCTTGTATACACCTACCTCTACAAACACTATCCCCACAGAGTTCTTATGCCCTATTTTTCTACAGTTATTAAAAGAATTAGGCACATTCTTGTAAGATATGGACTGAAAAGAGATTATTCCAATCTCAATCCACAGTGCCTGCAGCAATGGCCAATCCAGACTAATGAGAACACAAAATTTTGCAAACTTAGCCTGGTCCCCTAAGTAGTGACCTGGTCAATCTTCTTAGTGCTTTGCACAACCACAGCCAATGGATCTTCATGGTTCTGATCAAAAGGTAGCCAGGAAAATGCAACCTTATGAGAACCTCAATAGTATGCTCCACAAAGGGCTGGAAGGAAGGTCGTTTTGCTTGTTTGCTCTCTGAACAACTGAACCTACTAATGTACTGTTATTAGTTTTACATATTATAGATCGGGTGAACTTCAGTTGTCCCTTTTACTTTTACAAAAGATGATTGAAAATTGTCAATTTTTAGAAAATCTGTGCGCCTTCCCCTAGATTTTTCTTATTTATATGATTGCCTAAGGAATGTTAGAACTGGTTCTATTGCCACTTTAGGATGACAATTTTAATACTTTGATTAGAGAGGCATGTAAAGGGCGAAGAATTAATCATAACTCAAATTTACACTTGATTGAAAGATTAATTGAAGATGCCATTGTATGTTCATTTCCTTCTCCTTCCAATTGCAGCAGTGACAACTCTGAAACTCAACAATGTAAAATGCTTCACTTTTGAAGAAATGGTCCTAGCTACAAGAAATTTCTGCAAATCCACTCAAGTAGGCCAAGGAGGGTATGGAAAGGTATATAAAGGAACATTAGATGATGGAAGGCTTGTAGCCATAAAAAGAGCACTAGAAGGAACTTTACAAGGTTCAAAGGAGTTCTTGACAGAGATAGAGTTTCTGTCAAGGTTGCATCACCGTAACTTAGTTTCTTTAGTTGGATACTGCGATGAACAAAATGAACAGGTTTTTCCTTTGCAGATTGATTTCTCTTCTATTTTTTTTTCCTCAGGAAGTTTTCAGCTAGATATTTAAATACAAGAATTTGGACAATTACTCAATTAAGATTCTTTCTCATTCATCTATTTATGTGGATCTGTGGAACTTACTTTATAAATTTGTAGAAATTTTGAGTCAGAGAGCTCACAGTTCATCTGAAAAAATCTGCATGTTTCCATTGTTTAAGAGTAATATCTAGCTAGATAGAATATTGATGATGCTGGAAGTCTGCATGGGAAAAACTATGTTGTATTTTTTGTGGTTTTAATGCTCAATAAATTTCTAAATATGGAACAGTAATAGTTACTTGAATGTAGGATTTTCTGATAGCTTAAAAAAATCTTGCTGACTCCAAAAATCTTAGTAACCTTGTAAAATTCACTTGACATGGCCCAATCCGTATCTGTTTCTCTTCCCTTCTCAATTTTGATTTTGCATTTGATTTACCATTACAATATTCATCTGCAAGGTGGGAAAGCTCTTTGCTATGAACATATTTATATTACTAGGCTATTTATAAAATTAAAACTGTAGGTTCAGAACTTACTGTTAATTTCATTCACAATTTGGTCTGATCCCAGGATACTGTGACTCACTTATACTTCTGCAGTTACTCTTCATAGATTTTCTTGCATAGGGTTCTGAAAAAGAATCAGCCAATCAGATTGTCAATTCTGTGGTGAATTTGGTCCTGCTCCTAATCTAGGAATATTGGTATTGACCTTTGAATATATATGTATTAGTTGATCCATGCCTATTAGTTTGGCAACTTATGATTCCAAGCTTCTCTAATCCATCTGACAGCTCTTGGTTCATTTCAAAATACAATAAATCTACAAGCTATTTAAAATGGAAAACCTGGAAAGAGAACCCACCAATATATTATTAGAATATAAATTTTTGTTTTTTGGTGGTGTAGCTAGACCTGTGATTTATAGGGAACACTCAAAGTTGCTAGCGTAACTTAATGATGAAAACTAACTTCCAGGTATTGACACACAACAATATAAAGACCCTTTATGTGGAACTAGAATTGCTATGTGATAGATGTTTTTTGTTTTGTTCAATATCTTTGTCAGTATATAAGTTTTTATTTGAATGGAGGAGACTGATTGAATCTCCATAATAGGACAATGTAGTCTTCGTACATTCTCATCCACCAAAATCTTGAAATTGACTTCTTAGCTTTTTAGAGTTTGTTGCATTACAATTCTTTAACAATTATGTTGTTTTATTTAACAAACAGCTCACTGATATTTGGTGTTTAATCTATTTTTACCTTTATTGGTGTTATTAGTATTACATAATTGACTCTACTTTGCAGATGCTGGTCTATGAGTTTGTGTGTAATGGTACTCTACGTGACCACCTTTCTGGTATGCATACCATCATAACCTCTTCATAAAGCTTTAATCACTATTCCTGTAGCAAGAACATTTTGCAACTATAAATTAAAACCATGTTTTTTGGATCATTGAAATGAGTTTTTCTCAATGTGACGTGTGGCAAACCATGGAACAGAGGATGCTCCACATGTGGCTTAATAGAAAAGCCACAGAGAGTCCATGCATTCAGCTGTGGCCTATATGCCCCATTCTGAAAGCTACAATGTCCTCTGTCACTGAGTGTGTGCATCGTGCAAGTTGGTTGCTGACGGCAGTGACAGCTGCCAGAAGAGGAATATATCATAACTGCTGTGGCAAACAGGGTCATCATTTCATCCTCGTAGTTTGATCCATCACTACCTTCACCACTAGCATATGTGCTAATCTCACCATCATCTCAGATTTTCTTCTGAATCTACCACATTTCCACCATGCAAAAATCTCACCTTCCTCCCTCTTTCCAAACCATAATCGATTAAACCAAAGATAATTGGATCTCACAAATTCAATCAAAACTCAACCAAATCAAGCTTGATTCAAGCCCAATTTGGATGAATCCAACACCCTAATTATTATCCACCTAGTACAACCTTCAATTGGTCAATCTAACCCAAAAACACAAACTGGTTCTAAATACCACTAAATCAGCCTTAAAATATGTTACAACAACAACAACAACCAAGCCTTATCCCACTATGTGGGGTCGGCTCCTTAAAACATGTTAGTTTAGCTAAAAATAATCTCACTACCACTAGTGATCCCAAATAACCAACCCTAGAATCCACTAAAAAAGGGTAGCCTGGTGCATGAAGCTCCCGTCAATGCGGGGTTCCGGGGAAGAGTTGGACCATATTGGGTCTATTTTACGCGGCCTTACTCTACATTGTAAGAGGCTATTTCCGCGACTTGAACTCTTGACCACAAGGTCACATGGCAGTGACTTTATCAATGCACCAAGGCTCCTCTTCTTGTAATCCACTAATTAGTCCTAATTAAACTTCAATACATAATAAGAAATTTGGTTCCAAGTTTCATGTTGCTACTTCAAAACACTCCAAAATCTATATGAGCCACAACTAGGAGATGACCAAAATAACTACAGCGAGCATACAACTAACAGCCACTTAGACCCACTAAGCTTCCGTGATTCACTGACGTCAGCACAACTCCTCAAGCCACAAGCCATCGACTACAACTTGATAACTAAAGCTTCCTTTCTAAATCTATCTATCACCCACCAAACAAGGGCATAAAGGCATAAAGGGAACTAAGCAATGAACTTAAACAAGTAAACAGTGTGTCTTTTAGTTTATAAATTTGGATGGTCTAACAATTCATATCGTCTCCTAAATGCTAAAGTCTAAAATGGCCCACTTGATACATTTTGCTATCATGTGTGTTCCTTAATGAAGACCTCGATTGGAAGGTTCAGCAGGGCATAAAAAGACAACAAGAAAAGAATTCATGTGATGGCACCTTCCTTTTCTTGCTCCTGGAGGTGCATGGACCATTTTTAAGGATTGAGATGTTGCTTTGAGTTATACGTTCGGGCATGGTGAGACTTGAGAGAACTACTCAAAGATACCGTTTCCTTGAACAATTTGAGAATTAATCTCTATATTTAAAGTCTTAACTTTGTTAGAAAGTATGCTAATCTGGATAGTGTTAATGAAATGTTGATCAACGCTTTCAAACTGTTCAGTTTTGTTAGCTAACTAATGCCCTTTGTTAATCAGAGAAGCGAAATGAATCTTTGAGTTTCTCAAAGAGGTTGCACATTGCTCTGGGTTCAGCTAGGGGCATCCTGTATCTACATTGTGAAGCAGATCCTCCTGTATTTCATCGTGATATTAAAGCAAGCAACATACTATTGGACTCTAAATTTCAGGCTAAAGTAGCTGATTTTGGTATCTCAAGATTGGCCCCTGTACCGGACAAGGATGGAAGCACACCTGGCTATGTATCGACCCTTGTAAAGGGCACACCAGTAAGTATGGATTTCTGCATAACATATCTCTTGTTCTCCTTTTTAATTTATAGCCACAGCTAAGGTTCACGATTCTAAGAACATGAAGTATTTAGTGAATGTAAAATGATGTGTATTAGTCAGGATATCATATTAAAGAAAGTCCTTGTTATGGGCTTCTTGGTCATGTCAACAATTACTGTGGATTGCACATCAACACTTGAGTGAAAAAGAGAAATACATTTAATGTTAATTGTATTTTCGATTTAATTTAGAATGTGACATCATAATTATAATTTGTTTTGATATACTTATATGAAATCATCCACCTCTCCTTGATAATAGAATGAGTTTGATTTTTGAGATTGGTGTCGATAAATGGTCTTGTTGACTGTTTGTAAGAATTAGACCAAATTTATGTATGTATTCTGTCTTCTCCTTTATCATCTTTGAGAAGATTGGGTCCTCTTCTCTCAATGAATCTAATGAGATATGGCACTTTATTGGATTATGCCGGTTATCCTTACCATTGACTCCCATCTTATGGATCCACCTAGCAACACCTCAACGCCACAAAGTAATGCAAACAAGGAAACAAATATCGCAAGAAAGAAAATAGTTTGAAGAAAATAAATTAAAGATAAATTCCATATTGGTTCAGCGGCAATAAAAGGAAAGAAATTGAAAAAAATTTAGAATAGAAAATATTCAAGATTGACATTAGCCTATTTTCTTTTATTTAGATTATTTATTTCCATATTTATTCTCGAGTCTATAAAAGGAGTCCAAGTCCTATATTTTAATCATCTTTGAATTAATACAATTTTCAATTTCTATGTGTGAGAGTTTTTCCTCTGGGTGAGGTTATTTCCTTATTCGCTTCATCAATTTTGCTCCTAGTTCTTGGGTGGTTCGACAGTTCAATTTTGGTGTTGCATCACAAAGACCCTTATAGTAGCTTGCTACAACTACTCAAAGGGCTCTATTGATATTATGTAACCTATTTGAAGACCGCACAAGAAGCACAACAACAAGAAGAAAGAATCTTTGTTCCAAACATTCCTCTCTGTCCTCTTCTACAATGAGTATCCCTCTTCTTTGTTGCAGTTGTCTTTTGTCCTCTTTGGTGCTAACATTTCTCCATGCAAAAATGACCTATTCTCTTACCCTTCCTATATCAATTAGTACCAAAAACAAAACTAAAACACTTTGTTCCCTCCCGTAGGTCTCATTTTTTATTCCTTGGACCACCCACCTACCAAAATTCACATATTCTTGTTATTGAGGAAATTATTCCCAACGAGATCCCTAGGTAGCCCACTTCTGCCTATATATATTATTGATAAATAATATTTTAAATACAACCTTAGACTTTTATCTATTTACAACTTAGTCCAAGACGCTACGACACTCCCCCTTAAGTTGGTTTGTATATATTACAAAAATCCAACTTGTTACAAAAGTACTCAACCTTAGTCCACCTTAGCCCTCTAGAGGTTTAGTCAACAAGTTCGCCTATTGATCATGGAGCTGACAAATAAAGTGATGATCTCGTTTAATTGTACTTGCTCTTTGCTAAAGTGACAATCAATTATTTATTTTGTTTTCTTATGAAATACAGGGTAGGGTTAGAAGATATGATCATAGTAATCTAATTGTTGCAATACAACTTCATTGGCTCTGCTAGGGCATATCCTACCTCAATCATTAATTATTTTATCTTAGATAGTTCACTTGTAGCTAGGGTCATTGCCTTATATTTTGTTTTTGCACTTGATCTTGCTATAGTTGTCTGCTTTTTTTTCTTCTAAGAAATAAGTTTACCTTCTAAGAGAACATAATAGCTAGAATAGATCATTTATTTATCTATAGCAGAACCTACCCACACTAGATGTGAGTACTCCACAATTTGAAGATGACCTTAATTACATAACAAGATACTTTTCTCGGAGCACTATCTCTCCCAAAATTTGACTCATCAAATTAATAATAAATGAGATGTAAGGATTGGTGACTGGTGACTGGTGACTGGTGACTGAAAGATAATTTAATTTTTCTACCTACCTTTTGTATTTTCCTGGTTCAATTACAGTCTCTCCGTCTCTATTATGACATTTAGAGCCATAAGTGTATCTTCTAGTTTAATCCTTAGTGTGCTAACTCTTTGATGATATCCAACACATATTTACATTGTGAGACATAAATACATTCTTTTGAGCAAGAAACCTCTATATCAAGGAAGCAAGTAAATTCTATACCAAGGAAGTACTTGAAATTACTCAAGTCTTTAGTATGGATGTGTTGATAAAGATAACCTCTTCAACCTTCTTGAGCATATTCAACATATACTTACATTGTGAGACATAAATACATTCTTTTGAGTAAGCAACCTCCATATACATTGTCAAGATTACTTGCTTCCTTTTTTTTGGTAAAGAAATAAAAAAGGAAGCAAGTAATCTATATACCAAGAAATCTATACCAAGTATTTGAGATTATTGAAGCCTTTAGCATAAACTTGTTGATAAAGATAATCTTTCAACTTGACAATCCCAATAGAGACATTACTAGGGATGATAATGTCATCCATATAGATCATAAGAAGAAGACATGTTTTGGATTTTGATATGAAATAGAACACCAAGTGATTCGAAATACTCCTAGTGGTACTAAAAAAGAGTTGAACTTAACTTCCTAAACTAAGCTTTTGGAGATTGTTTAAGAGTATACTGATTTCTTCAGTTTACACAAGATCTGTCTCCTCAGCAACAAACGTAGAGTTTGCTCCATATAAACCTCCTTAGAGAGTTCACTGTAAAGGAATGTATTCTTAATGTCAAGTTGATGAAGGGGTCAGTGGAATACAATAGCTAGTGGTAGAAAAAGATGAATTGAAGTAATCTTGGTCACCAAAGAGAATATAGAAGATTGGCATCTCATAAAATAAGATTAATGCTCTTGGGTGTATGGCAGAGTTAAAGAATCCTTTATGACAGCAATTGCCGAATTCAACTTAACATGAACCAATTTGCTCAAAGATTTGGATTGTGAGTTTTCTTCTTTGTTTCTATGGATAAAAGGTGACAGGATCCAAAAGGAGAAGCTTCCAGAGATCAGCCTCAAGATTTTAGAACTAGGATCACAAGGAGGAACTTGGACCACAAGGAGGAGCTTCCAGAGATCATTCGTGCCATGGACATATGGTGCTGTAGGAGGATGCAAAGCTTCTTGACCAAACCTAGCTCACATTCACCCCTAAATGCCAATCTCTTGCGAGTGAGTGACAACATTAGGGAGTGAAACATTGAAGTCGAGAATTGAATTGATTCAGGAGAACTTCCATAGGAGATGACACTACTTTAAATGGATAGAGATTTACAAGAGGGAGAGACACAGAGGTGCCACTAGCAAGAGAATGGTTTTGATAGAAGGCAATTTTCTCAATGGCAGAGGAAAGATTCTAGGCTATGAGGAACTTACACTTGAGATCTTGACCAGGAGGGATAAAGGAAGCTTCAACTTGTGAATCCTGAATCCTGATGCAACTTTTGCTCTTGGACATAACTATTGTGATTTACACTCTTGGACACGATCAGGAGAAGCTTCAATAAGGCATTGATGGAGACTAAGGTTGATAAGGAACTTGACTCTAATACTAATTTTTTTGGGGGAAATTATTAGGGTTAATTCCCAAGATACTACACCCTACTTGTATGCCACATATTGCCTTATTACTATTTTCCATACACATCATAATCTATTTGTTTATTTACAATTAGGATGAACAATTACATACTTGAATCTGTGTCGCAGGGAAGAAATGCACATATTGCAACATTCAAGATTTAATAGGAGCTAATGATGGTGAACTAACATACTAATGTGGCAAGTATAACAGAACTTGTAGATATCATACACAAACAAATGAATCATTTTTGTATATCCACTTTTCAGTTTGGAATGACTAAAAAGATATTTGATTCCTAATAACAGGAAGAGACAATTTAAAATTTTCAGTTTGTCAGAAAATGATGGAAGACATCTTTGCTATATACCAGATTCATTTCAACTTGTGTAAAGTAAAATTCCAAGTAGATTTATTATCATATATTCCCACAGGCTCGCTGCTTATACTTTCAAGTTCCTTAGGTTGATTTGATTTACTTTTCAGGGTTACCTTGATCCAGAGTATATTCTAACTCATCAGCTGACAGACAAAAGCGATGTGTACAGCCTTGGGGTTGTATTCCTAGAGCTTCTAACTGGGATGCGACCAATTTCACATGGCAAAAACATTGTAAGAGAGGTAAAAAACTGTTTTGATGTTTTTGTCTCTTTTTCTTTTCCTTTCTTTCCTGGAGTGGCTTGTTCTTTGTTCAACTTCAAGATAGTGTTGTTTTTATTCTTCATATATTTCTAGACGATCTTATAAAGATTAAAGTGACAACGTCTTCAAATGACTTGGTATGTTCCTTGTCTGCGTCAAATTGAAGATACCATAGCATAATGAAGTTTGTCAAGATAAAATGAAAATTTATGAGAGGTTACAGAGTGGAAAACATAGATTAGAATTTCAACATCATCTCTTGTAATGAAGAGTTAATATCCGGAGAGACTAAGTAAAGCCCAACATAATCTAAGAGACACGAATCATAGAGAGGAGAGTATAAGAAATATGAAATTTGCTCGAGGAAAGATGACATAGGAAAAGGACAAAGATTTATCCATTCTTTTGAATCTTCAACTGATAAAGATAAGTGTTGTTGAGTAGGATTTCAAACATCTTTGTAAAGGGAGACATGCTGGATGGAGATTGAAATGTCAATCATCTCACTCCAATACAGAATATGCTGGGACAGACTAAGTTGAATCTGACACCAGCCCCAAGAGAAAAGAGATATTAGAATCCAAAAAAAACAACTAATTTCATCTTATATCATGCACAAGATAATTAAAGGACGATGAGATAAAAAACTTGACCTCAAGATGAGACAAAAAGAAGAATAAGAAAACATGAAGACTGGAAATAAATGATCTAGCATAAGTATCTTTTAGTTAATTATTATCTCTTTTTGTTCACCCACCTCTCTCTCTTATTTTTAATGATCCCAACCATTCCAATTTTTGTAATCCTTCCTTTTCTTTTTAAAACTAGCACCTTTTTTTCTTAACTTTCTGTAGCTTTTTTCCTAATAAAACCACATTGTTCACTTCTCTACCCTTTTTTAAACAATCATATTATTTTTTCTTAACTTCAACCAAAGTTTGAAATCTCGTACCTTCTTGAGGTTTTACAATTGGAAGAAGATATGTCAATGGTTTACCAAGGTAGTGCTGGTCTACACTGATCAATTAGAGGAATTGAGGGGAGGAAGAAGAAGAAGAAATGAGAGCAAAACCTTGTGGAATATCTTTTTATGACCTCAAGCTTGCAGAAGCCTCTAGAAAGCCTTTGAAACCCTAGCTCACAGAAAACCTCACAAAAGATCTCCTCAATGACGTCTTGCTCGTGGAAACTTCAAAGGGTCCTTGCTAAATCCTTGTGGGGTCCTCTAGCAGAACCTTTGCTCACAAAAGACTTGAGTAGACTGGGGGAAGCCTCATGAGTTGACAACCTCTAGGATCATCTGTATTTGATGAGTTTTGTATGTCGGTCACTAGGCGGAATGGTAGATTTCACATTTACTAACCAACACAATTCTAAATTTTAAACCATGACCTAAGCCCACTTACTCTCTTTTCTCTAAATATTTTTTCCTTAAAGCCTAAGAAAAAGAAACCATTCCCTTTCTTCTCCTGTTGAGCAGTAACTTGTACAGTTCTCAGCAAAAGACATTGGCTGTGGTTGTTATCTTTGGAGGCATAGACAAGCCTACAGTTGAGGACGATATTAGAGATGAACTAGCCCCTAGGGAAAAGAGGAAGAAGTAAATGGTGATGGGCTTTCCCTGAAAGATGTTCTAAGAGGAGTTGATTGTAGCATGGCCAATTGGGATGCTCAAAGCGTAAAGGTGGGTGACCACTGCTATAGGCTAGCACAATGAGGAAGTGAAATGACATGAATTGTAAACTTACCTAAGAGAACAAAGATGATACCACGTGGTTGTTGTTAATGAAAAGAATGAGGATAGACTACACATGAAGGAATAAAAGGGATTTGTTGCCTAGAGAACAGAGAACCTTCGGAGACACAACAACAATTTGAGTGGAATGGCAAGTGAAAAATTAAGATATTGCAATTTATAAGACTTTTACTAATTTAACAAGCTAATCATCTCTTGAAATTTATGCTATAGCTTGAGATGGAGTAGTAGAGTTGAAATTTAAAGCTCATCATGATATATAAATTGTCCTGCATGAGATTTTATATCGATGGACATTATGTCCGAGACTTATATGATTACAATATTTCTCGTTTGAATACCAACAAAAATATTTTCACCGAGTATTGCTTGGTTTTCTTGTTGATTAATATGTCAATAAAACTAGCAGTGCATCACTGCTTATATGTCATATTTCTGGAATCGTGTGAAATATGACCATAGATTGAGTTTACATAGGTTGAAATTAGAAGTGAACTAAAATTGAAAGTGAAGGAAAAGATAGGAAGTCTAAATGGAGAAGAAAAATCAGAGAGGATTATCTAACGGAAAGTAGTACTTGGTAATCTAATTTACCAATTCTGTGATGTTTATTTCCCTTTCATTTACTCTTGCGGATGTGTCTACCCAATAAATTGTGCATTTCATTTATATGCAATCATTTATCTTAGCTATTTGAGATTCAGTGGTTCTATATATTTACCGCTTCATAAAACTTGGTTGTCTATCCATTATCACAATAGCTCTCTTTCTTCATTTTGGAACTTGGTTTGTTGCCAAACCATATTAGACATTTGGCCACACTTTCATATGACCTTATTTTCTTTTGTACTTGACTAGTTCTTGATCGAACATCACATATGAAACTGAGCAAACAGCAAGAAGACCTTAATCAGCTTGGTCCTTTCCAATCGTTTGTCTTCATGATAATTCTCACACATTTACTATTTGTTCTTCTCTTGCAGGTTAGAAAAGCTTGTCAATCAGGATTGATGTTCACACTTGTCGACAACCGCATGGGATTTTATTCTTCAGAATGTGTGGAAAGATTCGGTTCTTTAGCAATACAATGTTGCTCAGATGAGACTGATGCAAGGCCATCGATGTCGGAGGTTGTGGCTGAGCTAGAGCGCATACTTCAAATGTTGGGAGATGATAGTTCACATGAAGCTCTGGCAACAGGTTCAATTAAGACAGTCTCAAGCTCATCTTTGCTATCAGAAAGTTCAGGTACGGAACCTCTTGTCAGCAGCTCAATCTCTAGCATTACAGGTCATTGACACCACCGCAGTTAATATCCATCCATGTATATTTTGCTATATTCTTCAAAAAAATGAAAAATCACACCCTTTCTCCAAGTTCAAACTAGAGATCGAGATAGAAAATAAAGTGGTATACTAACGGTAGGAATTATGTAAAAGTGGATGCAACACTTTTGATGATTATCTATACGGAATTTTTAAAAATCATCAAATTACCTTGGGGTGTGAGTTGATGAGAATAATGATTAAATTACTAATGTTACTCACTCTTCCTATTTGTACTTTTGTAAATATTAGCAAGCTTAAGTTGGAGAGATAAGCTTTGTAATAGATTTATTTTCATCAAAAAAATTCTTAACACTTAACAATTATTTTGAAATAAAAAAAATATTTGAGAATTTTTCAAATTAGAAGATGAAATTTGTTCCGGTGCCAATACCATGAGCTATATCGGCTTCATGATGAAAAGAAGAGTATACATTTCCTGATTTCCTGACTGATCGTCAAGTATACATTTCCTGATTTCCTGACTGAT
This sequence comes from Hedychium gardnerianum, assembly GCA_038050645.1. Taxonomy (NCBI): domain Eukaryota; kingdom Viridiplantae; phylum Streptophyta; class Magnoliopsida; order Zingiberales; family Zingiberaceae; genus Hedychium; species Hedychium gardnerianum. Next base: position 11,281,581 of record JBBUKS010000002.1, on the reverse strand, counting down.
CGTCAAGTACTGGGACATATTTTCTACTTTTTTTTTCCGGAAAGATCAAGTTGAGAATTATTCTCGGCGATAACTTAGTGCATCAAATCACTTTATAAGGAGGCTCGGATGTTGGAGATTTGATTGGTGAAAATTTTAAATTTTTGACAAATATTTCGTTTGGAGAGCATCATTTATTTTTTTTACTTTTTAGTTGGCACAGTTATTTAAGTTTTTGGTTTCATTAATTTTGGGATGAGTCATTTGATTTAATAAAAAAAAATTATCGATCATTTAAATAAATTGGAGAAATACACATGCAAGAGCTTCATTTCAATTCCATTGGTGTTTGGGTTTAAGAACCTATTTGGTTCAACGAGGATGATTTATTTTGACCGTCTTGCCTGCACTGTTAGTAAAGAATTATTATTAATGTAGGAAGTTATTTTTATTCTGTTTTTTTTGTTAACTATAAAAATTGAACTTTCATGTCTAGACGTGAATCTTTGAATAATTCTAAGTATAAGTAGTTGTCTAATAAAATTCCTAGATTCTTCAGTTTTTCAATTAGTGTATCTCAAATCTTGTGCCTTTATAGTGAGGTCTGGGTTTAGTATTATTAGTTGACAATACATCTTATCGAATTTCCAGTATTTTGTAAGATTATCTCCTATAATTTCTAATTTTTCTAGTTTTGAGATTAACGAGTTTATGTCTGGTTGTGTAGTAATTAGTTGAAGTATATATGTTGGGAAGAGTAAATCTTCCGGAATATCTAAGTCTGTATTTGTAAAAGATTCTTTTAGGTCTAGTCTTATATCTTGATATTCCTGATAAGCCATAGAGCAAGAAATTATTTAGGTATGTATGAGACAAGAGCCCTTGCATGTATTCTTTTCAGTACATTTACATAGACCATGGGGTGAGGCTGTAATGGTTGAGAGAGTATTATGAGGGTCTATTGGACCTGGAAGTGGTTGTGGGGTATCATCATGCTTATGTACGGTGGAAGGGTAATCAGAGACGATGGGAAAGATAATAGGAGTGAAAAGAAACAACGCATAGTCCTTGGTAAGGAGAAAGACACGATCTGGGTGGATGAGAAAGTTAAGTGCAAGGATGAGATGGATATTATGGTGTCTTAATAGTTTTACCCATAACTTGGAAAGGGAGAGAGGGGTACTAAAAGTGTCACAGTTATTATAAAATTACAGATAGTTGTGGGTCGTCAAACTGTGTGCTGACCAATGATTGGGTGATAGTTTTGATTAGTGTCTGAGGTATAATGGCTCGAATAGTTTCTTCATCTATCGTGGAGTTAGTGTTAGAACGGTTAGACTGGTTTAGAGGGGTTAAACAAATCTGCAAATAAAAACACTTTTATTCTCTTGCTTCTTACTTAAGCAAGGATGCACACGTTAAAAAAAATATATAAAAGAAAAGAGACACTAAATATTTACTTGGTTACAACTAGGGAGGTTGTTAATCCAAAACAAAGAATGACTCCACTAAAACAGCTCCTTTCGGCGGAGTAACCTTTTTACAGACGTTGAAAGCACAAACACTTGATTTGCAGAAGTAGGAAATGAAAAATGAAGTATGTTATTGAAAACAGGAGGTCACAACCTCTATTTATAGCAAACCGGTTGAGGTGATTGTTTTGCTGACGTGGCAGTCATGGGGGCACCTCTATTGATTGAGGGCGCCTCCATTGATTGGGAGCATCTCCAATGGATCGAACCTGATTCATTGGTGATCTGGCAGCACTAGGGGCGCCTCCAAGATTTGGGAGCGTCTTGGTTGAATTCTGATCCGCTGCGGTGAGTTTTCAAAGATGATCTTGATGATCAGGGATGCCTCCAAGCCTTGGGGGTGCCTCCATCAGTTGGCGCTTGAGGGGCCTCTATCGCACCGAGGCGCCTCACGCGCCTTTTCTTCCGAGGCACCTCCAAGACACAGAGGCGCCTCGGGTCTTCTCTGGTCGTCTTGGGTGATTGTCCAACCGTCCAGAGTTGGGCTTACTCGAACCCAACTCAGGCCTTCTCCTCGAGCAGGCTTCCTCCCTGATTTCTCGTTCCTCGAACCGCATCCTTCTCGCTTCGCGTCCCTCGGATTGCGTCCTTCTTGCTTCACCGGTATACTCTTCCACAACTTCTTGTCCCTCGGATGCACTGAATCCGTCGACTCGCTTCCCGTGCCATCCTTCTCGTCCGTTGCGTCTTTCGCTCGACTTCTTGTGTTCCTAAGCTCCTGCACACTTAGACACAAGGTTTAAATACCACAAGACCTAACCTAACTCGGTTGATCACATCAAAACTATTCTGGGGTACTTACAGTTAGTAGCTCCACTGTCTAAGAAAACATGTAAAGTAAATTCATGACCATGAATGTTAACCAAGCAACGAACTCGTATGTCCGTGGTTCGTCTAGAATTATAGATACTAGGGGTTTTTATAAAAATCATATCAGTGTCTGTAATAGGATTGCTGGGATCATTTATTAGTATATCTTTGCCTTTATCCAATGATGGAGTAGGCTGAGAATTATTAGCTTTGAGCGTAGCTAACTCAGTTTTGAGCAGACGCAGTCTAGTTTCTAGGACTGATATTCTTGTTTCTAAAAGTATATTTCTAGTACGGTCTCGAATTTGAGGTGTTGTTGGTAGGGTAATGACAAAAATTTGTTCGAGGCAAATATTACAGATTTATCGTCGATAAAGCTTGCAAGCACCTCTTTTATCTATAGCTGGATAAAAATCACATAAAAAACAAGGAATATTATTTGTTCCTGTTTTTAAGTTTCAATTACGAGGACATTCAGGTACCTCAGGTATATATTGTTGTTGCGTAAACATAAAGTTAAACTCTTCATCCCATTGTTCTATCAAATCTTCAGTTTCAGGTGCTAAGTTTGGTAAAGTTTCATATTTCTCTGTGTCTAAAAAAGAATTAATCAAATCAAAGTCAAATGTGGTAGATAGGTCTTCGTTGTCTTATATTGAGATAATAGAATATATAGATAAAGTATTTGATACATCCTTTTGTATTTCTATTAGATCTAAGTTGGTACAAGAGACTACTGTGACTTTCTTAGTGTATAAATTCTTTTTCTCTGGACATGCAGAAGATAAATGTCCTGATTTATTACAAGCAAAACAAGTAATAGTGTTGACATATATTTTGTGTGATTTGTATCTCCTAACGTGTTTATCCTTATTTAAATAAGATTTTCGTTCTTTATTTTTTCTTACATAATACATTTTCTTGCGTCTAAACTTTGGTCTGGCTTGTATAGCTGGTTTATTGGGTCTTTTTCTTTGTCTAAATTGTTTGTCTTGTATTGTTCCGTATTGTTGGGGAGTATAAATTTGACTAAAAAAATCATATTATTGGTTTTTCAATTATTTTTGTATATGAATGTAAGTACATTTGTCTTTAAGTACCGAGATCATATGTTGTATTCGTACCCCTATATTATCATATTGGAGTGCTACTTTCATATCTGTCCATGCTTTATGTATTTCTTTTCCTAAATCTCCTGGAAGTTTACTGAATAGTCTTTCTCTTAGTTCTGGATTACAATAATTTCCTGAGATTAAAGTAAGTGCTAGGAAATCATTACAAAAGGGTTTGATCCAGTTTCAATTTAAAAGTTGGAGTTATTCTAGATCTCTCATGGCTTCTCTCTGCCTGAGATCTAGTCCGGTATTAGCATCTCTTGCGGTTAAGAGTCTATGAATAATATAACAAAAGTTTAAGATGTTATTACCCTGAGATGCTATGCGAGCTATTTCTTTTGAAAATTTTATTTTATAGGCTTCCCATGCAGCTTTCGCCACATCGTCTAAGTAATTTTCGCCTACTCGCATCATGACTTCTCCAGTTTCTATATCAAGTTTGTGTCTAGCTTGGTAATCTCGTTAGACTGATACAATTCATTGTTCTAGGTAGGTGTTATACATCTGAAGATATCACATTCTCTTATATTAAGGAGAACGGAATTTTTTTCAAAGTATGTAATTTCATGTGGTCGTCGTCTTCCCGTAGTTCTTAGTAAAAGATTATTATTAGTGCAGAGAGTTTTTTTTGTTCTGGGCGGATGACCTTGTCTATAATCCCTTGTTCCCATGGAGTTTTCTGGATATCTTACTGCTAGTGGTGCTATTATTAAGGGTGGCCTTGAGGTGCTTGAAGATTCTCCTGGATTCATAAGATTTACCTTATGTGTTTGTTTTCTAGCAATTATATTCTTGTCCTCATCAAAATATAATTTCCAATTAAATTAAGTTTTTGTTGTTGTTTGTCAACATTTTTGAGTTCTACTATATCTTATAGGGTGATATGTGTTGTCATTTCTGCTGGTAGATAGACGTATTCGTCTAAGTCATAAAAAAAACCTTGGTGTTCTCGATCAATAGTTTCTTCAATGTTCATTAAATTGATAATTTCTTCTTCTGTTTCTTCATTTTGTGATGTTGAGGGTTTATAGTCATTAAATCTTACTGTAATATTTTCATATTTATCTTCATATATTATGGATTCTGTTGGTTGAAGTGTTTGTGATTGAGTGTTAAGATCTAAATTAAGAGTCCTGCTAGTGTTTCTGACGAGAAATCTTTTGGTTCTAGTAAGGAGATTCTTCTAGTGATAAGAGCTTTAATAATGCTCTGTATTTGTACCTTAAGCTATTGTTAATTTGTATCATTATTTTTTCTAAAAAAATTATATCAATCTGGATATTGTGTTCGAGGAAGTTTCCATAGCCTTTGGCCTGTAATGAGATTTTAATATTTTTGTTAAAGTCCGCAATGATCATATTAAAATTTGGACAAAAATAAATAATGTCTAAGTTTATATCTATTAAATTTTTTAATTGATATGTATTTATAGGTGGATTATTTCTTTCTCGGTTGTCTAACTAGAACTAGATAGAGACCCCTGTCTAGTTAATCTCATAATAACTAGAATTATGAACAGTAATTCCCAGTATTTCTAGTTATAATCTTATAATAGTTATAATTGTGATTATGAACAGTTATAATTGATATTATAACTAGATAGGTTTTTGATCTTATAACTAGATACGATCACTGTTCGAAGCATTGTTTTTGTTGTAATTCAATTATTTAGTTTTTTGAATTAATTAATTTTATAATAATTAATTTAATTTCATCAAATTTTTTTTATTAATTATTAAAGTAAATCAAAAAATATTTGCGAAGATTCATTTAAACTGTCAATGTTTTTGAAATTATTATTCTATTATTTTTTTTTATAATATATTATAATTAAGATTTGATCTTAGATATATTATTAACGAAAGGTCTAATTGTTTAATTGTTGCACCATTGACGGGGCTACATGGGAAGCACTCTTCGTCCTTCAGCAAGCAGCAAGCCCTACTTTGGTAGATCTCATCATTAGGATTCAAACCGTAGCATCCCTTCTCAACTCGACAAAGCATCCAGTGATTGCTTTCTGGAGCAAATAAAAAAAAATTATATAGAAGCTTTCGATCTCGACTGACAACTTTGAGGATTCGTTAATTCCTATGCTTAGACCATTTCAACGAAAGTTTAAATATTTTTGATGAAATTAGCAAAAACTATTTTGATCCAATACTCCTATAGTAATTTTAATTAAAATGAAATAGGTTATTTTTTTTTATATTATAATAATCACAGAGTAATTGTTACATTCCGTAATTACTAATAAGAGATATTTTTAATATAAAATATAGGGTGGAATGTCTTTTTAACGGCATAATTTGAAACGCACTTTTAATCTTTGCCCTTTATAATCATGAAACTCTGGAGGCGTTTTCTCACTTACGTAGCTATCTCCCATTGGAAAATTGAGGAAGATCTAGCCAGTCATTAAAGCCGCGGAGTGTTCTTATTGGCTTCTTTTGTGGGGTCATCAACTCTTTCTGAAAGCAGTTTCATGATGTCAAAGTGATGCATAAGCCTCGTGCCTGCAACATCGAATCCTCCGAAATCAGACACTGAGCCATAAAGGAAGAAGACAAGACGCCTAGAAAAATGAGTTCCACAGTGACTTGTTTGTTCCTTTGGACTTGGGCATGCATCTCGTGACATTAATGTTCTACCTGTGGGCAGTTCAGGTACATGATTCTCCTCTCTAATTTGTTTCCTCTCAGCAGCCAAAGTGATGTTTTCTTGCTTCTCATAATTCTGTCGTATTTGCGAATCTCAAAACAGCTCTGTGATCTCGAAACTTGATATATACTTGCTGGCAACAAGTGACTCCTCAATATTCATATTCTTGCAAAACAGATCTCACATAAAATTCCGAGAATCTGACAGTTATCCTGTATATCAAAGTGATAATTCAAATCTGACAGTTTCAAATCTTCAGCATACCTAGTGCATGCCACAAGGGAAAGAACTTCACAAAATTGTATATGGAGCTTCCATCCAAATAATCAGATTGCAAGAAAACACTTTTAGTAAGCTTTAAAATATTTCAATGACGATAGATCACAATGCACCAGTAAGTGAAACCAGAACGCACAAGACTGGATGAATAATCTTAGTGTTATTAGCAGTATCCCTCGTAACATAACCAACAAATAAAAAATTGAAACAGTTACAGCTGACAAGAACTGCCATATTCTTCATTGTGCTTATAGCCTTTTACATGACAGTAGGCATTGTCTTGTTAGGTGATGACTAGAGAACAGTGGAAAATCTGAACATAAAAAAAGAAAGATGAAAAAACAATGTCTATTTTGTAAGTGCTAATTGCAGATCCTAACCTGTATCATGGAAATTTAATTTCAACGTGACCGGTCAGTGGCGATGGTTTTTCGCTCATTCTGTACATATGAAATACTTGAATGACAGTCCCTCATCAAGCATTTTCCTCTCCATGTAGTTAAGCAACAAGTTCATTCTCAAGGACTGGTTGTGTCCTTGTGCCAGAGGCCACATGAACCTGTGTATTTCCAACGCTTGCTGTGTGTAAGGATATTCCTGCATCTGCATGCTGCTCCATCTTTGCCACCTTTTTATTCTGGTTATACTTGAGCATTAGGTATATGAGTAAAGCCAAGAGAATTAGAGCAATAACTCCACCAACCACAGCAACAATTATCTTCCATGGCTTGACAGGATTTAGAGACAGCCCTGGACCTTCACTTGGCGCAGGAGGAAGAGCAATCTCACTGGAGTTAACCACAATGGAGAAGTGACCTTGGTGAAATGCAGTGCATATACTACCAGACTCCAAAGCTCTGAAATCTGGTGAGCCATTTAAACCAAACCACACACATTTGGCAGTCACAACACTTGGCACGGGAAAGACGTTGGTGAAATTAATAGATACAGGTAAGTTTGTGGCTGCAAAATCTAATTCTGACAAGTTAGTAGCAGACAGATTTGCAGCATCATAAGCAAGGAGACCAAGCACAGGAGTCAAGTAGGTATAACCGAGAAGAGGGTAGTAGAAAGAAGACCAATTGCCAAGATTCTGGTAAACCAGAACCAATCTTTCTGCATAAGGTTGAACAACAATGTTAGGTGGGATGTCGAATTCCTTGAAGCTATCAAATCCTCTCCTTTTCAAGCTCCCACTTCTGAGCCTTAATGCTGCAATCCCGATGCCAGTGAGATTGCTAGGGACAGTAGCATCATATACAATTCCAGTGTGGGGATGAACAAGTGCACGGTAAGCATAGTCCTGAAGGAGAGTATCTAACGATCTCGCTTCACCTGTAGATGGACCTGTTGACTGGGCCTCATACTGGCTTGTGAATAACATCCTGAGAAGCACTAGGGGAATCATGTATTGGTGAATGAACTCCATGGATCTTGAAGGTTCTTTAGAAAGAATCACCAATCGGAAACAGAGATTCAATATCAAAATTAAGACTTCTTGTACTACAGGAAGGATCTAAATAAACCTAGTATCTGGAGAGCTTACTTTCCCATCTGTCATCTAGGACTGAAGCACTGAGGAGATAAGAACCAAAAGCATGTTCAGAGCAAGATCAAATTGCCTTCAACACAGGAATATGATTCCTCCTCAAGAAAGATTCCAACTTTTTACAAAATAGGATCATTTTCTCACCGCATTCACATGAACTGATGAGTAAACAAAAGAATCTGAGATTAAAAGCGGCGAGAATACCTGGAGCATACTGAAGACTATGCACAGCCGAGATTGTATCAAACTTCGAGTGATTTTGAGATCTGAGTTGTTAAATAATGGCACAAAAGTCTCCCTCTTGGAAGGACTCTTGCGCTCTAGCAGAAAATCCGACCTTTTCAATGCCAAGAACGACAAGAAATTCCGAAAAAGATAACTCAAATAGGAATGTAACACAATGTAGCCCCAAATAACGCTAAACCTTCAGAGAAATTTCACCAAGAAAGGCAACACAGATATGCCAGCCGCAATATACAGCTACTGATGAGCTGAAACGGCTACGGATCGAATCCCACGCCGCCAGCCAACAGATACCACGGAGAATGCGTTCCAATTCGATGGATATTAGGGCTCCCCGCAATCCTAAATGCCTGCCGAAACTTTCTACTTTTGGCAGTACGATCGACCATGGGGAGGAGACGGCAGAAAGGAGCCGAGACGCGGAGAAAAATGACATAAATAAGCACGAGCGGTACACAAATAAAACCCACTGGTATTTCTCAAAATTCCCAAGACACCCTCCTTTTCTTTCAAACCCGTCCCGGCCTTTCACCAACGCTCTGATTCGGTTCTTCCATTCCAGGCCCTTTTCCGTTTCGCAATTTCACAGACTTTAGGGTTGCAACCGAAAACTGCCACTTTCACCCGAGAAGCGGCGGCATTTAGTAAATTATTCAGTCCGTCCGATCGAGATCGTGCGGCCAAAAACGAGGCGCGAGATCGCCTGCCTGGCCAGCTCACTGTGAACAGGCATGTCAGTAATCCAAATCAAACGGCCTTCCGTACCGCGTGCTATAACGGTCCCGGTGCTTCGCCTGCTAAGGTATGTTTCTGGGTAGGAATATTTAAGGTTTGTTTGCTGGATGATAATTTATCAAAGGAAAAAATGTGCACATTTAATTTTGTATTTTAGATGAATAATCTCACATCATTTTTCATTTAGTAAATCATTGTCACGACAATCCATAGTAGAAAACATTTTCATCATCTAGTTTTCCTCAATAAATATTTAGGTCTTTTGTCATATCTTCATGTAAGCTTTTCTTTACTCATTATGAAAGTGACCGACTCTCAAAGAGAATATAATCAGAGTAAAAGGCAAGTATGATACACTTGAAGCAACAATGACTTCCATTTCTATAAGTTTACTTTCTATGTACATTATAACAACTAAAGATGGAGTGAGGGAAAAGAATCTACCTACGTCATGTGCTCAATGATTGATGAAATCTCTAAATGCAACCTCTATTTCCTCTCACGTTGTTGGAGTGAAGGGCTGCCTGTGTGGTAATGAAAATTACTTTATTAATTAAAATGAAAAAAGGTAAACAAAGTCAGTCAGGATGGCCGAGTGGTCTAAGGCGCCAGACTCAAGTTCTGGTCCTCCAACGAGGGCGTGGGTTCAAATCCCACTTCTGACAATCAATATTTTATTGAGTTTTATTTCTTCCATTTATATTTTTTTGTTTACAAAGCAGATCCAAACGCTTCGATTTCGTGGGCCATGTGTCTTAAATGGGCCATATTTATTGTTCTTTTACAGGCCCATGTTTATTTAATTTCTAATTCGATCTTATCAGTCGATAATTTATTTACAGTTTTTCGTATATAAATATTTCTACCAAATCGCATTACTTTCATGTACTGTTTTTATTATTTTGTTAAATCTCATTTATATAAACAATTATTATTTTCATGTCATATATATAAGTATAGATTTACTTTGTTGATATGAATTTTGGTTCAACCACGGTATCAATTACATAACATTGTCTAATTGCGCAATTAATTTCAATAGATGAATCTTTTGTCCTAATAAGTTTAGATAATTTCGTGTCAATAATCACAATTGAGAAATTTATAGATTTATAAAATATAAATAATTGAGAATTTTAAATTTTATAATAATACGTTATATGAAAGAACAGTCCTTTCACGACCAATATTGTGCGGAGGAGCCCGTTATCCCGCGGGTCCACCCATCCCTCGCCGTGTCGTGGGTCCTACAAACTCGCGCTATGCATACACTCCTGTACGCGCACGCGGAGATCCTCCACCTCGAACGCCACGTGGCAGTTGATCGCCGCCTCTACGTGGAACTCCACGAACCCTAGGACGGTGACCTGACCCGGCAGCCACGCCTCGGCGTCGATCCCCACTTCGCCGGCAGCGATGTCCCGGAGCAGCGGGCCCAGATCCGTCAAAATCCGGTCGACCTCCACCGCCGCGGCGAGGTGGATCATCTCCGTCCCCCGTGCTGGGATCCTGCCGGGCGCCACCGCGGCCTCCCCGACCTGGTCACCGCGGTATCGGAGGCGGATGAGGCCGTCGGAGCCGTGGGCAAAGGAGACGTAGTTGGGGTTGTGGAGGCGCACGAGCAGGTCGAGGGTGACATTGATGTCGACGCGCGGGGGCAGGAGGGCGAAGTGCGGTGAGGCGCCGACGACGCGGACGGAGACGAGGGCCGCCGAGGGGTTGCGGATCTTGAAGATGGTGAGGGCGAGGACCAGCGCGACCACCGCGAGGAAAATGAGGACGAGAAGGCAGCAGAGGAAATGCCGACAGCGGCATTGGCGATTGGGCTTCGAGCCGGCGGAGGCGATGAAGGGGCCGTCGGGTTCCTCCATGACGGCGAGCGAGCGAGCGATTGCGTTCGGTTTGTGTTTCGAGTTACGGAAGCCGTGATTTGCATATTTTATTAAATTCCATATAAACAAATGCTAAATTAAACTTGAGCAAACAAGTTTTCTTTTTCTGGTATATGCATTTTTAAATATCTGATTAATCAATCACATATTTGGCCCAAAATAGAAATTAAAAAATGGAGTACCTGATGCAAGGAATCGAGTTCCTAATATGTTTACTTAATTGACCTCGAATTCAACAGTAGTTGGCCCCAAATTCAACTGAATGATTCCACGCGCAGCCGTAGTAGGATTCAGGATCGGAGACGAACTCCTCGATTGACCCTGATGCGATACCATAGAGGAGAAATATATTCCTCCGTTGCTGCAAATTCATGAATTTGTTTTATACAAATCTTATGATATGACTAATACTGAAATAGACAATTCGAATGACTTCACATTCCGTCTATCAAATAAATTTAAAAAACACAATTGCTTTCGATGTGACATCTCAACTTTATTAATAATTGAATCATCACAAGTATGATTTACATGTAAATTAAACTCTAATTACTTAAAAAATACACCCTACCTTTTGTCATCACACCAAACCCCGAGAGCTGCTACAAATTCATGATTGAACTTTGTCACAGACTCCATTATCAAATTCAATTTCATTTTATTCCAAATATACTCGCTACATCAAGGGCAAAGTACGAACAAATGTACTTGCGTCAAAATAAGTAGAGCATTTAGCAACGAAGACTGATGTTAAGTTACTCCTATAAAGTCATGCAACTTAAGCATCCAATATAAATTATTGAAAATTCACTCTAAACAAAAAAAGTGGCGTTTAGTTGTCAACAACTTCAATGAGGGTTGTCTCGTAGTCGCTCGGTGCCACGAAACCATGCAGATTCATGACGGTGGCAGCGACATTGGCAAGGCCACCATCAGGCACATCCTTGCGGTATCTGACACCAGCTGCAAGTCCAGGGCCCCCGATGGCAATCGGCACCTGCAAAATTTTCACATGATCAATTGAATAAGGCATGGATTCATCTTGTTTTTACGTTTAGCATTGTCATGCAGGAGCTGGAATAAGAACTGACTCTCAACCAAAATGATAATTCTTTATAAGTTAAATATTTCCTGGTTGCAATCCTGACTATGAATTTTGCCTAAATCTATGAACTTGTAACGCACTAGTCTATTACCCAACAAATGTACGACCCTTAAGTGTGCACGTGGTAACACAGAAAGGAAATGTGATGAGGTAAGGAACGAGTTTTCCTCTGTATCTTAAAAAGAAATGGGGAGGGCATTTAGAAAAAAAGGAGAGGGATGAAAAAAAAAGAAGAGCCATGAAATTCCCGTCCAAATCAGTGCAACTGATCACGCTTGATTAGATTTCCCAATAAGATAACCATTAAGATGCCATGAAATTCCAAATATACAGATATCAAAATAACCATCATATTTAGATAAAGTAATGATGTGGGTAATATTACTCATTAGCTTCGAGAACTGCCGGATTGGTGATGCTATGCGGATCAACAATGAGAGCAAGATTATGGATTTGCCCCAGAAGCAACTAAAAAGGTGACACGTGGTTGCACAAGGGAATCAACTGTTCTACCTCAACTCAATTGAAATCTATTGTCGTTTGCCCATAACTAAAACTGTGATTTAATTGTAGTATCTATTTGTTAATGTGATCCTACTCTGACCAATCTTTTGTTTGTTTCATCCACTTTCTAGTAAAATATACCCTATTGAACAAATTTTTATCACATTTGGAAGTATCCCATCATCACAACAAATCAATATTGATTGACTTATAATCCAGGACAAAACTTATCATTTTCCAAGTTCATTTAACAAAGACAGGTGTACTAACTTGTTAATATAGTGCAGCGCTATAGTAAAATATTAAACTCTGATAACAGTTACGGTAATTTCAAATGTACTTACAGGTTGAAGAGTATGAGAAGTGAGAATCTGAATGTTCCCAGATTTGTCAAGTTCTGGCTGACCAGATTTGTTTCTCTTTACCATGTCTTCAGCATTTCCATGATCTGCTGTGACAACGTAAATGCCACCAACTTGCTCAATGGCATCTAAAATGATCTGTAAAAAGGGGCAATGCCATTTGTCATCCAATCAATCATTCCAATCACCAAAGGAAGAACCATAAAAACAAGCACCAGCATAAATTTTACTTTCTAACATGATTTGCAGAAAGAAGGCATGTTCTTTTTCATTCAGAATCAGTTATTTCAATCACTCAAGTACTCGAACAACAAAGCAGCAACATAATATTTTACCTTCTAACTTGGCATCACCTGTATATTTGCCTCATCATTTAGAGTTATCCATACCATAAGATTGAAATAGTAAAACCAACAAGTTATTCAAACAGATGGTTTATATGTGGTATTGAAACTTAAAAATGAGCTATAATAAAATAAAAATAAAAATAAAACTCAGGTGCTATCAAAAGCATTGAGCCCAAATTTAAGGCACAACATACACAAACCTGTCAATTAAAGAATTTGAGCATTCAAAAGGCAAAGGAATTTTTTGCCATCTAACAGGATGAATAAAGAAGCTATGGGACTTAAAAGCCACTAAGCCAGTATACATTGTAAAGAAAAATCGACAACAAAAGTTCATGTAATATATGCAGTAAAAGAAACACAGAAGGCAGTCCAATTATCTAATAGATCAATTACCTTAACTGCTTCATCAGCCGCCTTGCAAGCCACAACAGTTGCCTCTATGTCACCAGTGTGACCAACCATATCTCCATTTGGTAAATTCACACGGATCTGTAGGAACATAGAGAATGTGTAAGAGAGTAAACAGAATTATTATTTGCTATTGAGAACATGTTTTACCTGGTCAAATTTGCGACTGAGGATAGCATCCCTCGCCTTCTCAGCAATTTCTAATGCCTTCATCTTGGGTTGAACATTAAATGTAATACCAGAGTCACTAGGAATCTCAACATACTCTTCCATGGATGGATTGAAGTACCCAGATCGATTTCCATTCCAGAAGAATGTGACGTGACCAAATTTGACAGTTTCACTGTTGGACATATACAAACAGGTTTCTTGAGTATAGTAATAGATACAAAAGAGACAGCAAAATTAGTTAAAGCATACAGGATTTAACATAGGTAATATAACAAACACCAAAAGTTCAAGCATGAGGACGCAATTGGAAGTGGCCTACAATTCTCTGGATCTGACCATTCTAGTTGGATAATCGGACACCACACTATATCAACATATACAAGGTGACATTAATAGAACATGATCTATTGCACACCATTTGGGCGGTTTAGCCAAATTAATTCCAGTTGGAGTCAAGTTCAACATTTGTGTTATGGGAAGAAGAAAGAGCCATGAAAAATATTTGTATGCATTATTTGCTATTATTTGCAATATATTCCACATTCTCTTGTCATGACCTTTGCCATGTAAAATGTTTCTGACGTGTTTTTACTAGCTATGTTCTGCATCCTGAATTCTTATTTACTTTCTATATAGTTTTTGTTCTCTTATTTCTTGTCATTTTACTACATCTGACTAATAATATTGTCCCGCACATTCTAGTCCTAAACTCTGGAAAAACTATTAGAGCATTTCATATCTATAATAACAATAGGAGGTATTCTTTTCTTCTTGAATAAGAAAATAAATGCTAAGAACTTGCATCTACATAAATCACAAGGCAAAGAATTAAACTATGCTACCAAGAAATCTTTGCTCGAAAGGTTGAAGAAAAATAAGTTTACACCTTATTTTATAGACAAATAAAAGTTTATAAATTAAAGAAAAAATAGTAAAATAAGAAAAAAAATTGAAATAGAAACAAGAAAACAAAGAGGAAATAGAAAGAAATAGTGGACCCTTTTTGTTTCAATCTAGCTTGGTGCCTTTTGTTCTTGATGAATCATTTGAGCTAATGTTGATTATTGAAAATCACCTCCTTGTTTAATGTCGTAATAAATGTGAATACGCCCCCGAGACAATAGTGCAATGGTTAGGTCCTCGGATAACCAAGGGATCTAAGGTTCGAATCTCAGTTGCGGCGCACTGCAGGGGATTTTCCCTCCCATGAGAAGCGGGCCTAAGAATGTTGACCATTTGGATAAGCCTCCGTTAGCGCTTCTCGATTTACCCTAGCGGCCGGTGGGAAACTTCAATGGGGCTGGGCCGGTCACCCCAGATTCAGTGTTACCTAATCATTTTTTTATAATAAATGTGAATACCATCTTGTAAGGATCCAATTCACTAGTTCTAAAATAGGTTGATTTTCGGGTTCAAGTTGCTCAAATCATTCATCAGACCAAGTTATGAAAATACATGTGCATTTTCATCAAACAATCTTCTATTATGATAGTGTGTTTCAGACCATGGTTGACATCTAAAAATTGACAGAAAGGAATTTAATTTATAAAGATATAAACTTTCTGAAAAAATTAAGACATTGATTTTAGTTTAATCTTATAAATATAATTTCTATATTCTAACTTGTATTGAGATTGCCTATAATAATCAATACCAGGAAAACTTTGGACATTAAGAATGTCGTAGTTCTAAGATAACTTGCAAGAAAAAGCAGTTTAAAATAAAATATCATGGTATCTATACAATACTTAGGTATCCTCCATCAATTATAAAGAAAGCATTATAAAAAACAGAAAATAGCATCAGTGATAATGCTTTCTAGTAAAAATCCCCTTGTTAATGTGCATGCAAACAAGAACGAGAGAAGAAAAAGCAACCTATAATTCAGGTAAATAAAGATAAGACTTTTTGATGATTACTAAAACCGCATAGTATTGATTACTTCTAAGCATGTGCAAAATTGAGATGCTATAGCACAATACCTGCAAGCAAAAGTACGGATACCATTGTGCACCAAATATTCACCAGATGTCCTCTCTATCTCTGGAGGAGAAACTAGGTAGTGGCTTGGGAGTTTCAATTCACCATCATATTGAAGCATTCCAGCATACCGAATCTTTGGGACACGAACACGATCAAACTTGTCAAAGTTTTCATATTCTAATGATTTAGCAATCATGACCATACGGTCTGCTCGAAAGTTGAATGTTACAACAGCATCACCGTCAACTATTGGACCAACTGCCTTGCCATTCTCATCAACTATAACAAATGGCGACAAATATTGATCATTAACTTTGGGTTCCTGCCTTAGTGTTTTCACAGCTTCAACAGCATTTCTAAATTTGTAAGGTGCTTCACCAAGAACCTGTGCATCCCAACCGCGTTTAACGACACCCCAGTCATTCTGCAAAAATATACCATGAATAGAAAACGATCAAGAAAGATGAAAACAATACCATCCTATAAAAAGTTGTCAAAATATGCAAAAGAAACTAACAGAAGTATCTGCAAAGAAAAGATGGTTCCCTGATTTCCATTCAACTCGATAGAAGCCCCAGTAAAATGAAAGTTAAACCCAAAAGAAACTAGAGTCAAATGTGCATTTCATGTCTAACCATGTATTTGAAACAGACATTGAGGATCTTTTATGTGTGTGAAGAAAAAAAAAAAAATTATGTGCGATAAAGAAAATAAAAAAAATGAAAATTTTCTGATTCTATATCAACATATTGATTTCTTATTTTCAATAGTATAAAAATAATCGCATACCTCATACCGATCCATGGTTACATACATTCGACCACCACCAGATGCAATTTGTGCATCAATACCTTTCTCTCGTAGATTAGCAAGATCCTTCTCCAATGTTTCGACAAACCCAACACTTGAACCATCCAAAACATCACGTCCATCAGTGAGGATATGTACACGTATTCTCTTTGCACCATTCTCACTACACCCTTTCAAAAGCAACTGCAAGGATTCACAGTCACTAGAACAATTTGGCCTATAAAGCAGCAATCAAACGTGTAATAGATTGGTCATTGCATACCTGCAACTGATCAAGCCGAGAATGTACACCCCCATCACTCAGCAATCCGATGAGATGTAAGGTACCTTTATCGAAGCATTCTTTAATATATTTAAAGCCTTCTCCTTCATATATTTTCCCAGAAGCAAGGGCATGATCCACCAACTTAGCACTGGTTTTCAAAAGAGAATTCTTGTCAAAATTTATAAGGCCTACGAGAAAGGCTTACAATGTTCTAGTATCCAATTGGGCAGTAGGAAGGATAAATTTATAGCTAAATTTAGCAAAGTTTCCAATCAAAATTTAGAAGGAGAATATAATGAAAGTGACAACAGGCCGATAATCTGATAAGGGACAAACAAGTCATCAAATAAGAATATGGACTTGGATATTATACCCTTGAGCATAAATCCTTCCAGCTCCAAGTGCATTGTGTCCTACTTCACTGTTACCCATGTCATCCTCAGTTGGAAGCCCCACGGCAGTTCCATGAGCCCTTACCAGCCTCCATCTGTCTGGAACACCCTTTTTAAAGAAACAAAGAAGGTTTAAAACCTTGTTGTCAAATGACATCAAAGTACCAATCCCAAAGGAACCCAAAAGTAAACAATGTTTTTTTCTTCTTGCATATCAAATAGAAACTAGGCATGATAAAATTTATGCAATTGAAATACGATAACGTCCCCACAACTATAAGCTTATTCTTATATTTTACACCAAAAACATTTGACTACTTGATAGAAATAGAATCACCAGATTATCAAGATTTATACGTTTATTACCGCAATGAACTTTATATGCTACATAGAACGGTCATGTCAAATTTCGTGTTTGAATCATAGCAATAATCTACGCAAAGAAGCCGCCTTTATCTGATCTATGAATGAAAAAAAATATCTATGAAACAGAGACGAATAAATTATCTTTCCAACGGAAAACATACCTTCTTAAGCGAGTCCATAGTCGGAGTTTGGGCGACATGAATGCAATTGTACTGATCCGGATTCGCCTCACCCCAACCATCCAAGACAACGACGGCTATGGTCTTTCCCTTGGGAAGCTTGGGATGATCCTCCAATTTCCACGAACTACCCATGCCTTCAAAACGCTTCAGATTTGCAAATCTGTAGAACACAAGGACACTCCTCTCCGTAAAAATCCCAAACAAATTAAACTAAACAACTAGTGGGTAAATTCTCCTTCTAATTAAGAAAAAACCGCAAATATAGTAGAAAAGGTGGATCGTCGATCCATTCGATACAACCTAATCGAGATCTAAAGGAAGCCACCATATTAGCTCAGATCAAATGACTCTAAATGGAAAAAATATATAGAGACTATAAGAGGAACCAGATAGAAATCTCTGGAAAAAGTACACAAAACCCCTGTAAAAAAAAGATGTCCAGAAAAAGAGAGATGAGCAAGAACCTTGTGTGAATAGATCTCTTCCTTCCAGAGAACGCTGGAACCTTTCGGTTGCATTTATAGCGATCTCATTCCCAGGTACTATTCAGACGCCCTATTTCGTCGAATCACCCTTAGGTAATTTTCCCATAGTCACCCCCAGAGTTTTACGAATGAATAGCCGTGGATAAAGAGAAATTCAGGGTTATAATAGAAAATTGGCCGGTCAAACGATCGGACGGTGATGAAACCCTACTTTCTATTATCCGAACCGTTCTTAATCTACGGTAGTCGGGCCGGATAAATGTACGGATAGATTTTGACGATGCTGAGAACAGACGATACCTGATGCGCCCGCAGAAAGTTTGTAAAGGTGAAGGACCAGATTACAATCCGATCAGTGTGTTGACATTACCTACCCGTTGGTATACCCGCCATGCGTAGATGTGGGACCCGCACATTTGTATGATAAAAAAAATAAATTAATTGCTATTTTGTTTGTTTGCTGGCGTGGGTATTCACGCTTGTGGAGATAAAAAAAAAAAAAAGGAAAAGTCATCGGAAGTTCTTGAACTGTTAACTAAAATATCTTCTTCCACTATCCACGTCAATGCGACTGCATGAGCCACACAATCCGAATCATTACGTCGGTCTATATGTTAAATCACTATTTAAGAAAACATTTAAGATAAAACAACTGAGATCTGGTTAATTATTGGCATATTTATGGTAAAACGAGGTAATTTATATACACACACACTTCTCATTTTTTTGATTTTTCTAGCCGATTATTAACTCACGATTAGATATTAAAAACATCTAATCACCCAAACATCTGGTCGAGCGCGATCACGACGGCCATCGCGAGACACGAGTCGAAATCCGACGCGACCACGAGACGGAACACGTCGCCGCCGAAGGCCACGCCACCGGCAGCCTCCTTCCGCCGGACCTCCGCTACCGCCCGCCTGCGCTCGTCGTAGACGCGGCAGCTCCGCCGCGCGTACGACCCCTCGACCTCGTACCCGCCGCCGCCGCCGCTGTGGCAGGGCGTCACGTGCGCCAGCGCCCTGCCGTGGCGGAGGCTGACCTGTCTCTTGACGGAGAAAACCGGGTCGACGGCGTCCTCGCCGTTAAATATCAGCCACGTCTCCCCAAGACTGAGCTTCTGCAATTTAGCAAATTAATTCAGCCAAAATTTATATAAAAAATTAAATGAACGAATATATTTTTATATAAAATTATACCTTTCGACGAAGGGTGAGCACTGGGTTGCCGCAACAATCCATGAGGACGAGGGAACCGACGGCGGAGCCGTAGACGTCGACTCTAAACGCCAAATTGCCCTTCGAGTCGAAGACGGTAAACCCACTGCAACCGAATAACAAAGACTTCCGCCAGATTGTCAGCGACGCCGCTCCGGCGCCGTCCTCCATCAGGCCGATGGAGATCTCCGGCGTTTTTTCATCCTGAACGGACGCCGTCGCGTTGGGATGGACCTTCGCCATGGAGACTGGAGAGTGATTGGAGAGGGAATCGGGAGAGGAGCAAGGAGCTGGAGCAGCAATATATAGCGTCGCTGGACCAAATCACCCTTGCTGAATGAGTGTATTTACACGTTCACAAAATAATTGATTATTTTGATTTTCAATAGAATTAATCAAGTTTTTATCGATTTGATTTATTCAATTTTCGTTAAAAAATTTAAACGATTCAATTAATTTAAAAAATAATAATTTGTTCGATTTTAATTTAATTGATTCGATCAATTTAGTTAGAAATCGAAGGATAACTAGCCGCTAATGGGTCAATTTATTTGTTTAATAATATCAATCGTTTATTCATAACGTGGTTAATTTGAAGATTCAGTATTGGACTAGTTTTTCAAAACCGACCGACCTTGTATTTAATTATCTCGTTCAATCTACATCACGAGTCAAGTCGAGAGAATGAGTTTTGATTTTGCTTTTACAACGTGCTTAGAATGTGTGGCAAAATCTCCACCTTAGCATGGTCAAACCAAAATTATGAGCCAACTTAGAATCAAATTAATCACATTTAGTCACTTTCATTTTCAAGCTAGGCCTCCTATTTTTCCTTCAAAACTTGGACTAAGCCAAGTTATTGTTTGCCTAAATGAAGAAAAGACGAAACGAAGAAGTATTTTGTTTTGACAAATCTATTAGTAACATTTTTTATATATAAATATAGTTGCTTGATTCAATAATTTTCTCGATAGCTAAAGGTCGGTTCGATCAAAATCAACATCTATGGATCCACATTTTAAAAAGAATTATTTATTGTATATATGAAAAGCATGCAAGCTCGACGATCACTCCTTGTCCTCGACAAAATTATTACTAGCACTCGAGCAAGTGTATCCCATAAACAAACAAATGAATGAAAAGAATATATGATCAGCATGGTGTACATAAAACCCCAAAATTAAGGTACAATCACATCATCACATCTCTTTCATATAGACAAAATCATTACCACGACATCATTTTGCCCCAACACTGAAGAGTAGTTTATTTCATCTTAATTATCTCTTACTAATGGTGCTATTTTCTTAATAAGCACTTTCGCATAATCAATTCCTCGAAACCCTAAAATAGGCAACACGTTTAGACATGTTAACCCCTCTTGACCCCTAGATTAGCTACATAAGAAGGAGCAATGAATTCTAATTATTCCGATCCCAACGAGCTTACAATGAGTCGTCTCCTTCATCTTGCATCCAATGTTTTCAAAATTGGTTATCAAATTTAGGAGCTGTATCACTAAGATTTGATTTAGTTATCTAGTTTATCGTATTTGGTGCCTTTGGTTGTGAGAAAAAAAAACTTATTTCAAAGATTTGAAGGTAGACAGTGCTTTGCCAAAGTTCAGTGGATTGTCTTTAGCAAAGTGCACTGTGATTCTATATATATATATATATATTTAAAGATGAGTACTAGTATTGTATTCTATAAATATTTTAAACAGTGATATAATATTCATATATATAAATATTATAGCTAACACAACTATTTATGTATAAATATGTATTATCGTATAATATATTACAGTGAAAATATGATAGGTTATGAGATATTATATTATACTCATGTTACATAGAATTTTATATTTATAAGAATAACATCTGGGTAAAAGCAGCATCTATTACAGAATTCTCCACCTGTGAGATTGAAGAGTACTTTGCAAGAGCAGATCAACTGAAGATAGCATAATTGTTAAGTCTGGCTACATACAGCAATAGGTCTGTTCGAAGAACTTGATGAGACAACAACTTTTCATCATAATGTACTCTTGAATAATAGACAAGAAAAAAAATGTGGTTGCAAGGAATGGAGAATTAAAATGCCCTCGTATTATGCAGTTCCAGTTTGAGAATCTTTCATCCCCTTTTCTTGCTCAGAAAAATGGTGCACCAGAAAGCTCTGAAAGAGAAATGTATTCATCAGTTCCAAAGTCAATGGTTAGCCAATCTAAAACGTCAACTAATCTGGAAGACAATGGCGTGTAGTGAATTCATAAAAATATGGTTGCTGAAAATAAGTCAGTCGACACCAAACACCAAGTGTAGGCTACCTTTGCCTTTTAGACATTACCCATACTCGTAGGTTTTCCTTCAAGCATGAAGATTGAATATAAATTCAACTTATCTAATCAGACATTTGATATTCGGGTTCCTTTGCTATGAAAGACTATTGAAGCTGAAACAGAATTGAAAAGACGGATAATAAAAGTGAATCTTATGAAATGTAATTCTGATTAGCTTCTTGAAATTTGATTGATTAGAGAGTGTCACTTTGTGACTCGGGTAACACTGAACAGACAACAGATGAGGTTGACTAATAAGCTGGGTAACATCAACTGGTTGATTGTCGCAGTATCCACATATCACACGATGATGAAGTTCCCTTTGGAGGAGATGTAAGCAATACTCCTAATATTCCAAATGTAGCATGGAAATGTTACTTGGCAAGTGAAGTGATGACAAGAAATCGAACATCCCCAGCAATAAATGGATCTGACAAAGTGACAATCACCCGACTAGGCTGGAGCTGTCAGTGCTTCTCACTCGCTGTCAGTGCTCCTTCTATTCTTAGCACCTTGACTAGGCATTTCTGTGTTCTCACACCCTCTATTATAACTAGTAAGGTGAGGAAGGATAAATACAGATTCACTCTCCTTTGACATCTCATCCTATAGTTCTTTTGTCTGTCCTATATTTCTTTGCAGCTTGTGATTTGCTAAATTACTGTCCAGTTTTATGGTAACAAAGTTTCATTCATGAAACTGAATTAGGATGTAAAAGGGAACAAGATCTTGTGGGTGACTATTATGTTGGATGTAAAAGGGAACTGATCTAAGAATATATCAGCCCATTTTTTCCTTAACTCCTTACAAATCTCTACAAACAAGCATAACTAAGAAACATGACATAAACCCAAATTGAAGTCCCAACACTCACGGGTATTTGTAAGCAAGGCTTGATTTGGGCCACATAGAAGGAAAAAAGCCAAGACGATATTTGTTGAATTTGAGGTCCAATGAAAAACACCCAAACCAACACCATTAACAAACATAGGATGAGTTGCACTTCGGAATAGCATAGAAGGGAAAAAAACTCATGGAAACTTGCAAATACATAAATATTATATCAGATGAGACACAACTAACCTAAACAAGTTCAATGTAAGCCATGGGTGCATTGTCTCCACGCCTTGGTAGAGTTCTGATGATTCTCGTATAGCCTCCATTCCTGTCTCCATATCTATCTGGGACCTCTGCAAACAATGCATGGACAATTTGCTTCTCATATATGAAGCCCAATGCTTGTCTTCTCTTATGGAGAGAACCATCCTTTGCCAATGTTATCATCTTGTCTACAAACTTCCTCATTGCACTTGCCCTTGCTCTGGTAGTTTTTATCCTGCCATGTTTTAGTAATTGTGTTGTAAGACCACGTAGAAGAGCTCGACGTTGATCTGGGGGTCTATTGAGTTTTGGAACACGTCTTCCATGTCTCATTGCGTAGAATTTGCTCCCGAAGTCAATATTGCCGAGCATATGTTCAAAGTTATCAACCCCTGTAAAATGCAGAGAAAGGATGATAAATAAAATAGTCCAGTAGTGACAACAGAGAATTAAAAGATAATTAATAATAAATTGCAGCAGAGAAAAGTAGAAAACATATAATATGTCGGGTTGTGCCAATGTTGTGTACTGAAAAAAAAAGGAGAAACATTTAAGTGTTTATTATAGCAGGAAACAATATGACGACAGCATAAATTAGAAGGGGCAAACCTGAATAGTCTTATCACTATAGTAGAACCAAAGGGAAGAAAGTAAAAGAAGACAGGAGAGGAAAAAAAGGAACAATAGTTGATGAAGGAAAATAGCGGTAATTGGGATAAGAAAAATAAATCGAATAAAAGAGAAAAAAATGGAATGAGAAGCTAGTGCAAGAGATGCAAACAAAAAAGGGAGGAGAGGAAAGAGAAACTAAGATTGTACTCATCATGTCATGAACAGTGCTAATTGTTGCAAATTGCACAACTGAACCTTCAAGAAGCAAACAATCTGCCTCCAAAGAATGAATGAAATCTTTTTAAATACCAAAGAAATCAGCTTGTGATGCATAGACAGTTTCTTTTATTAACAATTGTCTTGGCGTGAAACTAGCTTCATTACACGGTAATACTTTAGGTAAATTAGATGTATCGACTTGGAGTTTGGGGTTGCTCTCACAGCTCCTACAATTCCAAAGTCTCCACTTTAGCCTCTCTTTTAATCTCCTTTTGCAAATTCACGTGTCTGAAAAATATGAATCTAAAGCTCTTGTTTTAATGCAGGAATTTGGGAAAAGGATCATAAGAATTTGTTACCTGGTTTTGTTTATTAAGTTCCATGTCTTCTAAAGCAAGGAGTAAATTTTGTACAATGTAAACACCTAGTAGGGCCATAGTGGATCTCCAGTTGCCAAAATAAGAGAAATTCTCTTCTTTCACAAAGGACGATACAATGTGCAACTAAGAATCCTAGAAAAATGGCTAAAACCTAATACTTTGCATTTTTAACAAAGCCTTTTAGTATCAAATTCACAAATGACAATCCTTTATGACGATCATGATACTAGAACCCTAAATGAGTATATGACTTTCATCACAATCAGATACATATCACCAACAATCACCATAATTCTAACTACTGCTGACCAAATTTAGTCAAACTGGTTAATTTACTTACTGAAAATTAAGATATTGTCAACTACTAATATATATGGAGCCGATAAGAGTAATTTTGTTTCAAAATTTAAGAAAAAGAGAAAAAGGAAAGGGGAGAAGATATGAGCGATGAACTTTGAATGACTTCAAAATTAAGAGAAAGTCAGCGTTTACGATATTTACCCATGCCAACAGAGAGAAGAAGAGTCATTGGAGCAAGGCCAGAAAAAGCCTGCAAGGGCATGGACCGAACACGACCAGAACCCACTCGAGACGACGAAGGTGGTGGGAAGCGAACCAAAGTAGGGCGAGGAGAGGGAGACGTGGGAAGAGCGGCGCGAAGAGTGGCCATACTCCACGGCGAGAGCGAAGAGGAAGTCATCGCCATTTCAAGATGGAGAGCAGCGGTGAGGAAGAGGGATAAGCCCCAGAGAAAGAAATTGAACCGAGTGGATGATAAAAGTTCTGCCTTTATCGCAGCCCATTATTTCGAACCACGGCCCTTTGACGATGCCTTAAGATTCGTGCCACTGATATTAGTACCCCGTCTCCGTCTCGCTCAATCTCTTCGATCCTCTCCCATTTCGTCGGCGACTGCCAACGGAGGTCGATCGTTGCTTGCTCGGCCTTCGTTTGATCAACTCGATTCCTCGTGCTTCGTCTCCTCCCTAGACCTTGCTCACTGCGAACTCCGGACCTCTACTCACTGGGTACTAGTTCCTCCAACCTTGCTCTCTTTTGCTTCGTTCTGTTTGTTGAATCTGTGTGCGCTTTACAGCAATTTTTCGATCGGAAGTTCCAGTTTCCATTTTTTTAATAGCTTAAAGGCGTATAATCACGTCGTGCCGATTCTGATGCATTGGATTTCATAAAATGCTGAAATAGAGTTCAGTCTGTAATTTCCCCCCATTTTATTAGCATTCGCTGAGTGATTTCGATATCTTAGTTTGGTTGCTTCAGGATGAATTTGTCCAACGAAAACAGAGATAAAGAAGCTGCCAAAACCGTTTACTAGTGAAGAATTTCGTACAATCTTGGTATCTTACCTTGACAGAAGGGATTTTGCCCATTCTTTGATTTCTTTTCTTTCAGTTGCATACCAATACTGTCATATATGTCATTCACAGAAGTGTGTGTATTTAGACTCTCAGAGATGTGTCTGTTTATTATTTTTCTGTGTACCATGCAATGTTTGTGCATTTATGCTTGTCAATTTGTCATGCTATTAAATTTTATCTTTATATTTTCTTTGTGCCAAACAAATATGATAATAATATTGTGCAACAAGAAGAAAGCATTATTCTACCGAGCTATATGTAAAAACAATTGAAGAGGAGTTATTATATTTCATTATGAAAGAAGAATTGTTAGAACAAATCTTAAACATTACTTCTAAAGATGGGTTTCAACTGTGGTGCTTGAAACTTCTCCATGCACTAAATTAGGAAAACAGTTGAAATCAACTTTTTGATGCTCAACTAGCAAGCCTATGCTTTGAAGGTTTCAACTGGGCTGTTATAAGAAACTTTACACTGGCTGTTTAAATGTTCAATAAACAAATAGCATAGGTATATCACATTGGTTCTTTTTTTTTTTTTTTTTTTTTGTAGAATTTGCCTGTGCCTGTGCTTATTATTTGTTGAAATCTGACAAAGTGAAGATGGGAAAATTTCTTGAACAATTTGCTAGAAAATACTGACAAAGGACGTTGCATTCTTGGTAGCAGTTAGCAGGTCTATGCAAGCGCTGGGCTAAATCATCATTAATTAAGCAACCAGTCATCAGTGCCCTCAGTCAGTACAGGCCTGCTGGAACTTTTATAAGATTATAAATCAACATACAATTTCAATGTCTATGACGAATTCTAATTTACAATCTCATACAAGTTCTTGTGGATCTCGACATACTGAGAGCACTGCTGATTGTTGCATAAACAGTGATGCTTTATTCCAGATCATAGATTAGCAGATTCATTAACCGCTACAAAGTGTCCAACTAGTCCTTTGGGATTTTTCGTTTTTGGGTGCTAATATTAGCATCAAAAGAATTGTTGTTAATTTTATTACAGGACTATTTCTATTGCTTCATCACAGAATTATGGTTTTGATTATACATATAGCAGTTTTACCTGGTTGATGTATGAAATATGCTACATAGATTTCTTCTGGCGGGGCACATAACTCAAATACTTCCTTTTATTTACACTTCTCCACTGTGTTGAGAATGTAAGCTTCAGATATAAAACCTTAAATTATTACTAAATACTTCCTTTAGTACACAAACTTAAATATGTAAGCTTAAGATATTTCTGTTGGATAATCTATTTTCTTTTGTTTCTATTTAATTGATATGTAGGAGCAGAACACTATCTGAGTTCTAAAGTTTGATGGCTCTTTGAGATGATAAAAAAGTTGTGTTATTTACTTGAGATTTTGGTTTACCTCTTATTTTATTATTTTGGTGGAATTATGGTAATGTATGAATTGTGCTGATTGAAATGATGTGTAAAAAGTTAAAGTTAAATATATGGGGTAGAAAGCTCATATGAGTATACTGAAAAAATACTCTTTTTTGTACTCATATTTTTTACCCACATTGGGAAGTAATAACATGTGTTATGTTTAAAAAACCAATGATTGTTTTAATTACTGATGACAATAATAAATTAGTATTGCTACTTTTTAATGCTAATTTAATAGTCAAATTTCAATCAGCATGGTGCTGATATTAATACTAGTAATGCTCTTTATTTTCGTTCTTCAGTTATTCACTTCCTATCTTCTTAATCGGCATTCCATCTGATATACAAGGTCCCTTTCAACTGCTTCCTCTGAGTTCATGTTTCTACAGTATTGAGAAAAAGTTCTCTTTCCAAACGGAAAACTAGAAAATGATGCTAGGCCTTACAAATAACAAATTACACAACATCGTAACTTTCACGTAGTTGAATTCTTCTAAATTTTATCAATACAGCCTTTTAAAAATAGTATCGCATCGTAATTATATAGATGTTTTAATAATTTCTACAACAACTCACTACACTTTTGTCTACCCTAACCATCATTAATCTATGTGGTATATTACATTTATCTATCATCTAGTCATGAACCATGTTAGACTTAAATGAGTGAAAAGTTCTAGCATATGCGGTCCATGATAACCAAAAAAGCCATTATAAGCTCAGTATCCATGGATGGCTGAATGATCAAGCTGAAAACTTCATCACCCAAAGTGACTGAATCGTTCACTTGTTTGTGGATTATATGTGCCACCTCATCACCCTTGCTGTTTAGGATCTTGCAATTTCTTGTTTTGAAGCATCCTTCGGTTCTGAAGTTTGGTACAGATGAAAGGTTGTTAGGACTGTCCATGAACACCTCTGCTTTGTCAGCTCTCTGAATAATTGAATGCCTTCTCATAGAAAATACTTCAGTTTTACAACTTTTGTCCATACCATCCTCATCTTTGAATCCCCTCCACCTGTCGTGCATGCTCAAGATCTGTCATTATGCAACAGGCATGGTTATAAGTTGTGTTGTGGCAATTTGTTCAACGTGTAAGAAAGTCTCTATCATTGTTCTATAGACCATTTTACATTTTATAGGCTTATCTCAGTATCATCAACAAAACCTTGCTTCACAGAGTCATTGTTTTGACTTAATTTTGTCTTCTTAATTGCCAACTGTTTTTTCATTAAAGCTTGCTTGTGTGATTTCTATTTCCTTGTAGGTTAAACTAATTTTTGGGGATATTTATATGTATAATGCCAAGTTGATATGGGTAGGTCAGATAACCTTTAACTTTGGTACTTCTAGGTAAAGTTTTTGAAGGAAAAATTACTTAATGCATTCTAGCATATCATCCTAAAAAGATAGACCATCGGTGCTACTTTCTTCAAGCATGACTGTATTGTCTGAGAAGATTAAAAAGTTTCTGCAGGGAAGTTTACGGTCAATCAATATCATATATAAGCTTATTAAATCAGGATAAAAATTCTAGAATGTTTTATTCTATCTGATCATAGAAAACCAGTGTGAAATTTTAACTGCACGTCTCTCAATCTGTAGATTTTGAACTTAGGCTTTGTTATCCTTAGTAGTTTTCTTCTGTCTTACCATATTATGGCTATTGAAAAGTGGCAAACTAAAACAACTTTCATGGTATACCTGTGGCCTCAGAGCCATGATTGGTTTTCCATCCCCGTTCATGAGCAAAAGCTCTCCTGCAAAACATTTATGCTTTCTTGAGTAATTGTCAACCCGAAAAGCTAATCTTCCCTTGCTATCGTAAATTGTGAACCCATCTGTTCCTTGAAAACCCATGCTTGACTTGTTCCATACTGTCCATACTGATGGATGGCTTGCTATTGTACTAAACTCTTCATCATCGTTCCTGCTCGGTCTTGGATGAATCCTAGACATTCTCTCTGCGATTGGATTAAAAGGAAGGGTGCTAAGAACGCTTCTCAATGGTGAGGTTGCCTCTATCATGACATAATGTATTTATAGAGCACATACTCTTCAGGGTTATGAATATAGTGGTAGAAGTTATGTATGATTTGGATTTTGTGATGAGAGGGGAGAGTTGTCTTTTTTGAACTGTAGATGAAGATAATGCCATCAGGAATGAGATTCCAGGTATTCTAATCAGCCGAAAGAACAAAAGCATAGAACTTTGAATCCAACCACTGTGTTCATGGTTTAATGAACTTGCTGCTGTGCTGATGCAAGTAGGCAACAACAGTAAAGAAAATATTCTATTGCTCCCAAATTAAGCAATAAATTGGATCATCTGATACTTCAAAGAAAGTACCAAATGAATTCATTTCGGAATGAATGTTCTTTTGCAGCCTAGTTGTTCACAAGAGTAGATAGCTATAATTTTTTTATGCATCGACTCTTGGTTTATGGAATGGTAACCCATGCAGAGGTGTTTTTGCATTTCATCTTGGCTGAAAATTCTTTTCTTTAGCTTTTAAAATTTCTTTTTCTTATGGCAGGTAAAGTAGCTCGTGGTAGAGGAAAAAAAAATACAACCCAGATAATGCTGATAGGCAGGATCTAAAATGGAGGATGCATTAGCCAGAATCAAGCCTTATGACTTACCCATTTGATAGACGAGATTTTGTGATGGCTACAGATAAACTGATGCAACACTGCTACTACTAGAGAGTAGGGGCTTTACTTGTATAATTAGCACATTAAACTGTCGTTTCATCGAGCCGTGTTAGCTTAAATCATTTTGTTGAACTGTGGTTGATCCAGTTTCTTAAAAGTTTGTTTTTTCCCCAGAATTTTGATTTAGCTATGTTAGAATTTTGGAATAGCACAACTTCCGCTAGTCTGATTGATGTAATCGGATAACCTTTGGCTTCTTGCCGTCTCTAGATGAACGTGTTTCGCTTTATTTTATTCTCCAGCTCTATGCAATCTGTGCATGCACTATTTTTTCCCAACATTCAATAGGCTTCAAGTCGACGAGCCTTTCCGTGTGCTTAAGTTGAAGGATTCCTTCACTGGCTTCACATACAAGGCCTCAAATAAAAAAAGGAGATGCCATGGAACTTTGAACTTTTGCGAGTTTAATCCCACAATGCCGAGATGCCACACTAACTCATCTTATTATTCTATAGGATTTATATTTTTTGGAAACAGTAGCTCACTGAGAGACTACAATTGTGTCATTACCTTCATTTCCAATTTGTATCTGGTCCAATCTTTTTCTACATCTTTCGATTTTTCTTTTTCTTTTACAATTGTATGCCTACTTAGTTTAATATTTCTTTTTTCTTTCACTAGAGGCTAGAATTTGGTTGACTCAGCCCTCAGCTGAGGGAAAAATGACTTTTTTTTTTATAATCATAATACATCAAGATATCAGTATGCTTCTTGTTCTGTAACAAGTTTCTTACCAGTAATCTATGTAACAGATGTGCTACTATACAAGGACTTCATCAATTTTCCACCTTAATGTTGCTCATAACTCCTGATAGCGTTTAATCGGTTAATAAAGTGATAAAAATGCAAACTTGTAATAGAAAGTAGGACTCTCATGCCTCAGCAACGAATAATCAAAAAAGTTACCTGCAAGATCCATAAACATCCAGCCAATCATCAGAACACACCAAATGACCGTAGGAATTTCCAGAAAAAAACTTTATAAGTAATTTAGAGCACTTGTAAGTGGTTCATGAAAGGAAAAAACCAAAGGCATTGCTGCTTCCGAACCAACATGAAACCACCGCGATGATGATCAAAATCGCGAGAAGGAAGGCAAAGTTGAAAGTGTAAGCTCGATTCTGCTCTGGTTTGCAACCGACATAGAGGGAGCTCTATTGTCCGTTTCAAAGGGGAAGAGAAGGATTAGTCACATTGACGGGTTTTAGTCCCACATCGCGGAGTGGAGTAGGGAGACAGCAGACGGACGTGTATAAGAAAGGAGATGTGTGCGACGTTGGATCATACTTACCTGGACGGGGTCGACGGGCGATCAGGAAGGCTCGTGGCCTAAATCCACGGCCTCCATTGCACTTCGGAGGGGCGTTGGTTTACCATCTCCCCAAGTGGGAGAGTGGACGTCATAATTTGTGACGGAGGGGGTACGCGCGTGCGCGGCCCCTGCCAATATAAATTAAAATTTTGTTCTTCTTTTGGTTAATTAATGTGTTGTTGTATTTTCCCACTTTGGCGCAGAGCTCGGTTATTATGATTTGTCTCCTATTGCGTTTGTGGACTTTTTGTTGAGGATTTAACCACGACTAACGGTGTTTTTCTCACGAAATATAATTTCATTAGGTCGAAGGATCATTCGTTTCTTTACTGGAGATCGGAATTAGTTTGCTCAGTTCGGGTACGATCACTACTCACCATGCATATCTGGAAGCAACTTTGCACGCCTTCTGTTATATAAATCAATGCAACTAGATCTAGAAAGTAGAATATGCAACATGGTGCACTCAGTGCTCATGTTTACTACATAAGGAATTTGAAGCTAATTCATTTGTCATTCAGAAACAGAGCTTCTCTGCAACATATCGTCGAGTAACTCATTTGTGCAATCTATTCAATGGTCTCAACGTGACAAAGCTAATCCAGAAGGCCATGCGAATCTACACTAGGAAACCACATCAATGAGAAAGTAATAGGCCTTAAATGAATCACACACCTGCAAGGCAGCCATTGATCCCTCTCCGCATGAACTCAGCAACGAAAGGTGGAACTTCCTGGTTCATGAAGTGAGCACGAAAGGTGGAACTTGGTGGTTCGTGAAGTGAGCATTGCTGCGGCTGAACCACCGTGAAACAGCAGTGACGATGATTATCAATACCACCGAAAATAAAGGCAGGGTCGTGGATGGAAAACTCGATGATGCTTTGGTTCGCAATTGACCCAGAGGGAGCTCTGTTGTCCGTTTCAAGTAAACAAAGGCATCCTTTTCAAAATCATGAAGATAAAAGAAGGGTATGGGGAATACATGTAGGCTAGTGAACTGAGCACATCGCTGCATTCGAACCGCCATGAAACAACCGCGATGATGATCAAAATCGCGAGTAGCCGAGAAGGAAAGCAGAGTTGTAAGTCAAAGCTCGATTCTGCTCTGGTTCGCAACCGACCTAGAGGGAGTTCTGTTGTCCGCTTCGAAGGAGAAGGGAGGGATTAGTCACATGGACGAGTTTTAGTCCCACATCGCGGAATGGAATTGGGAGAGAGCAGACGGAAGTGTATAAGAAAAGAGCTGTGTGCGACGTTGAACCATACTTACCTGGACGGGGTCGACGGGCGATCAAGAAGGCTCGTGTCCTAAATCAACGACCTCCATTGCACTTCGGAGGGGCGTTGGTTTACCATCTCCCCAAGTGGGAGAGTGGACGTCATAATTTGTGACAGAGGGGGTACGCGCGTGCGCGGCCCCTGCCAAATATAAATTAAAGTTTTATTTAATAATTAATTAATGTGTTGTATTTTTCTGCTTGGAGCAGAGCTCCTATGGTACAATTTGCTTGAGATCATACTAACAGTATATTTTTCACGAAACCTAACATTAGTTCGAAGGATCACTTGTTTCTTTACTTGAGATCAGAATTAGTTTGCTCGTTCGGTTTAAGAAGATCACTAGTCACCATGCATATCTGGAAGCAATTTTGCGTGCCTTCTGTCAATATCAAGTATAAATCAATGCAACAAGATCTATAAAGTAGAATATGCAACATATTGTTTCAGTCATTGCGTGCGTCATGTCTACTCCATAAGTAATTTGAAGCTAATTCATTTGTCATTCAGAAACAGAGCTTCTCTGCCACATATCGTCGAGCAAGTCATTTGCGCAATCTATCCAATGGCCTCAACGTGACAAAGCTAACCAAGAAGGCCATGCGAATCTCCACTCGAATACCACATCAACGAGAAAGTAATAGGCCTTAAATTTAAATGAATCACACATCTGCCAGGCAACCATTATACTGATCCCTCTCTGTAGAACTCAGCAGCCAAAGGTGGAAGTTGCTGGTTCGTGAAGTGAGCGTTGCTGCTGTCGAACAGCCGTGAAACAGCAGAGTGACGATGATGATCGATACCACCGAAAATAGAGGCAGGGTTGTGGATGGAAACTAGATGATGCTTTGGTTCGCAATCGACCAAGAGGGAGCTCTGTTGTCCACTTTCAAGTAAACATGGCTCGAGAAAATGCTAATTATTTCCTCCAATAAAATACTAATTATCACACCAATCAATGATTGGAGGTAAGTAAAGGTTCACGGGACGAATCCTCGATTTAGTCAACGGAAAAGTCATGTGACAAAATCAAAATAGAGACTCTGTGATGCACTCTAGTATTTGGTCAGTATAACCTTCACATGATGTCTCAACAACTTCTGACGGGTTGAGCCAAGCCGATTCAATCAAGTTTCCTATTTCTTGGCTTGTTGACTTTCCTACTTCTTGGCTTGTTGACTCATCGAGATGCCAACCTCCTGAGCTCTCAGCGTGCGATGGTTACCAACATTAAGATTTAAGGATACAACGGTTACAAATGACATCCTTTAATGAGGTATTAATGAGGTTTTCTCTCTGTACATAAGATGATGGTAGGAGGGCTCTCTCTCGGATTCTCTAACAATATATTTATTCTTTTTTACTTGTCTCCTCTATTATCGAAACTCCATGCTAACTTAATTAGGCATCAGAGTGATATCGCCGAGGCAATTCCCGACAAACCAATGTTTATTACTCTCTCCAAGAAATCGCCGTATTACGGGGAGAATATAGGAGAAGGTCTCAATATTATCGTACTTTTGTGTCAGGGAGGATTTCTGTCGCTGCGGCATCGTGATGAAATTTTCATATCGGAACAAATTTGAGTCGTATGTTGAAATATGAGAGAGAGACATTGAGTAATCGCTCCGAAAAAAATCTTAATTAATCATAGTCTGATTGAGATAAAGGATCATTTCTTCTATATTTTTTAATTTTTCGATCCTACTTGGTTTCCCTTCCAAGTGCCTACCATCAACAAATCTTCTCCTACAGACCCTCCGAGTTGTACAACCTGTCTCCTCCTCGAATAGAAATCCTAGGGGTTCTTTTCTCCTTTGCTCATGAATCCCTAGATCTTTCTCGTCTTATCTAGTCATGCTATTAGTTTTCATGGAAAGAGATTATATCATGACTGCATTTGCATTCAATCCTCTTTTATAGCAAAGAAAGAGGATTGCATTCAATCCTTTCGGAGAATATGGAAGGAAGTTCAGGTTATGGAATTTTATTATATCGATTAAAAGAATATTGATTACACATTTATTATGAGTTTCAGTTATGTCATGAGTTATAACTTTCTTGTATTAATTGTTTGGAAACGGTGATGATTCCAAGAACCTCTGATTTATTGGCAGACTTTGGGATTGATCTCTTGGAGTAGCAATTTAATTTATTGACCAAATGATTATTTATGATATACATAATTAGATACATACTTGGATTTAGATTCTTTAATTGGATTTCTCTAGTTGTTGGTGAACTTAGAGCTTAAGGTTAATGACGGATTTGCCTCATCAAAGGGTTATGACAAGTTCAAATCATTTTGTCAAAATATGTACAAGAAAAGGCTGTAGCAACATGCTAGCTGAATGAATTTTTGTGGTGATAGAATGTATTTTACTTTACTGTATTGCAAAATCAAGAATTTGACCTCCTCTGTTCACCTCACTGGTATCTATGTACAACTCGATAAACTCCAAAGACATTTTGCAAAAAAAAATTAAAATTAAAATCCATCCCTTACGACTACCTTATATTATTAAGAGAGAGTAAATCAAATACCGAATAGACTCTCATGTAAGAGGATACTTTCATGACTTCACCAAAATTTAATTCTTACTCAATTCTATAAATTTATCATATTGTTACTGACTCAGCTACACCTTGGGATGATAAACTCCAGAGACATGCAACAACAGATAGTGGAGTATTTCAACTAGAGGAAAGTAACTCGTGGAGCAATCAAAAATTATTTTCAGATTTCCCTTAAAGTTAGGAAGGGACATGAGAGAAGTCAAAATTTGGATCTCTTTTATCAAAAGATTCTTAATATGACTTCATGATTTAGGGATTATATATATTTTTTATTTTTTTAATTGACATTAAGTATTTAAAATTTGCTCGACTAATCTTGGAGTGATCGACCTGGCCCTACAAAAGTTTTTTATCGGCCATCAACATAAATCGATGAAGTACACATGAAGACTCATCTTGATAATCAGTGTTCTCGTAGTTGAGTCTCGAACTTCATATGTCTGATTTATTATTAAAGAGTATAATCATAGTACCCTACCCAGACTATTTCTATCTTTTTCAAATTCACGATAGGAAGATCAAATGACTATTGATAAGTACAGATAAGTAGTTCCTTTTCTTTAAGTCTTCCCTATTATCAATTGTTAATTCTAGACTTATGAGAATTGTCAATTTATTCTAAGTTTACGTGATTACTTTCTTTAATCACTCTGAAATCTTTAAATATTTATCTTTCTCACGACAAGACTTGGTTGTAGATTAAATATTTAGACAAAGTCATCACTTATTCTCCTGACTTGGACATAGTCATGAATCGAGCGTTCATTTCCCTGGGCTCCACCGATACATGCCTTATGATAGGCAAGGATCTCCCTAGTCTCAGACTAGCGGCTCCACCAACACCTTCTCTAGGCACACATCTGCATGCTCTGATTAATAGCTGATGTCTTCTCAGGCTCACATCCGCATGCTCGAATTAGTAGCCGACGTCTTCTATAGGCTCACATCCGCATTCTCGGATCAACAATCGACGTCTTCTCTAGGCTCACATCTGCTTGCTTGGATCAACAGCCGACGTCTTCTCCAGACTCACATTTGCTTGCTCAGATCTACAACCGACGTCTTCTCCAGGCTCACATCCGCTTGCTCGGATCAGCAGTCGATGTCTTCTACTGGCTAACATTCGCATGCTCGAATCAGTAGCCAACGTCTTCTATTGGCTAACATTCGTATGCTCGGATCAACAACCAACGTCTTCTCCAGGCTCACATGCTCGATATTCGGGAGTTATTCTCTCTCCGACTCCATAGGTATTCGGGAGTCATGAAATCGACCTTATTATCCTCTCCCGACTCGGACATATATAATCATGGATCGAGCTATTCTCTATTCGACTCCACAGATATTCGGGAGTTGTGAGATCGACCTTATTATCCTCTCTCGACTCAGACATATATAATCATGGATTGAGCTATTCTCTCTTCGACTTCACAAGTATTTGAAAGTCGTGAGATCAAGCTTACTATTCTATTATTCTTTCTCTGACTCCGCGAATATTCAAAAGTCGTGAGATCGATCTTATTATCCTCTTCTGACTCAGACATAGTCACGGATTGACATGAGCAAATTTATATAAGGATTAGGGGGGCCACGACCTCCCCCCCTATTTTTGTTTTCTTTCTAAATTTACAATTCAAAAATATAAAGAAACTCTTCTTTTTTCTTTTCTGTATTTCTTTTCTTAAGTTATTCTTCTTTTTTTCTCTATACTTCTAAGTTTCTTTGTTTCCTAGCACTCTTCAAAGATGAGATTTGCTCTTCTAAATACAAAGAAAGCACGAGCTATACAATTACAAAATGCATGTTTAATCCAGCAATCTACATGTGTGGCAACCAACAACTATAACTTAGACCACAAACTTAAGATCATATTTCATTATGCTCTGAATGGCTTGTAGTAACATGAGATGAGATCACATGGTCTAGAAGAGTAAAAGAGAAGGGAAAAACACATGACTGACTACCATTAAGTATGTTCTACATAACTGAGGTCATCTAAGCTTTAACTCTTCCACACAAACTACCTATTTATTTCTCTATTTTTGCTCTTTTTTCACCATGACTTAGAAGTTTGGCCTTGCAGTGAGGATCTCCTCAGTCAACTTGCCATCAGATATCTTGGTCAGTTGCCCTATGAGTGCATACTCTGAAGCATAATAGTCATAAGTGTCCATCACCCTCATTGAGATATGACTCTTATTGCCGATCAACCCAACTTTTGCAAGGCCAAAATCAGATAGCTTTGGGTCGTACTCCTCATCGAGAAGAATATAATTAGACGCTTTGAAATCTCTGTATATCACAGGAGGATTCGATGTGTCATGCAAATACTCCAATCCTTTCATTGCTCCTTTGGCTATTTCATTCTTCTAATCCATTCTAACAACTTCTTGTTTGCTGGAAGTGTTAAGACTCAATTCAACCAACATTTACAAATAGAACTCTCGATTAAATCGATACAGAAACATCATCTATATTCATGGTTTACCGAGTAGATGATCCTCTAAAGAGCCCAATGCCATGTATTCATAGACTAAGATTCTTTGATCTCCTTCAACACAATAGCTAATTAGGTTGACAAGATTTGGATGATGTAGTAAAGTCAACATAAGCTCTTCAACAATGAACTCTCTATTCATTGCAAAATGTTCCTTTCAAATTGGTTAATTGCTATATCCTACTAGAAGATCGGAAAAATGTGAAGAAAAATTCGACAAAAATTAAAGATGCAATTGAAGCATTACGAGTATAATGTAATCAAAAGATTTGACTACAAAAATCTTTTAGTCATTTCAAAGTTACGTCAATGGTTGGTGAAGACTAACAAGTCTATTACATTACTTACAATCTTATTTTTAAAGTGATTGTATTTGTGTATACTATTCTGATTTCCACTATTACTACAGAACAATCATTTTTCGCGATGAATATAATGAAAATAAGGCTTCAGAGTAAAATGAAGGATATTTTTGTCGCAAACACATTAATGATATATATATTGAGAGAGAAATTACTAAAAATGTAAACTATTATTGAAAACTTTAAAAATTTAAAAGAACGTATATTAATTATTGTATTTTTGTTATTGAAAATTATATACAACGCATAATAATATTTTTTGTGATTTAGTATGTGGCCCCTCCAAATCTAAAATCTTGGATCTGTCATTGCAGATTGAGTTATTCTCTCTCCGACTCCACAGGTACTCGGGAGTCGTGAGATCGAGCTTACTATTCTTTCTTCGACTCCACCAACATTCGGGAGTCGTGAGATCGATCTTATATTCTCTCTCCGACTCCATTGGTATTCGAGAGTCTTGGGATCGAGCCTACTATACTCTTTCGACTCGGACATAGTCACGGATCGAGCTATTATCTCTCTAACTATGTGAGTATTTGAGAGTCATGAGATCGAACCTATTATACTCTCTCGACTCGGATATAGTCATGAATTGAGTTATTGTCTCTCTAACTTCACGAGTACTTGAGAGTCATGAGATCGAGCTTACTATTCTATTATTCTCTTTTCGATTCCACCGACATTCGGGAATTGTGAGATCGATCTTATTATTCTCTTTCCAACTCCACTGGTATTCGGGAGTCTTGGGATCGAGCCTACTATACTCTTCCGACTAGGGCATAGTCATGAATTGAACTATTCTCTCTTTGACTATGCGGGTATTCGGGAGTTGTGAGATCGAATCTACTATACTCTTCTAACTCAGACATAGTCACTAATCGAATTATTATTTCTCCGACTCTACGAGTACTTTAGAGTTATGAGATTGAGCCTATTATATATACTCTCCCGACTCGAATATAGTCACGGATTGAGTTATTCTCTCTCCGACTCCATGGGTACTCGGGAGTCGTGAGATCGAACCTATTATTCTCTCCCGACTCGGGCATAATCGCGGATCGTGCTATTTTCTCTCCGACTCCATCAGTACTCGGGAGTCGTGAGATCGATCTTATTATCTCCCAGCTAGGATTTAGTCGTGGATTGATTTCTCTCCTATGCTTCGACAGACATTGACTCATCGTCTTCACACTAGGTTTGATCATATGCATTCCATTTTTGAATATATGTTGTGGTCCTCCTTTTCCACTCTACCTTTAGGTACTCAGCCACATGGATCCGGATGACCATTAAACAGAATACTTGTCCAGTCAGTCGGTCTATACTCTCGTTCGACTAGACTTTAAGGGAATGTTTTCTGGTATGGAAATTTTATGACGATGACACTGCGGTAGAAATCCACCCCGGCATAGAAGAACGATGACGTTGAAGTCTTCTCCTATATTTCTTCCTGTAACACGATAATTTCTTGTAAAAAGTAATAAACATCAAAGGGTTCGTCGGGGAGTTGCCCCAGCATGACGACTCTGATGCCTAACTTAGCACGAAGTTTTAATAGTAGAGGGGACAAGTAAAAACGAATAGAGACATAGTTAGAAAATTCGAGAGAAAAAGAGCACTCCTACCATCACCTTATGTAGAAAGAGAAAGACCTCATTAATACCTCATTAAAGAGTATCATTTGTAACCGTTGTTTCCTTTAATATTGGTAATCGCTGCATGTCGAGAGCTTGGGAGGTTGGCATCTCGATCAGTCGGCAAGCCGAGAAATCAGGAACTTGGTTGGATCGGTTCGACTCGATCAATTGAAGGTTATTGAGACGTTACATAGAAGTTATATTGATCGAATTTTAGAGTGCATCACACGATCCCTAATTTAACTAAATCTTAAACTTACCACATGACTTCCTATTAACCAAGTCAAGAACTCACCGCATGAATCTTTCCTCACCTCCGCATCACATCCCAATAAACTTTTCCCTCCAAACTTCCTTTACTTTAGTTTTTCTCCTATTTTTCCAAGTAAACTAATTTCTTCTTTTCTTTGGGTCTCTTTTCTTCGTGGTAAATATTTCTTTCAAAGATATTTTAAATTTCCTTTTTTTACAAAGAATTTCTTTTAGCTGGTAAAGAACTAAATAAATAAGCACAAAGTCAATTTGCTGATGACATATCTCGTGCAGCATATCTGACAGATACAACAACCCACGCAGGTGAGTACATGAGGTATTGTCATAATGAAATTTAAAAGTCAAATCTTGACTAGTAGTCAGGTTCCTGTCCCCTTATATACTAGTCACTGTTCGGACTGGTTACACTAGCCCCTGTGATTTATCTTCTCCGTGTTGATCCTGGGACGGACTGACGGGGGCGCTGGGACGAGCGTTTCACCTTTTTACTATAATAATTAAAATAGATAGAGGAAATATTCCTTTCAGATTATAAAATTATATATTTTTCAGATGCCCTCAGAATTTTAAGAATATCACATTTTACCTCTTAGAAGTTGAACATGTTATTATTTTACCTGATATTGTTAAGTTACTATAAAACAACGATGACAAACATATAATACCTGGAAAATTATCATGTCACACATTGAATAAGAGTTATTAAAACTTAACGAGCATTTGATGATTTAAAAAAGGCCAAAAAGAAAAAATGACTCAAATCTTTGTAAATCATAAAAGGGTATCTTTTTTTAAAAAAACAAAGGAACACCCTAATTCAATATTTTATACTCAAAATATCTTTTATTCTAGCATTATCAATAACTACTACAATAAAGTGAAAAATTAATTATTCAATAATTATTATAATATATAATAACTACTCGATTATAACGTGAAAAATTAATTATTTTATTTTAATCAAAATTATTATATAAAAATATTATTATATTAAAATAATATTTATAACTTGATCAAAATTATTTTAATAAATCAAAATTATTTTAAATTGATTAAAATTATTTAAAATAATTATAAAAACTATCAAATAATTACTATACCGTTGTAGAAATTATTAAATAGCTATTACATATTTATAATTAAATTTTGAATTTTAATCTCTGAATATTATTATATCAAAAATTTTACTAACTTAATCAAAAATTATTTAAACTTTATCAAAATAATTATAGAAATTATTAAATAACTACTACATAATTGTAAAAATTACTTAGTAATACTACACAATTATAAATAAATCATAAATCATAAATTCTAAAATCTTGAATCCTAAATCTTGAATATTATTATATCAAAATAATATTTATAAATTTGTTTAAAATTATTTAATTTTCATAAAAACACTTTAAATCGATCGAAATAATTTTAAAATACTTATATAAATTACTAAGGAATTACTGTATAGAAGTTACCTAAACTCTACAACTTTCGATTTCAAATTTTAAATTTTAAATTTTAAATATTATTATATTAAAATATTATTTATTAATTTATCAAAATTATTTAAATTTTATCAAAAATATTATAAAATAATTAGAGAAGTTACTAAATAACTATTATAAAAAAAATTAATTATATAACATTGAATCCGAAAAAAGTTCAATTTGACTCCACCAATATTT
This sequence comes from Hedychium gardnerianum, assembly GCA_038050645.1. NCBI lineage: Eukaryota > Viridiplantae > Streptophyta > Magnoliopsida > Zingiberales > Zingiberaceae > Hedychium > Hedychium gardnerianum. Next base: position 11,240,415 of record JBBUKS010000002.1, on the reverse strand, counting down.
TCCCTTGGTTATTAAAGTAAATTGAAAAATATTAATAAAAATTTATTCAAATAATCAGTATTTTTAAGTACACTTTTTATTACAAAAATTTTCAAATACATCATAATTAAAATTAAAATTTTAAAATTTTTAATTATTCACGAAAGAAATAAATAATTATTATAAATTATAGTAATTAATCGTAATTATTATACGGATATTTTTAGAAAATAGAATGTCTTTTTTATTTTAAAAAGGAACGCTCTTAATTTTTTATAATAAAATTCGAGACGCCTTTTATTTTTTATCCTTTTAAAAATATTAAATTTGAAGATTTTTATATTGCGTGCGCTGTAAGTCATGCATGCATGCGGTCTTTTGTGCTGAAATTATTATTAATATTTTTTTGGCGACAGCCAGTCGATCACAAATTCACTTTTGATTTTTTTTTAAAAAATAAAAGTAAAATAATATGTTTATCTTTTTGGTGAGACGCAAAGGAAAATAACAAGAGTTTCGTGTAAAAATAAAATAAAATAAAATAATCCATCAAAGAAGCCACCTAGTTGCCAGTTGCCAACCCATCGGTTTCACAATAACCGCCTCGATCTAGAACGACGCTGGCAGCCTGGCAGGTGGCGATTCCGTCCATCCATCCAACGGTCACCATTTAATCCATCACGCTTCCATCACCTCCTGCTTTCTCGAACCATCTCTTGCAGGATTCCCTCTATCATTGTTCTCCACGCACACCGAGAATCGAGGAATCCGCAGCTTTCGCGCCTTCCTCCTCCTCAAGGTCTCCGGCGGCAGCTGGTGGAGCTCCGCCGACGGTTGCTGACCACTTGAAACTCTAGGCTCCAGCTTAGATCCATCTCTCTTCCTCCTATTGATGGGATCAGGAGCGTGCGCCGTGGAGGCCCTTGGAAACCCCAGCTTCGCTGTGGGTTGCCTTGTAGGGGGTCTCTTCCTCGCTCTCTCCTTCCTCTCCGTCCGCATCCGGTCGTTTCTCCCCGGTGTGCGGCTCCCCGGGATCCGCCGCAGGAGGAAGCGTCCCGTCAGGGTCTATATGGACGGGTGCTTCGACATGATGCACTACGGTCACTGCAATGCCTTGCGGCAGGCTAGGGCACTAGGAGACCAGCTCGTTGTTGGGGTGGTGAGTGATGACGAGATCAAGGCGAATAAGGGGCCGCCTGTCACTCCTCTCCATGATAGGTAGGTATTTGACATCTTATTAAGGGCCACCTGAGATATGGAGCATAGGATTTTAGACCGTAAACTGTCTTTGACCTTTTTTTCCTTTAAAAAAATTGTGGCAGTTACATGGTTTTTTTGTGTCTTTTTAGTCAATTAATTGGCAAAATTTCATCTTCTCGGAGTCTTGGTTCCGCTACTCTACCTGAATGTTTCTCCCCTTCATCCCTAAACCTTAGATTAATGACTGTAAACACTAATTCGTAATCCGAGCCTATTGCGTCCTTCGGCCACTGATCACCATTGCTTGGTTATCATCTGATTTTTTGCCTCGATTTTAATAACCGTGATTAAAGCCTATTAAGATGACTACTTCCTTCTCTTTTAATGGTTGAAAACTGAAATACAATTCTGTTTTTTTTTTTTTGACTATTGTGTTTACTCACAGGTTCGTCCTAAAGAATCAGAAAGAAAACCATTTTGCTTGAGCACTTGAGAATTGTCAATAACTTGAAGATTTTACTACCATCTCTTGGCCTTTCAGTTAATAATGCTTCCTGGAAATTTCTAGTTGTCTATACTATATTTCTTTTTCATGAGATTCATCGCTCAAATTCTCCAGATTCTATTTTATGGATGTTTAATATGAGATTTTGGTGTTTTGATGTCCTCAACTGTCACTATTTAACATGAATTGCCTCTTTAACTAATAATATATCTCAACTTTTCAAACAAGTACGAACAAAATATGGCTACCATTTCAGTTGATTCTGCCTCTTTTTTTTGACATCTCAATTATTTTAGTTCTTCATGTTAATTAAAGTTTTGGGCAAATTTCATGTCACCTCCCAATGTTTACCTGCTTTTTCACAATGACATTAGAGTTTTAAGATCGTCAAAATTCCCCCAAATCTCTGAAAAGTCCTACAATTTTATTTTTACCCTCCAATCACAACACTATTACTATACTTAATAAGATAACGTAGTTTTCAGCTCCAATAAAATGATACCACATAATTTCAACTTTTTTGGGGCATTCTGACGATATCAAAACTCTAGGGGGCATTTTAAAAAAGCAGATGAACTTTTAGCCGGTGAAAGAAATTTTTTCCCTAAAGTTTTTTTCCCACTTTTTTTTTTCAGTTTCTCAAAGACAGTTTTGCATTTCCCCTCTGGGTTAGAAAATTGATATGTATCTGATGTTAGATATGATTGTGATGGTATAGATGATCCCTTGATTTCCCCACTCAAATTGATTGAAAAAGAAGAAAAAAAATGATGGCTGCCTATCGTATGCTCTCTTTCCTGACTTTAGGGCTAGCATATAAGCTGTGTTACTATGACAAATATTAGTCAAAAAAGTTTCAGATGCTTCATTGTATATTGTTGCAATCACTTTACATCTTATCTCAAACCCATTGCATTCTCGTTTATACCTATTCCCCTCCATTTTTTTTTCTTGTCATTTGCTTCAGTTGCCCCTCTTTTCTATTTCCTTTTCTTGGTCTTCTTTCTTAACTGTCAAGTTACTTGGATTGGCCAATTAAGGATGACTTTTTATATGTCAATGTAAAAGTTTATACTACACCAATGTTGTTACTTTCAGTCACATTGGTTTACCTTGTAAACAAAGTTGCAGTTCATGATCGCACAAAGATCTGAGCATTGCCATTTCTGTAATTCTTTCATATTTCCTATTTTGGTAGGATGATTATGGTAGGCGCAGTGAAGTGGGTTGATGAGGTCATTCATGATGCTCCCTATGCTATAACTGAAGAATTCATGAATAAGTTATTTACTGAATATCAGATAGATTATATTATCCATGGGGATGATCCTTGTCTGCTGCCAGATGGTACTGATGCATATGCCCTGGCCAAAAAGGCTGGTCGATATAAACAAATCAAAAGAACTGAAGGAGTATCTAGCACCGATATTGTTGGTATTGATTCTGCCTTTTGTTTTTTCGTTTGCCTTTTTAATTATAGCCATTTTGTGAACTGAACATTATCTGTTTCATCCATTTGAACGCATTCAATTTTAAACAGATGCTCTAGTTTTGCAATTAGTTTTTATATTTGTAAATTTCCCTCGTGTGGGTGGACAACTCAATTGAAAAACCATATATTTAACTGTCTTAGGCCATTCATCTTTTGCTGGCTGGTAGGATTCATAAACTGGAACTCTTGCGACAATATCATGTTAAGTTTGATTTGATTATTTAGTGACAAGTGACAACATATTCAAGCATAATCTTGTTAAAAAAGGGCAGCCCTATGCATGAAGCTCCCGGGAAGGTTCTATTGTATGCAGCCTTACCTTGCTCTGCAAGAGGCTGTTTACGAGACTCGAACCCGTAAACTTTAGGTTACATGGCAACAACCTTACCGTTGCGCAAGGCTCCCCTTCAAAGCATAATCTTGTTACAGAGGATAAAATCTATATTTTGATGCTCTCAACAGATTCATCATTGTCAGGTGTTCCATTTGCTTATCAACATTTCTTAGATTTTGAAATTTTAAACTGATCTTGAACATTTCACAAATTTGATCGAGTTCTGCTTTCAATATTTGCTACATGATCTTCATGTTCAGTTTTAGCATAATGCATACCTTACAGCAACAAAATTCATGTGGAAGATCTTTCTGCCCTAGGTAAGTCACCTGTTGGCAACATAGATCTGCATTTTGCATTCTGCAAGTTTGAGGCATATATGGCTTATCACTGTCACTACGTTTTTTATTTTTTTCAATCTTTAAATTTATAGATCTATATAGTAGTCTAAATATTATCTTTGTTTTTCATATACCACTGATTCTATACCTATATAATGTTGTTCATTTTTCTTCCTTATCAAGGTTTTAGCTTCTTTTGTTCTAGAGTTCATTAAACTTAACTGATCCCTTAACATATTTGAATTTATACTGTGTTCCCTAATCCCTATTGAAATTGACATATACAGGTCGCATGCTACTTTGTGTAAGGGAGAGATCCCTTGGTGGTAGTAATCATTCTTCTTTGCAAAGGCAGTTCAGCCATGGGCACATCCAGAAAGTTGATGTTGCAGGATCTGCTACAGGAACTCGTATATCCCATTTTTTGCCAACATCTCGGCGAATAGTGCAATTTTCTAATGACAAGGTATAATGCCAGAGCATTTTCCAAGTTAAATGCTAGTAATTGTTGTTGGCATATTTCCTATGATTATTTGACCAAAATTCTATTCCAACTCAAAAATTCATTTTCGTGATAATGGACATTACTTTTCTCATTGATGATACAAGAATAATTTGAGATTTGGTCAGTGTCTGGCAAAAAAGATATGATTGCAGATTTTTACTAATAATAGATCACCTAATTGTCTTTTTCAATACTATCATCCTTAATCCTGAAGAATAACAATTTTTCCTTGTAGCTGAGCTTTGTCAGTTATATCATTGTCACTTGCAGTGTGTGACATACATTCTTGTTTTATGTTTTTAGACATTGTGTTACTCCCGGGAGATAGAAATTAACAATCATTAAACAGACAGCTGTGCTATGCTGGTCAGCAGGTTCTTGTGCCTGTATTCTTAGCACAGGAAATTGTTTTTTTTTAAATTTAATCATTCTAAATCCTGAGTACAGTTAAGTTCAGTAGTTTATCTAAAGATTTTGGTTTCAAGTATAATCATGGTATTTGTCCTTACCTAGTTTTTTTTTTTTTTCCATTTCTTATTCAGGGTCCAGGTCCCAATGCTCGTATAATTTACATAGATGGTGCATTTGATTTATTCCATGCTGGCCATGTGGAGGTGTGATCTACTTCCTTTTCCCCCTGTTTATTCTGTGGTAATTGTATGACTCGTTTGTTATACATGACATTTGAAGGCATACTAGACTTCTGCGAGATTTGTTCTATTAAAATATGAAAAAACAGGTCCCCTGCATTACCATAATTAGAGTTCATCATTTAGATTCTTGGGCTTACTTGGATTTTGAATAGTCCTTTGTACCATGATGAACAATCTTAAGATGTGCTGTGAATCAACTTCTATATTTGAAACAAATGTATAAATAATGGTTTAATGAAGTTATATGTGAAATAATAAACAATGCTAAACATAAATCACAAACCATGGCTAAACAAATAAAATATAATGAAACATATATTATAGATGCAACAAGGAGATAAAGGTTGATGGGCCTCGTGTTGCACCTCTTTTAAAGTTTCGGCGAATTAACGGATGAATTTCCCTTAATGGACGATTGACCTAAGAAAGCCTCCTGATTTACCCCTGTGGCCGGTGGGAAACTTCCGTGGGATCCGCCCACGATTAGTCGGCATAAGCTAAATACCAAGTGTCAACTAAAAAAAAAAAAGAAGATAAAGGTATTGTGATAGAAGCTACGTACAAGTGGGAAAAAATGCTGGAATTAAAAAAGCTACTATGGATATAATTAGTATATGAGAAGACCAAAGAGTGTGGTCCTCATTCCTCACTGTTGAATCTGTGAGGTGGTCTTCATTTCTCATTTGCTTGATTAAATAAGATGAAACAAGAAGAGAGAAGAACATATACCAAAAACGTTGGCCGAGGTGACAAGTATGGTGACTGCACTAGTCAGTATAGAAGAAGATATCCTATACCTGCATAGTGACAACCCGAACATTATTACATGGGCTGTGTAGTTACGAGTACCCAAAAAGCCCTGCTCCGTTGCCGCCCCTATGAATATTTCTAGTGTTTGAAGGCTGAAACACCAGCCTAGATTAATCACGTGCCAAATTCCGATGCAGTGCTCCATGGACAAGAGGGGAGGCTGGGGTTATCTCTTGTCCCCTTCCCTTCTCAAGATTGCACCTTAATGTCATCAGTCTTGTTTGGGTATTGGTATGAATATCTTGTTGTAAGATCTAACAATTGAGTATCGAATTTATGACTACTAATTTCTCAACAATTTAAATTGTTTCTCTGCTGTTTCATGTTGTAGATAGAAAATATTTCTTTGCTGCGATTTTGGTTCTAGCATAATCAAGCCTATTATTTTGCATTGGACTTTGAATTAATGTCTAATATTAACTTTCAGTCATACCAAAGGTCATACATCCAGCTAATGCACTGGGAAGCATTACAGCATTTTTCCTTTTCCATTTGAGTTACTTGTTAACAAATATCTTTATTGCTTTATTTCTAAACCTTTCTTTTTGTGACTAGCGTATGGTATAGCATTGCCTGACTATTGACTTCTTGTGCAGATACTTCGACTTGCTCGAGAACTTGGAGATTTCCTTCTTGTAGGAATTCACACAGATCAAACAATCAGGTTTTCATTGAACACTTTTTCATATCCTTATTAATTGTGAAAGTTGGCCAGGGAAATGATTCACTTATTGTATATATATTTTTCATGTGCAGTGCCACTCAAGGACTCCATCGTCCAATAATGAATCTCCATGAGAGAAGCTTGAGTGTTTTGGCATGCCGTTATGTAGATGAAGTGATAATTGGTGCGCCTTGGGAAGTTTCAAAGGATATGGTTTGTGCTTATTAAACTTCTTGTGTCTAACCTAAGCTCTTTGGAATAGAAGCCACTAACAAAAATTGATTTCTTAATCAAAGCCTTGGTTCGGTTGTATGAAGAGACTGACCTAATGTTTCTTCACCTGTATGGTTATAGAGTGAATAAATGAAGGGTCAATGCCTCAAATCATACGTAAGTCTTGGGTCTTGCTATCTCATACACCAACTTTTTCAGTGCACTAGAACTTTCGTAAGTGAGCAATTTTAATCACTCTGGAAATTAAATTTACACATGGAGACAATAAATCTGAGACACCTATTCAGCATTTGACTATCAAAAAGAATAATAAGTTAATAACATTTAATATTCTTCATTTTTGTTCCTTTCCCTCTCTCTTCTTTGTTATTCCTCTGTACTGCTTGCATTGGAGGCATTGCCATTAGAGTTGCCATTATAAGAGGTCGCATTTCTTTGTAGCGCATGTTACAAAGGTCACTTTCTCCACCTCGTGTGACCGGTAACATATAAAACTCTGGTAGCAGCGGCTCTGATGAAATGACTGTAACGAGATAGAAGGGGGAGGGAAAAAATAGAAGACACAGTAAAGGGAGTTGCAAAGGAATTTTATCTATTTATTTATTTATTTATTAATAAAAGTGGTGACTGAACATCCTAGACTATTTCCCATCAACATTCCCTCTATTTAATTTTGGAGCGTTAATAATCTGATCAATTTGACAAAGTTCATACATGCAACTGTACTCAAAATTAGTTTATGAATTTGGCAATATACCCCAGTTTTGTGTGATTTGAAGCATTTACCCTGACAAAAGACATGGATTAGCATTGATAATCACATTTCTTGTTGTTTTATCTCTCAAAGCTCAGTTGGAGGATGTTCTTTGTGAAGTTTGTTCATATTCCAGCTTATGTGTTCTTGTTGGAATTATGATGAATGTATATTAACATAGATGATCTATTGTTCCCTAATTTAGAAAACCTGATGAAACAGCTGCTTCTTGATATTTTTATACCCATTTCGAATACCAAAATGAATCAGAATGCTGGGCATGTATGTTAGGATCGCCAACTCTCAGCATTTGCATACCGCTTTTAAGTATTCAGATAACTTCTATTATGGCAGACACAATTTCTGAATCTTGAAATCACGCTTTCTTTGAGCGGTTTTGAGAATTGGCTCATGAACATGAAGGTTGTGGTATTAATTATGTATTGATTATTATTTTTCGTTATATGGATGCTTGTATAAGTGTTGGCTATTTATTTGCTCCATTCATTTATTTTTTTAGCAGTAATTTTCTGCATGAGGCTGGCAATGTTTGTGGTTGTCTGCTATAAGATTAAGCTGACCCTTTTTCTGCGTATCTACAGATTACCACATTTAATATCTCGTTGGTTGTTCATGGAACTATAGCTGAAAATATGGATTTCTTAAAGGTACCACTATGATGTTGGATGTTATAGTACCACTAGAATATGGATAGCAGGATTATTGACACTTTGTTTTGTCTCACTGTCTATAGGAGGATTCAAATCCATATGCCGTTCCCATGGTTATGGGAATTTACAAGCAACTACAGAGCCCTTTGGACATCACAACTAGTACAATCATAAAGAGGATTGTTTCTAACCATGAAGCATATCAGGCATGTTCAAATTGCTTTTGGGGTTATCATATTACAAGTATTGTTTTTTTTATCATCATCCTATCATATCAGCTTTGTTTATCATATTCTAAGGGATTCTTAAACATTATCTTCAATTGGAGCTATTGAATTAGTGTCATTTGCTCCATAGTCGTATTATATAGCAGGATCACTCTGTAAGCAATTTATCCTACAACCCAAGTTGCTTATGCTTGTTAAACTGCTGCCCATCCTTCTTCGTTTCTTACATTGTTGATAATTTGAAAAGGCAAGTCCTCTTTGTAGCATCTGGTTGCTATGATATTTATAGTTATTCTTGATTTGCATAAATCAAGCTGGGTCAGCTCAGTGGAATATTTAATCTTGAGGCTTTACTAAACATGCACAGTTGGTGAGCATCTCTTGTTCTTGCTCAATTATCATTACAAGCATTTCATCATTTCCAGCTTTAGGCAATTGCTTGTGGCTCTAGTCTACTCTTCTAGATTTTTCTCAAACAGTCGATTATGCAAAGACTAATAAGCCATGTTTTACTCTATGTTTGATGGATTTATGATGCCTTTCTAACTGTACATTTTCGTCATGCAGAAAAGAAATGAGAAGAAAGAAGTGAGTGAAAAGAAGTATTATGAGAACAAGAGCTATGTCTCCGGGTACTGACTCGATTAAACAAGGTTTACAAAAAAAAAACTGATTTCAGAATTGTCGCATTGCTAACTCCTGCAAAGGCAACTATTGCAATATCGAGCAGTCCCATCATTAGCTCCAGTTTTGTTTGTTTTTGATTTTTCAGATCAATATGCAGCTTCATAAGCAGTTTATAGGTTGGAAGTCGCCAGTTATATCGCTAGCACAGGGCAGCAATAGTTCAAGTCCTTGTTTTGATTTGCCTACATATATTCTTCCATTAGTAATTAGATTTGCTATTTCAGCTTTTGTTTCGTAATGGACATTATTTATTATATATTTATATATGCATTGATTTGTATCTTTCTTGTGTTTTACAATTCAGCAGCCAAGATTATTTATTATAGTTTTGGTTGGTTTAGATCAAAGGAAAATTTCAAGAGACCAGCTGAACTAAAAAAAATAAATTAATCAGTCGGTAATGTCGGATTTGGAGTGATTAGTTTGATTTTATAAAAAAAAGTTTATCATAAATTAAAAAATATTAATGAAAATTTATTTAAATAATTAATATTTTTAGATCCGTTTAAGAAATCAGTTGAAATAGACTAATAATAAAACAGTTATTTGTTAACTAATAATTCTCATCTTTTTTTTGTTAACTAATAATTCTCATCTTTTTCCGTAGTCACATTGTTCTTGTGCAAAAAAGATTGTTTACTCTGAAAAAGAGTCGTGAGTTGATCTGTAATTTAAATTTCCATTGTTCTGAACAAGAATGCTCATGGCATGTTTCTTTATATTACTAAAAAATGGGATAATGTTAAATCACGGTCCCGAGTGACGTAACAGGAGGGAGGGTTATTTTATCATGCTGTCAGATTTTACTGTTTGTTCACGATGATATAAGGTGAAAATGTCTCTAGTATTTTTGTTAATTTATTTCAAAATTAATTATGCGAATTATTTTAATTAATTTAAATAATAATCAATATCTGAAAAATAAAATAAAATTTTAATTATCAATTAAAATTTAATTTTTAAATTTTATGATAACAATACTCCGCTTGTTCACAATCATGTGTTGATTGTACATATAGGTTCACATGTTCCTCCTCCCTGCCATGGTCCAAGCACTCCCCACAGACTGCACACTCCCTAGTTCACTACTTTGTAAACTCCCAAAGTGAAAAAAAGAAAGAGAGAAAGGGAGCAGATAGCGAAAAAGATCTCATATTTCTAGCAAATCCTGTATCTCCCACTCATTAGTATTATTCTAATCCATCCTTTTCATCTCTGGCTTCAGCAGCCGCATCGAACTTGGTATCGTTTGGGAGGAGCAGGATTTGAGCGCCGGCGGAGGATGAGAGACGGCTCAAACGATGGGCAACTGCGGAACCAGGGAGGAGAATGCCGTCGCCGCCGCCCACGCCCAAGGTGACACCTTTTGCTTTCCTTGAGCCCCAATTTTTCTCCTTTTCTTTCGTCGCCTTGGGCTTGTTGATAGGGGTTGCGCCATTGCCGGTGCTCGGTCCTAAATGTGGCAGGATTGTTCGGAGTTGGCACCGTGTATGCTTGCTCTTTTTTTTCCTCTCTCTGGGGTTTTTCCTGGGATTGTTGTTTATGTCTAATCTGGATGTTTTTGTAAAGTTTTGGATTTTGCTGACGAATCGGCCTCGCCGACTGAGATTTGATCTTTCCTTCATTTTAATGCCAATTTGTAGACGTCAATCTTCCCATTTGTCTTTGTCTTTCTTGTTCATTGCAGGTAAGATTTGTAGAAAATTCACAGAAATTCGGATTGCACAAGACAAAGCACTGCTCTTAAAAAACTCACTCTTGTATTCATAAGATATGTTACAAGGAGAGTATTACA
>JBBUKS010000002.1:11182101-11213569 GCA_038050645.1 Hedychium gardnerianum | reverse complement strand
GGGAATGATCGCCGGCAGCCAGTGAATCGGGGAGTGCGACGACGGAGGGGGCGCGACAGCAGGGAGTAAGGGAAGAAACGTCGAAATAAAGGGACTACCGGCACGATGGCGTGAAAATGATCGTCGGCAGGCAGAGATTGAGGGAGAGGCGACGACGGAAGGGGATGAAATTAGAGTTTACGGTGTAGGGAAAATCGAGGAGAGGAAGATATACAGAGAGATTTGAAGTTTTTCACCCAATCAAATACTGAGGATCGGGGCGAAATTTTTCCCGCGCGAGGAAGCGAGAACGGAGAAACGCGGAGACTTATACACGTCAGGTGTTCACGTTGGCTGTCGCCCACGATTGCATATTTAAGGATGTGCAGGATATCAAAACTATATATATATATATAATAACGGTGCAAATTCGAAGAGTCGTAGTTTTAACCCCCGAATCCTTGGTAGGGTTTGGTACTGTCGATCTTCTCTCGCTTCGCCCTTCGTCAGGGATTCTCCAAACTCTCGGTGGGTTTCCGATTGTGTTTTGTTTCGCCTGTGATCGGATCCCACGCCGCCATGCCGCCGACCGAATCTCCTGGCGACGATATGGCGGTCCTTAGGTCGCCAGCTGATGGCGGCGTCAATCGGGTACGTTCCTCCATGACCCCGAAGGGAGACGAAGTGCAGAAGCGAGGCCGGGTTCTCGAATGTCGCAACTTTTGGAGAGCAGGGGCGTATGAAGTCCTCTCAGGAGTCTCGCCTTCTGCCCGGCATGGTTCTTTGTACCTCATATCACTGAAGTTCAGCCAACCCTTTTATTTGATGTTTTCTGTTCTGCATCTTACGCTACCCCGGTTGCTGCAGCCGCGCCGGAGTCATCTGATTTTGATCGAGCGCGCGTGCATCCAAAATTTTTGCACACCAACGCTACTTCGCACAAGTGGGCTTTTGGTGGTACGTCTCCCACTTGATTTTACTTGGTATGATAGCCATCATTGGCAAGGTTGCTAATCCTCATTGTAAGTTGTAACCCAATGGGCAAAAGAAAACAAATATTGTTTTACGTGATGAGCCAAAACAATTAAGGGATGGCTGCAATGCTTTTAGTCCTTTTCCTTAGAAAGATAAACTGTATAGTATTAGCAGTGGTGCTGCTCAAAAAACCTTTTTTTTTACCCACTTAGCTATGCAATAATCAAGCAAAAAACTACTACTTGCACCATCAGCCATTTTCTTGTTCAGCGTTTCTATCAACATCATCCTGCAGATGTTAATATTTGTTGTAAAAATCTGTACATATTATAGTAGTTAAATCACAAAGTTGTTTCAGGGGATTTAAGTGTTAGTATCTCATAAAAACTAATTATTGTTTTCTTAGATATCTGTCCCAGGTTGTTTACTAGTGGCCAAATGGGTCTTTCATATCCATTAATTGTAATGTGTTAAATACATATAGGATGGAGAGTGTAGGACTTGTTCAGTTAAGTCCTGAATTTGAAGGTTTTACTTTCTATATACCATGAATCAAATGAAAAGACATTAATAATTTTTCCTACCTAAGTCAAGTTATCTAGAACCATGACATGCATTGTCTCAGTGCACTGAATGCTAATTATCAGAGATATACCATGAATGGATAAAGAGGCATTAGTGACTATTCCCTGCCTAATAAATCAAGCTATTTTATAACCATGGCATGCATTTGCTCAATCCAACAGTTGCTATCTCTTATCTGAGATATATCTTGCCTCCTCTTGTTTTTCAAAGGAATACTACCTATTGTCGCATATTGTTATCTGTCTTGTGCTCATGTACCAATTGTTCACATCAAATTTTAAATGCCAGACAAATCATTTCTTAATAATCACCTCATATGCATCTGTGTAGTCATCGACATATTGCATATGCACTGTGCTATTCTGTGATTTTGCAGCATGCCATTTGTGTATGCTTTTTTAAACCTTGCTTTAAGATATATTTGGATTAAGCATGATGTTTATCATTGTTTACCCTGTATATGCAGCTATAGCTGAACTCCTCGATAATTCGGTTGATGAGGTATGCTTGGCTCTTAAATGTTCTTTTGGAATTGGTCTTTCGTCTGAATAAGATCTTACGGCGTTTCTGAGATATTATCAGATCCTAAGTTGTGTTATATGCTTTTATTTTCCTCTCCATCATCACTCTGAATAGTTTGAAAAATAGTTGAAACACTTTTTTTTCCTATTTGGAGGCTCCAACAATCTGCTTTTACAGATTCAAAATGGTGCAACCTTTGTGAAGGTTGATAAGGTCAGCAACTCAAAAGATAACAGTCCTATGTTGCTTTTTCAAGGTACTTTTCATCCACTCAACTCTTCTCTGAGTAGAAATGAAACTGTCTAGTACTGATCCAAATTTGATTATATCCTGCTGAGAACCAGAGTAGGATATGGTAACATGAATATGTCCAGCAAAGGATTATTATTATTATGTTTTACTTTTTTGAAGTTTTGCTTCTCTAAAACTTCTGGTCATTGACTAAGATATGGTTCATCTTCATTTGGATTCAGATATTTGAATTTGCATTAGGAATATAAGTATGTATTATGTACTTATGTAGTAAAGATACTTTATTGTGTTATTTTTGTGTTTTTGAAATTTCTTCATTCCAACATCTCAACATTTTCTTTTATATTTTTAGAAAATATCCCCCTGCTCAATATCAGAATCATTTAATTTAGAACAGATGCAATTATTGGAAGAGAATTTAGCATAGTTTTTATACATTGGCTATAGATAGTTTGGTTGTTTCAAAATGTTCAGTTCCACTATTTCCCCTATCTACTGTGTTGTTTGCAGCTATGGCCCATGGGTTTCTTTTCCAATGCACGCTCCATTATTGCTTCTATCTACAACTGTTTGTAGTTACAGGTAGAAGGTAGTTTGTTGGTTTTCTTACATTTACCAAGGAGAATTTTGCAGATGATGGAGGGGGTATGGACCCTGAAGGTATACGACGATGCATGAGCCTTGGTTTTTCAACAAAGAGGTCAAAGACGACCATTGGCCAGTGTAATTACTATCCTCCCATCTTTAATTTCATTTATTTTCATAAAAAATATTATTATGCATTTGGTTTGGATAAGTGAGGCACATGAAGTCATCTATGCAACACATATTGAGATAGCCTTTTAGTATCAACATTAACCAGCTATTCATAACCTCTACAAAATTCTGCTGGTTCCTTTCTGGATAAAACATTAAACTAATATAATCCAATAATTGCTAAAACTTCCTTTTACTTTTCTTGGATCGGGTTTCAAGGAAATTCCAGTTTTTTTTCAATCTTTCTCCTTTGTTTGAATTTTAACTGAAGAGATACTTTTTAATCTATGATCTGTCAACTTTTTATTTCAATTGTTATTCTTCCATATAGTTTGATTGTTTCTTCATTATTCTTGTTAACATTTTTTACAATTCCAGAATGTATTGTTTAATTGAGTTAGTGCTTCATAACAATGTCATTGTTTTTTTTAGAATATTGTTCTCGATTATTTACTGATTTTATACATGTACATTCAAATGTTTTCGATATTCAAATTATGCGCATTTTGCTGTACTTAAATATGGTGTTCTAATTCGCTAAAGATTAGTCCTATTAATTTTGCATATATCTGCATTATAATGAGTATCTACAAAAGTTATTTGTGGTAAATGTCTCTGAAATTTTGATTTTGATAAATTTAATGCATATTCATTTTTAAGCAAGGGAGGAATAAAAACTTCAGTAATTGGATGGTGAATATACCTTAGTCATTCTCTACTTCAGTAATTGGATGGTGAATATACCTCAGCCATTCTCTCTAACAAACGCGATGAAGCCTTTTCATTATCATATAAATATTTTTTTAACAAATAAGAATATTCAAGAGTTTCTTAGTAAATAAATTTTTTGTAGCTCAGTTACGATGCATTTCATTTCTATTTTCTTTGAAAATACTAGTTACAAAGCACCAACTATGTTTGTCTTCTGTCTTCTTTTTTCCATAAATCTCAAATGTAAACTACGTTGGACAATTTCATCCATAGCAGTGCATTAATATGACTTGTTTCTTTATTTGACTATCACTCACAATATGCTTGATCTGCTGATGACATGCCTATTTTATTTGTTATCTTATTTGTATGTGTGTGTCTCTCTACAGATGGAAATGGCTTCAAAACGAGTACCATGAGATTAGGTGCTGATGCAATTGTATTTAGCCGTGCTAACTGTGGAGGGTAAAGTTTTTGCATTCTTGTTGATCCCTATGCCACATCAGTCACTGTGTTTGTTATCTTCAAATGATCTTTATTTAGTTTACAATTTAACTTTTTAATCTTGGGAATTTGGGGAACGTAGGTTTGCTTCACATAAATAATTGAGCTTGTACTGGTCTTTGTTCACTGCATAAGGTAGGGACTTTTGGTCAATGATGCGATTTCTCACATGAGTCCCTATGAAATGGGACCTTTGCAACTGTTTGTATATTCAGGATGTTTCCTTCAACATATTAGAGTCCTCCATTTTTCTTTATGTGCATGGATAAACCCAAATAAAACATGATTTACATTAATGGATGAACTCAAGGCATAGGGCTAGCTTTGTTATAAATTGCTTGATTGAGCGTTGGCATATGGAAAAGCTGCCTCACACATGAATTTTTAGTATCAACCACTGGTTCGTTTAATGTAGTTGGTGTTTCACAATTGGCATGTAGCAACATCACAAGTGACTAAGTTTTATGCCATGCCTATGCCATAAGAAGTCTACAATAATTGAAAACGAAACATCGACCATATTTGCCTTAGTCACCCCTTGGTATTATTCAAGGGATGTCTGTTTGCTTCTATGAATGAAGTTCATCTTTGTATTTGCATCAATACAAACATAGCTCTACTTAATGTCTACAGTTGATACTATGCTAAGTTCACATTTCAAACTGTCAAATTGTTGGTGATTATTGATCTAAACTTCTGAGGCCAACTTGCACATCCCTCATTCCTCTTGAGTGAATGATGCAAGAGTTGTTCTTTGCAAAGATTGGTTTCCTTGTGTGAAGGCTCCCAGGAGATGTTGCACTATTGAGGAGGAACAAACTTTGATTAAAGCTAGTTTTTGGCTAAGATGAAACATGTTAAAGGTTGCTTTGAGCGTTGACAGCTAAAAAAAAAGTATCTATGTATGTGCATATCTTTACTATAATTTGTAAATTTCTTTATTTCATTTTATTACATTTTACATTTTTTTTCGGTTTCTGTCCTAGTTCTGTACCTTATACTTTGCTGAATGAAGACAATTGTCATTTTCTCCATCTATATGATTTTGTGAAGCTAGTTGTTAGTTATTCTCCTATATTTGTTGTTCTTATACTTTATAGCTGTGTTTTCTAGCAATGTAACATTGTGCATTGGCCTGCTGTCGTATACATTTTTGAGAAGAACAATGAAAGATGACATTATCGTTCCTATGGTAACATAATCCTCTTTCAATATTTCCATCTTCAAATAGGTATTTTCATCAATGTGGTAAACCTGTTGTCTTTTCTCTTTGCAGCTTGATTTCCACATAGTGAATGATCAGAAAATACCAATAATCTTGAGTTCACAGGATGAATGGGATAGTAGCTTGAAAGCCATCCTTGATTGGTCCCCCTTTTCTTCAATGGAGGAGCTTTTGCTACAGGTACTCTCTTTACAAAAACTCAAGACTGGTTCTAAAGCATATTGAGGAATGTGTGTTTTGTTCTGATATATTGCCTTGTATTATCTTGCTTTCAATACATTTGTATTAGTTTGTCATTCTTTGGTTTTTTAAATTGACTCAACAAAGCAAGTTATCCAAAATAGGACCTAATTTTCTGTAATAAAAGAAAACAGAATATTTAATTCTGATTTGATTAGATTCCTGAATCATTTAATCCAAACAATTTTATTACTCGGTAGGATTAGTTTGTCAGTCAGAATTAATTGTTCATTGCAGAATTAATTTGTCTTTTCCTATCCATGGTTACATATTGTAATACAAAACTTAGATATATTAGCACTGTTAGAATGATCAAATGATTGTAAAAGGTATGTACATACCAAAATAAGGAACTGATAAAAAGTCATGTAGATCCAATGCTAGCATCATGTGAGAAGTGATAATGGATTATGATAAATGTGGATGATCTCTCCCTCTTTATTATTTCTCTCTCTCCTCTCTCCTCTTAAGATCTTTTCTCCTGTTCCTTTGTGTTTCATCTTTGTGTCTGTTTGTTCTCTCTCCAATTATTTCTCCCTCGTTAAACTAACCAGTAGTTATGAAGAACAAGAAACTGTACACTTACTAATAATTTTGTGGTTCAACCGAAGAAGCATAGCTCAGTTCAATTGCACACCTGATTTAATCCCGGACATGTTAGAGTTCACGATTGGACTAATAATTGCTGATATGCCCTATTGTAAATTAAATTCCTTAGCAAAATATTTATTTAAGGAATAATCTAGTTGGTAGAAATATTTTTTCATTTGGCAAATGTGCAATCTTAACTGTTTATATTAGTTGGAAAATTCTTTGTTTTTTTTTCCAAATGAAGAACATGATATTCTTGATAGATATGATTGATTTCATTTTGTCTGGGTAGTTACAACTAATAGGTAAAAATTGCTATGATTGTTTTCTTATGGTTCTTGTGAATGGATTACTTCTAGTATGCATTAGTGTTTCTTTACAAATGGGAATTGCATTATATTTTTCACGTATTTACAAGGGAGGAAACCTCTCATAATTTTCATTGAATAAGATAAATCTTACTTTTCTTTTTGACTAATCAGTTTGAAGATATGGGGTTGCATGGAACCAAAGTAGTGGTTTATAACTTGTGGATGAATGATGATGGACTCCTGGAATTGGACTTTGATGATGATGATGAGGTAACTTAATTCACAAACCATGCATCCACTTTTTGTGCAAGTGTCTACTCATGTTAGTATACATTATCAGTAAGAAACAACTAATGGCAGTGGACATAAGGATTATAAAATTTGTACTCTACTGCTTAATATTCTTGTTGATTGTGGGCACTCTGGCTAATGGATTGCTCATGAAGCTCTGTATCTGAATAATTATTTTCTTAGTCATCAAAAGATCATTCATTTACTTTAATGATATCTATTGTTCAGGGAATCTCTTTTCTTCCATCTTGTCATTTTTTTTTATATTTGCATTCAATTAAACACAAATTAAGTTAATAATCTTCTTCATATCTAAATTTATTCTAAGGATATTTAGTTGAGTGGACTAACAAAATAGTTAGTTTTGGCAAGCCGATTGAAGAGCAAATGTGTTAGTATATGTAAAAATGCATTGCGTTATTTCCCTGCATCATCATGTGGGCACACTGTCACGTGGACTGCTTTTAAGAACAATGCAACTAATTAATGTTTTAATTGTTTCTAGTGATTATGTTTTTTATTTTGCAAAAGTATTTTCCTCTGTGATGATAAATGATGTGACTGGACTAGGATTGTTTGGTTGTGCTGTGTGGTAGCAATTACTAGAGAAAACAGTACGTTGGATAGATATTGTTCTGGAGACAAAACGATTTGTCTGTTAATTATATACGAGGCCGAAATTTTGCTACTATAATTATATATTTGCATTTAGTGATATGGATTCATCTTCTTAATTCTTATACGAGGATTCACTTGTTTCCAAGCTTTTCACATTTAAGAATGTATCTCTATTCCAGTTTGAACCTTTAAGATGATGCATAAGTGCATGAAGTTGTACAGTCATTTCTGTGCTATGGGTAGATGTGCCTTTTACAACACAATTAATAATTTGTTGTGTATAATTGTCTTCTGTACAAATGTGACATTTTTCTATTCACATAATCAGTATCTGTATCCTTAAATATTGAAGAAAATTCTGTGTTTAACAATTTAAAGCACATTGTGATGCACAAATATGTTTAGCTTTACAATAATTTCTTTGCCAGCTGTATCATGCGTTCTTGTCTACACTATTTTATAACAACTTGTTTAACATTTCTGCCTGCACAATTATTGCATTTTTTTAATAGCTCCATCCATATCCAGAAACATTTAGATGCTTAACTTGCTTTCTTACTGCCTTTGTTATATATTTATCAGAAAAAGTTTATTTTTCTTATTGTTAACCAATGTAAGACTTAAAATTTATTCACCACAGGATATATTACTGAGAGATCAAGCTTACAGTGGAGGCTTTACAAGAGCTAACAAAGAGGTTGTCCATTGCCATGTCTCTTCTAGGCTTAAATATTCTCTGCGGGTGAGTTTATGCACTGTTTTCATATGTTAATGGAATGGTTTGCATATATCCAACTTTATGTTAATGGAAGTTTACTTTTCAGGCTTATGCTTCTATTCTCTATATGCGGAAATTCTCAAATTTTCATATTATACTAAGAGGCAAGCCTGTTGAGCAAGTTAGTATTGCAGATGAGTTGAAATTTACAAAAGCAATTACATATAAACCCCAAGTGGGTGTGGATGGAGAAAGTGTAAGTTTATATTTTTATTTATCGTATTCATATCATACTTTGCCGACCCCAACTAGTGGGATAAAACTAGGTTGTTGTTATATCATGTCTTTCTTACGATGTTGTATCACTTTACATAAGTGCATGTCTGGCATAATGTGTTAGTTTGTTTAACACATCACTTCTCACAATACAGGTGTCTGTGAGGATTACAATTGGCTTTGCAAAGGAGGCTCCTGTTTTAGGAATTTTTGGTGTTAATGTGTACCATAAGAACCGTCTTATTATGGTAAGATATGACATGTAGTTCTGGCCTTTGTTATGCCCGATCATTTTTTTGTGTGATTCTTTGAAGGTTATTTAGGAAAATAGTTACTTTATAGGAAAATTTAAGATTCAAAATCTCACTGTGTCGTTGTCTCTTTGCGAGGTTTGAACTAGATGATATTGGCTATGCCATCCCACCCGAGGTCAATCCACCTAATGATAGACCTAGCTTAACATGTGTGATCTAAAGCAATATCAAAGCGAGACCATAACTTGATCGAGAAGCAACCACATGAAGTATCTAGCACAACCAACTCTATAGGAAACTGGAAGTTGAAGACAATATTGGAAAAGTGAGCACAAATGTTCAAAGTATGCAGAAAGGGATAACATGAATACAAAATAAAGTAAAGGCCAATAACAATTCCAGCATCATGAATATCAAAATAATGATGAAAAAAAACTATGTACAGTTGTAATGACCATGTCTCATATGTAGGCCTACGGTATTGATCTTATTTGCATCTCTTCCATCTTTTTTTATTGAATTGGTCCCAAATGCAACTGCCTCTTGTAAGAGTGGCTTGATTCTGCCTATCAAGCTTATTCTTGCATGCACTTTGGCCATTCTTCCCATGGGTTCCTCCACATTGTTTTGCATGGTGATCGTAGATTGGATGGGTTTAAATATTGCATTGTCTCTGCGCTACTCAGCATTCATGGCAAGTGAAATAGAACACTTTCTGCAAAGCTAGTGCGAAAGCAAGATGCATTATTAATAGTAAAAGTAGTTGAGGCAATCCTTGGTCTCGGAGTTTCTTCATCACTTAACTCTAATCTGGCAAGTGAAATAGAACACTTTCTGCAAAGCTAGTGCGAAAGCAAGATGCATTATTAATAATAAAAGTATTTGAGGCAATCCTTGGTCTAGGAGTTTTTTCATCACCCAACTCTAATCTGAACTTTCCATCTAATCTCCCACAGGTCATGCTCTAGTTAGCAAACTGGGTTCCGGAATTCTAGTTGCATCAGTTTGCCCCAACCACACAACCTGACTTCCTGTACACAATGTTGTTTGTTGCTGTGGGACTGAGGAACAACTGCTGGAGCAGTTGCTGACACCCCTGACAAGGGGTTGTCACCATCGTTTGCGAGAGGTTGTCACTGCCGCTGGAGCCTCGCAACCTAAATGGATGAGGTTGACTCCACATTGATGGAAAAAAATCCCCGCTGCTCCTCTTACGCTAGGGGTTCCACTCAAAGATGTGGTGCTTGTAAGAAGTTGTTTGTGGAGGTTGGGTGGTTTCTGTGAAGCGATAAAAGAGGATGGATTTTACAGAGAAATTGATAGATTGATATTAGAAAATGGATTGATGTGAGGTTGATGATCTGTTGAAGGTTATTATCGGCTGTTGTATGGTTTCTGGGAAGCAATAGAAGATGAATTTGTTAGAGAAGGCAATGGATCAATAGCAGGAGTCATTTGATCCTTTAATTCCTTCTCATCTCTTTTCCCTGTTTTCCTTTTAGCCACTGAGCATTCAACCTTCTGACTTCTCTCCCTCTTCTCGCTTTTGCTTCCCCTTCTGTCACTCTCCCTTCTCTTTATTCGAAGTAATCATAACCTAAGTTCTGAAAGGATGTGGTTGCTGTAATTGAATGCTTATTATTTTCAAAACCCGGAAAGAATTTGTATATATGATAAAGAACAGTCATTGTTTAGTTTCTATCTCAACAAAGTTGTCAATTGCTTGAGCTCCAAGGCAGTGGAGCTTGATGATGCTGATCTTCAATTGCCACAAGGATTAATCTATAGACTACAACAATACACAATGCAGTCATTCCAGAAACTAGCTCGCATCAGCTTCTTGATCAACATTATAGGTTCATATCTAATCGAGAACACCATCTTCATATATCCTCAAATCCATTAAATTATTTGCCTAACCTTGTTAATCATAACCAGTTATTCCTCCCACTTTCACTTGATCAACGATTATGGAGAAGTGTCCAACAAGATCCAATAATGACAATTGCATTTTCTTCTTTCTTGATAGATACAATAAAAGTGTACAAGTAACATAAAAGATTTATATTTTTCTATATATCCAATTTTTTATATTGCCGACCCAACCTAGTGAGATAAGACTTGGTTGTTATTGTATCCAATTTTTAATATTGAAACTAAAAAAATGAAACTAGAAACAAATTAACTTTAAAAATGACTAACAATATTGTTTAGGAGATCATATAATGATACATTAGTACAATAAATAACATTAATAGAAAGATTCATTCTTTTTCACTTGCTCGCATGAAACTCCTTCAGCAGCACAAAAATGAAGATATTCACAAGTATTTAGAAATATTGTGAATTTTGATGAAGAGGAAGCGTAACAAACAAAACTGGTGTTATTTATTGCCTTATATGTTGGCACGTGTCTTCATAGTTTCAAGACATGCTTCTTTGATTTTGTAGCTTTAAGATTATTTCTATATGTATATTTCTTTGTATCGCCTTTAGGTAGATGTTTTGTTTACCATTTCGATGTAAATTGAGGAATATAGTATATGCTAACATGTTCTGATGTGTTTTTTTGTTATTGTTGTTGTTGATTGACTTTTCAATTTATTTCTTTAGCCATACTGGAAAGTTGTTCAGGAAGGTTCAAGTCGTGGGAGGTGTGTTGTTGGTATGCGCCTATAATGATGTTTTGTTTATCCATTATTATTACATGATTTTAAAATTTCAACTTTATCCACTTACAGGAATTTTTGAAGCCAATTTCATCGAACCTGCCCATGATAAGCAGGATTTTGAAAGGACACCCTTGTTCATTCGCCTAGAGTCAAAGCTTAGACAAATAATTCTCGAGTATTGGTAAAGCATCTAGAGAAATGCTCTTTTCTTGATTTTATAAGAGCCAATCTTGTTAATGTACTGCTTGTGAAATAAGAAATTACTGGCATAAATCTATTGGTGAAACAAAATGGTCTAGCATCAATTTATCTTGTCGTGAACCTGGTTGAACGCACCTTATCCCGTGTTGATGTTTACATGTACGGTTTTCCCATATGTTATTTCCTGACTCCTGATTTTTTAAATGGAAAGTGCAGATAAGCATGTCACAAATGTCATTTCTATTGGTTTCTGTGGTTTTAAGGGAGTCACCTGTAGTGGTGTTTATCAAATAGGTTTATGTGGAGATAAGATTGAAATCTGCCAAACTTGGAATGAATTAAGAGTTGTATGTAACTAGCACCTGCATAGCTATTCATTTATGTCCTAAAACGTGTTGTAAGAAACTGGATGGTTGAAATATTATAATAAACTACAATAACAACAGTAGCAGCAACAAGAAGCTAAGTTACACAACTATTTAAAGTTAGCATGAGTGTTTGAACAATAATGGTCATATTTAAACAACATGATAGAAAGTGATTGGTAAATGAAAGTTATTAATAAAGTGATGGTAACGGATGGGGCCTATTACAAAAATATTATGCTCTACATCTATGGTTAGTCAGATTGAACTAAGGTCTGTCACTGAGTATAAAATGTACTGGTATTGCATTGAGTGAGATGATGGTAGCTTGGTGGATGTTTAAACAACATTTGTGAATGCAAACTTTTATAAAATTTATTTCTTGGTGGATGTTTAAACATTTTTAAAAATAAATTGTTAATATCATTTTAAAAAATTGTTGTTTAGGTTGACATGATGTTACCATGGTGAATATGGAAAGGGAATGCATAGTGGCCGCATTTATATGCGGCTCGCATATGCAAACTAAATTGATTTAAAACCCAATTAACTATTCTATTTGGTTTAACTTGTAAGTGTTATTATACATTTGCTTTGTAAGTGATAAACACTTCAAATATTAATCATTGATTGTCAGTTATATGCATGTGGCTTGCACATTGTTGATTAATATTGATCGATATGTTTCATCATGAAATTGTATGTATGAATGACAAATTTTTCTTCTACGTGAAAGTACGAATTTGATGTGTTGATTAATATGCTTTATATAAATAATATTTTTAAAAGTATTTAATACTAGCTGCATATGCTTTGATATATCACATATGTGTTATGAAATGGTATGCAGCATACTGTCTGCAATCACTTTTTGAAACCATATGGATGAGGCTAAGTGACCTTATGATAGTTTCTTATGATCTATTTCAAAGTTTTGTAATCTAAGGATCCATTTGACATTACCATCCTATTGCACTGTGTTCTGATGTTTATCCATGGTTACTGTTGGAAATCAATGACAAATAAATTATACCAACTAGTTTATACACTTAAAAAGTTGTTCATTGCTTTGGTATCTGCAATCCCGGATATACTTTAGAAACTTGCTTGTGAGTATTTTTAGTTGTATTTGGTATTTTTCAGCTAGGGCTTCTGGTGTAAGCAACTAAGGAAAAAATTATTTACAACGTTGCTGGTTGGGATGAGGACTTAAGCATTATGTTCAAAATTTCGTTATAACCATTGAGAACGTGTGACTGTCTGACTATTAAGATGCACAGAATTTGATGTATAGAGCAACACAATTGTTTGACATGACAGTACATCCTCTAGCATGCTATTTGATTGATACTACATTCCTGGCATAAAACATATTTCATTAGAAACAATGGCTACTATATGCTTACTATGGATGTATTTCTGGACAGATTTACAAATAAGATTTCTTTGGTGTTATTGGCTCATTTCTTGTTGGCAAATTTTTCAAAGGGTGCATCAAAAGTTGAGAATTTCCCAACGGGTGATCCAACTTTCATTTCTTTTCAAAGGGTGCACTTTTCCCTGTGAAATCTCTAAAGTGCCTCTTATTCCAACTACCCACTCATGTACAAGAACCATCAGGGTTGTTTGACCGCTGACAACCTTCAACTAAGCATGTCATCATAAGTTATGGTCACAATTGGTATAAGTGTTGTGTCAAAATGCTAAGAATAAGACCATAGTTGAAATTTTTGTTGTCACAGAGACACATCGATGCTCTTATAAATTTCACATATAGGAAAACTATCAAGGTGGTTTGACAGAAATCACCTTGATGGACCTAAATATATCAATGTCCACGTTCTCACTTCTGTATTTATACACAGGACAACTATTATGGTGATTTAACCTAAACCATCTTGATGAACCCAAAAATATCAGAATCCAAAGATAAGACAACAATTGAAATTAAAGTCTTTATAGGAACACGGGCACCCCTTAAATTTATATGCACATAGATCATCAAGGTGATTCGACCCAAATCACATTGATGGCTTAAAATAACTTGGTTTAACTTAAGAAAAAAAATTCAAAATAAATCTCACTCTTACAAGTACAATGATATCCTTATTTGGTCAAAATGATAAAGTTTTGACACTCATAAAATTTAGAAAGAAGGAAAAATAAAGTTCATAATGACAAGGTATATTAGGTATCTGAAACAGAGATGTGAGAGAAATCGCACCATTTGGAAGAAATGAAACTTAGGGTGTCCGGTGGAAATTTTCCAACTTTGGGTGTGTCCTTTGGGAAATTTGTCTGTTCTGTTTGAGTTGAAGTTGGAGGAATGCCATAGAATATCATTATGAATATGTAGTCAAAGCAAGTCCTGTGTTATTTGAAAGGTTAGCTGAAAAAAATAGAGATGAGGAAGATTAGAAACAATACTGGTTTCAGTACAGCCCAAATTGGTACCGAACCATTACCGACCTAAACCCCCAACCCCTTCAATTCTCCTCTTTGTTCTTTTGCCGCTGCCTCCTTCATGCTCTTCCCACTTCTCTTTTATCCTTTCCTATGCTACCTCTAGTGTTGCTTCCTGTTAGATCTATAATGCTTCATTGTCAAGAAATGAAAGACAACCATTGGTGCTTCTTTGCCACTGCCTACTGATGAACCTGTCACCATTGTGGGCCCTTGTGGCTGCATCTTGATATTTTTGTGTTGATAGTAGGCCAATCCATATTGCAGCACGACAATGGGCTTATATTTGTCCTGCTTATTTCGGCTGCACCAAATCCTTGTGAGGAACGATTTTAACTATTTGAGTTTTCATTTTGTTCTGTAATCTAGATTTCATGTTTGATTAAGCAATGTTTTATTCTGTAGTTTAAAGTATTACCATTCTTGGTACTCTGGTACCTAACATTACAATCATTGGGTACAATCTCTCGCAAAATTAGGAGCTTTGCTTTCTCAATGTCTCTTAACACACTTTTATCTTATTTAATTTGTTTTTAGGTTGCATTTTATTTGCATTCCTTAATTATCAAATATTATGTTTATGCAGGAAATATAATTGTCATTTGATTGGTTATCAATCCATTGATATAAGTACAGAGAAACGAAAATTGAAGGAATCTGAGAAGCATTCTGACAGGCATGCATCAAAAATACAACTCAAAGTGCCTACAATTGGGGTTGCATGTGCTGATGGTATTATATCATTTGATCTTCTGTTCCTCAAATACTGTTAAACTAATCGCCATATGCTTTCAATAATCAAGCAACTGTTTATATTGTCATGCAGTTGAAATTAAGTCAACTGTGAACAAGGATAATTTGAAACATTATGTCTTTGGTTGAGTTTACCTGTCCACTTAACTTGTTTGACTGCTTGTGTGCATTCATTGTTGAAGAATGAACAATTGTTGTATGATTTCTGATTAGATTCAATTGTAGGAGAAAAAGATCTTCATTAAAAAACAATCATAAACTTTTTTTAAATGCATGTATTTGAGTTTCTCTAAAAGCATATTATTATGCCATAATTAGATACTATACCTGGTAAAATGAAGTAAAGATCATAAAAAGGGCAAGGATGTTTATAAGGATTTGTCACTACTTTACTGCACGTTTTAGTTGCAGTATAAATACTGCCACTGTGGGTAAATTCATTCTCTATTATAGCATCATTTTCTGGATAAATAAAGGAAAATAGGGTATTGTTTTTTTCTTAATATTGAATACTTTGAAAAACACTGGAATTCTGGTTCATATTCATATATTGCTTGATGGATCGGCGTGATATTTACATACTTGGGGGTTTGCTATTTAGTTTGGATCAATTAATAGTCTATTGTTATTCTTATTGTACTACTTTATGTTATTGTCTAGCTTTTTTATCTCATTTTTTTCTTAATTATGAATAATATTTTTGTCTTTTCAGACTAACTACATTGAGTTTTAATTTAGATTTGACTAAGAATCTAATTAACAAATCAGTTGAAATTTGTTCCAGTGTCTAGTTAGATTTGATGTTTAATGGGGAAAATTCAAGAGATAATCTAGAGTAGATTTCTATATATAAGAGTGGATAGGGAGAACAAGCCTCTTGTAGATTCTTGCTAAGAGAGATGAAAGAGTTTCATGCTGCAGTATTTTTTAGATGCAGTGTTTAATATATTTAGAACTATGAATGCCAACTTTTGTGACAATAAAATATGAAGCACTATGTTGCAATTAATTGATAAAAGTTTTGCAAATGTCTCAATACATGATTCTTTGCTGATATTCTGTTTCCATGTGATAACTGAAGGTTCACATTTACAACCTACTGGTCAGACACATGCTCAATCTCATGACACCATTCCCATATCAGGAGAGGTAAATACTTAACAACTAACTACTGATATTATTTTATTTTCTTTCTATATTTTAATTGATTATTCATCCATGTAAAACGTATGGATCATTCTAGAGTTTGTATGGCTAAGTTACTTTTCTCAACTGTTTGATCATCTTTTGGTTATTTTCAGCATATCAACTCCATTTAACAATATTGTGTGATCATCATACATATCAAAATGTTCAGCCATACATGCCAGGAGCTAAAACTTTTGTTCATGGCCTATTGTCATAGGATGGGGATATTGTTTGGGCAACACCCATGTTGCTTCTGCGTGGATCCTTTTTTGGAACTTGAGCTTTTCTTAGGATTTTACTCACCTTGATCATAATTCATAGAGCCAAATAAGAAAAACTTGGTGTAGATATTCCAACTGTTGGTAATTTGTGATTAAGCATGTGGAGTTAGTTGTTGGGACTTACAAATTTAATTGGTTAGTTATTTGATTTGGTGGGTTTTTACAATTGATATTCGAGTTGGGCCTGGTTCTCAGCATTCTAAGGTATTCCAATTGGAATGAATTTCTTGTGATGGTAGAGCGAACATTGGTTTGGCTTTGCAGGTTGGCAATTAAGAATGATTCTGGACCAGGAATTTGACTTGGGGCTTTGACGTGGACATCAAGCCTTAAATGAGGGAGATTATAACAACTCAGATTAGTTCCACACGCATGGTGGTATTCTAATGGGGGAGACTTATAGACTTAGATGAGTGATCCACCATAGTCTTATGCTAAAGCATTTTGGCCAGTGGTTTGACCGAACAGAGTTGACAAATCAATTATCTTCTGTGGGCTTCTTGCTATAATCTGAACTGATTGGTACTTTATTGGTGTTGACCCATCTTGACATGGTACATGCCTGTGCCAACTTCATCTTGTATTGTCGCCATCACTTCAGTCCTCTCTTGCTCAGTATATCAATTTCATAATTGAGATAGCATTATGCAGAACTTATCTGAAGAAGTATTAAAAACACTTTAACTTCTCCATCAATGTATCTTTGTTGACAATTACAAACTCAACTTGAATTGACACAATTGAAATCAAAATGACAGATATAAGATGTGCTTTTGGAACTCTGTTGTGATTGATTGCTGTATAGTATTTCTGATGCAGGAGGATCCGAAGATTTTTAGTAATTTTTTGGTAATTTCGGTCTTTTAGGTATTTTTAGTAATTTCTATTTTTTATATTTTGAGTCCGTTTAGAATTTTTAGGATTGTGAGTTTGTTAATAATTTTTCTTTTCTTTTAGAATTTCTTTCCTTTCTTTACAAGTGAAGAATTTTAGTCTTTAGGATTTCTTTTCGTTCTTAATGTCTTAGGGTTGGAGTATATATAAATATCCGTTTAGCTATTTGAGGGATAATCCTCAGTTATTAAATAAAATTTTCTTTTTTTGGAAAAATCTAGAGGACTATCTCTTTTTACCTTCTCGTTAAACCCCCCTTCTCGTTAGCCCACTATTCTGCCCCGCGTCAGTTTGTATCAGAGCCCTTTGGATCTCATGGATGGTCGTCGTGGTCGTGATCGAGGTTGTGAGAGGCAGGTTCTTAGAAGCTTTGCACCTTGATCGTATCACCCAAGACGAGATACTTGGAGATCGTGAGGTTCATGGTCGTGGAAGCAATAGGCAGGTTCCGATTGAGAAAGTCGAGCACCGTAGTCGTAGCGTTCATAACGTGATCAAGATTGAGGATTTGCGTAGGCAAGTCGCAGAATTATCCCAGCTTCTAGCGGCGGCAAGATTTTAAAGATCGTAAGTTCGCTTATCATAATTTTGGTTCCACTTGCAAAACTCCATATCACAGTCGTGGTCAGTTCTAGGAAAGTCGTGGTTGAGAGGAACGATATGGAAATATCAGGTTTCCAGTTGATCTTTCCGAGTTTTCTAGTACGTCATGGACCAAGGGATTCGTTGATTGGCATAATGAAGTGGAGCAAATTTTTTATTATGAGGAAATACTTGATCAGATGAAAGTAAAATTGGTTGCCTTCAAACTCAGAGGTCTAGCATTGGCTTGGTGGGAGTGCTTGCGATGCTCATGAGACCGACAAGGCAAGATCAAGATCAAGGATTGGGAGAAGATGAAGAAAAAGATGGAATGTCACTTTCTTCCCATTGGTTACACTCAAACTTTGTTCAGGGATGATTAGGTTTCGCCATGGAGGATGATAGCTTCGACGCTCAAGATGACCTAGACGCATTCAAAGATGATGTGGAGGAAGAATTTGACCCAGAAGATGTTGACGAATGTCAAAGCAGCATGTTGGACTTACCTTCAATCTCTGAGGAGAATCAAGAACGTTTGGAACAAAAAGTAGATAACCTGAGCTGCACAGATGTTTTAAGTTCAAGCAGAGAACTGTCTTCTGATCATCGAGTAGAACTGATGGTTCATAAGGATGACTGGTATAAAGATATTTCTTCTGGTCCGAAAAGTTCTTTTGATCATGACTTCAGTTTGTCCAAAGACAGATCTAGTCTGATTGTTGGTACTTTAGATAACCAATTCTCCAAAGACAGCTTTGGTATGCCACAGGAGGTGGATTCAGAAGTCAACCAAACTGAAATTGTGGGAGCACAGATTTTGTCTCCACTTAGTTCTGAAGGTAACAATGAAGAGACTGTTTGCAATCCTTTGATTCATTTTCTGGAAACCAGCTTGGTTAGAGAAGTTGATTCAGAGTCTAGTCAGCTATCTGAAGAGGACATTGGTCCCAGTGTTTTGGAGTCAGACATTGACAAGCCCTCAACAGCCGAACTTCTTCAGTCAAGTGAAATAGGTACAACTCAGCAAACTATGTCCCAATCTATGACAGATTCAGAACTTCCAGTCATTGAAGCAAGATCAACTGAGGAAATCCACTCATATTTTAAGAAATTTAGTGAAGAAAGTCCAAATAAGCATGTACCACAATTTACAAGTGACTCAGAGCTTCCAGTCATTGAAGAAGCAAGAAGATCAAATGAAGAAAGCCCAAGAAAACAAATATATCAAACTATAGCAGAGTCAGAGTTTTCAGTTGTTGAAGCGAGAACTGATGAAGGTATCCACTCATATTTTGAGCAAAGTGGTGAAGAAAGAGAGAGCAAACCTATGCATCATGATGATGGATCTCAATACTCACACAGTAACGTTGATATGGATCCAAAGCTGAGGAAATCTGACCTGCATGTTGTTGAAGCTAAGTCAATAGATATGGCTTATAGCCAGCTTTCTCACAGTACCAGCAAGGAATCCCTAGAAGCAATCAAAACTGGGGTTCTCGAAGTGCATGCTTCCGATGACATTAGTTTGGTTTTAAAGGAACATTTTGCTGCTGAAACTGGCTCAAGCATAGAAACAGGAAATGCTGGTGAAAAAAATCAAGAGAAGATTAAGTATTGACTGAGATTGCTTACTCAACCGGAAGAAACAATAGAAATTTCTGTGTCATGTTCGAGTGCAAGTTTTAGCTGGTGATTCTGATATCCTTCAAGGAAGCAATATTAAGATTAAGGTTCTGATTTTTCTTCTCTTTTTCTTTCTCAAGATTGTTTTTTTTTTATTATGATTTTAATTTATTTTTACCAAGCAACCCATTTCAACTTTCAGGTAGTATCGCAGACACGATGATCACATGGTTTTTTGGAGGTCGTCTTCGCGTTTGAGATTATAATGCAATTGTCTCCTTTATGGATTAAATCCATTAGGGCTGTCATATTTTCATATAAAGTTGGACAAGCATTGAACAAATTGTAATAAACTTAATTAAACAATTTGTCAAACATTATTCATATAAAAAGGTGAATTGTTGCAAACGGAATGTCTATAAATATTTCACACATGATAAGGTTTGCTTCAGTTGGTGTTGCTTTTTTAAAATTAAGATCGTTCGTTTCTCAAAAAGCCTTTAAAGGTTCTGACAGAACCATGCTGAACTTATAACATAACTTGGTCCTTCCACTGCTCGTGAGAATGGTATGAAATTGGTGCCATTTGTCTCATTTGGGTTTAGTTGGTTGACGTTAAATGCCTCTCATATTCAGTTAGATTAAGATTTCTATTCAAAGCTAGTGAATCTTATTTTGATTTACAAAGCTAGCTGTGAAAGAGAATTATGAAGAAGGGATTTTGAATTTCTTGGAACCATAAAAAAACATGATGGATGTTTTATGTATTCTAGATCATCAGTGATCAGTTGACTGTTCTTGAACTTGCATTGTTTCCCCCTTAACCTACTAATTCTCATCAATTTTACATGTGCATTTCTGGTATAGTGTGATTTATAAAGGCCATAACACCTTTTCTTTTCCTGACTTTCGCAACATAATAATTTCTTAAATTAATCATGGCAAATGTCCTTGCTAGGAATTAACTTAGATGCTTCTGTTTATGCCGCTCATGACTTATCACTTTCTCTTATTGTTGGCTGGAAAAACAATAGGAGCATTCCAAGAAGACAAATGACACGTGGAAACCTAAGATTGCACATGTCTGAAAATGCTTAGATCTAATTAAATTTAGCTGTTGTAAAAGCTCCCCTAGTTAGTAGTGATGTTTCTGTTTTCTTTTATATATTAATTATTATTTGGATTAGTTAAATTAGTCTCTGTAATTTATCTTCTCCGTATTAATCTTGAAATAGACTGACGGAAACACTGGAGACGAACGTTTCATCTTTTACCATCAAAATGAATCTATTATAAGATTAGAGGGCATAATCCTCCAAAAATGAAAGAAGAGTTTAAGCTATCGATCATCGACAGATCGATAATATTATCCTACAATGATATTTTCATGGAACAAGTCATCATACAATTAAGAGATATATCAACCCGGTCCCTCCAAACTTAAATCTGTTCTTTCAACCTAAAATCTTGAATTCGCCCCTAATAATATCCTTCAATTTCTTAAATACAAAACAACAAAAAGAGGAGAAAAGCAAAGATGATACAAATTTCAGCTAGGTTACTTAGGCTTATAAATTGCTCATAAAACATCATCAAATCTGTACTAACCTTCCAAAACAACCAAAAAGAGAGGGAAAAAAAAAACCTCACTACAAAATTATTGAAAGAGAAGAGCATTAATCACACTCCTCTTTCAAAATCAATTCTTCTCCTTGTTCTGGCTTGGATTTGACTTGCTCGGTGGCAGCCTCCTCAGGCTCGCACTGACTTCCACCACCGGATGCTTCAGCACGCCATGAACCCCTCCCAAGTTCACGGTGGTTCCTTCCCCCACAGTCTGCACCAACTTCCTTGACCTAATTCCATCCTCCATTTCCCTTGGAGATGGTGAAGGGAAGCCTACAAAGAAAGGAAGCAGCAGGAGCAGGGCACAGAAGGTGGCTACAGATTTGACTGCCATGACTGAGTTGGGATGGCATGGCATGGTGAGTACTGCGTGGTGTTGCTGGTTTATATAAGATTTCGTAGTGTGGGCTTGGTGCAGCTTACTTGCAAGGAGCTTGCAACAAGGTGGTGCTTTGGGTGCAGAATTTACAGTTCATGAGATGGATTAAAATAATACAACTTTGAAGGAAAAGACATGGCATGTGAGGAGAGGGGATTAAGGCAATGTGTAGATTAGAAGCATGATCAAGTGCTACTACATCTTCTTTCTACATCAAATCTTTGATTGGTTATAGGCCACAACTTTTTCACGAGCATCTTGCTTTCTTCACATGATTAGGCTTAGTTGTGCAGAAGACAGTGATGCATTTCTTTTGTTGTTTTTTTTCTGCCTATTATTCTCAATGTAACAACATTATGCTCTAGTTTAACCAAGTGGTAAATAAACAATTCATGCCCTCAAAATTGGAGAATTTAGGGCATAGAATTTTGGATCCTATGAACGCGATGATTAAGATAATTGAGATAAATTAAAGTTAATTATGAGGATAGATAGCTTTATTCAAGGTATTTTAGGGAATTCATTATATAAACTTAGGGTTTTGGCATTTGGAAGAAGTGGTTGGTTGTCATGTGATGCTCATTTGACTAATCCTATTCTCAGACTCCTTCACACTACTACAACAGAGTGGTTTATTAATTAATATGAGCCCTATTCATGTGGTGAAGGGTTGGAGATTTGGGTCACTTTCCACAATAAAAACACAAGTCCAAGATTCTCTTTTGGCTGGGAGAGACCAAATAAAGCATACAAAATCTGGATTTAGATTTAGATTTAGAATTGAATTTGGTGGGAGTCCGGGAATCAAGTGATTATCACATGTGAAAAATGATGCAGGATTAGATGTCAATGATTTTGAACCTTGAGTCCCAAGCTGACTCGTCCACCGTGTTAGTATCGCTGGTTGTATCGGTTTGACCCACTCGGTTCGACTAAAAACTACCCAACAATATGACTCATGGCTTGGTGTGACACTTTAGAGATAGGACTCAGGAGAGGTGAGCACATGGAAGCCAGCTACTTGAAAGGTTATCACAATAATTCTCACTTGTACAAAACAACATCCACTTTTTAGAAAGAAAGGAAAGGAAGAAAAAAAGATACATTCAGTTTACTTTTTTGACTCGGAAAAAGTCACTCGGCTTTACATGAACATGATTGGGGTTCAGCTTGCTCTGATTGTAGCATGTCGAAATGTCAGCGTGGGATTTTTTGACATCAAATTGGATCTGCGCTTTTTTAGCCTAATGTGTATCTGGTCTCATGGTCAATGCAACATCAAAAGAATCACAGTTAAAAGAGAGCTCTAGCATAAGAAAAGGAGTAAAATATAACATTATAAATGATTGGCAAACACTATTGTGAATGATGATGTAATGATCGGTCTCTCAGAGCCATTATTTGAATGCAAAAGCTAAATACAACATTTAGGATGTTGCAGTAAAGTGGAACGAGAGTACATTCAAAGAATCAACCAATTCTGCTAACACGATCTGCAAATAGTAGCATTTGTTTGAAACCCAAAATTGCATCATAGTAATTGGCACATCCATATCCACCTTACCAAAAGTCATGGCTGATAAACATCAGGTAACCGGAGGCCCACACTGGCAGCAGATTTTCGCAATACCCTCTTCATCTCATCAGTTCGATCTACAGCTATGTTGTATGAAAAGAGCAACTCCTGAATGATCATTACTTGCAAAATTAGATTGTGTTTCCCAATCATTTTAAGAAAAGAGAATTTAGCAGAACGACGAAAAATAAAAAAATATATATATATGGACTAAAAAGAAGGCAAAATACTAAAACTGAAAAAACTAAACCATTAACAAGCATGAACGTGCCAGCATCATCTTTTGTAAAGTTAGTTTCCAACATATCCACCTAGCTAGTCAAATATATAAACAAAAAAGATTTTTTGAATAATTTAATTTGACTGTTTCGATTTAGAAAAATGCTTCCACTTCAGAGGAGACATAAGAACTAACCTTATGATGATGCACGCTATTTAGAAGGAAAGTGTAGTTGTGAGCTAGCTTGATTTTATTTTCAATAGCAGCCTGATCAGACATTGAAGCATTTTTTCGAAACTCATCAGTGACGTAATCTCTGAAGTGTTTTTTGCTGCCAGAATCACCAATATTCTTCTTAACAGCTTTGAGAAGATCACGGTACACCTTTGCAGCCCTCATGGTCTCAGAACCCATATTCTACACCCGGTAGAGCTAAAGTTAGCAAACAAAATTGGAGACTGAAGTGAAAAATTGGTATATGGTTTTTCTAGTAATTCGCTGTTTTACACCAAATGAGCTTGATAATATAATATGAACAGACTAAAATACTAAAATGCCTCAATCATCTTCACAGTAAGGGAAGATTAATGCAACAACACGACATAAACATGAAATCCATGGTCTTATGTGCAGCAACGAAATACTAAAATGAACTTTAGTACCGTTGACAATTCCCAAATGCAAAACACAATCCTTTAGCAATGTTCTTTGGCAAATTCTAACAAGAAGTTTGCTACAAGTCCCAAAGTGTCATCAAGACAGTATTCTTGATAAAGTAACTGAACGCATCTAATCCAGATTAAAAGCAATGCATAATAACTCCAAAGTGGAAAGTGAAGATTTACAATACCAAAATCTATATAGAGAAATGAGCCTGGCGACAAACAATTCTAACGCATTGTTGATCTAGGAAAACAATCCCAACACATCAAATGCATATCATCAAAGTGGTGCGACAATGAGGCGGTGGTCTTTGTAGTGAGTGGAGACGGAGGCCATGGCCCTAGGAGTAGAGAACAAAGAACCTGAGAGGCTGATGCTAGAGAGTAGAATGCCTCTCAACCAACTGAGAGGAGGTGCAGTTAAGGAGAAAGAGAAGGTTGAGGTACTGAGAAAATAAGCAATGTCTCGCGGAATACAAGGGATTTCTACGGCATAGGGCTTCTTTGAATCACCGACAATTGATCTATGCTCAAACTCCTATCTTGGATTGCTGGATGTACTTAACACTAACCAGTCAGACGATCTCAACAAAGCCAGAAATCAAGTGACGCCGAGTTCATTCCTACTCAACTACGAAGCGTTTCGTTTTCCACCGTAAAGCAAATCACCATTGAATGGTTCCGTATGAATTTACAGATATCTACAAGAAAACAATTTTACGGAAAATCAAATCTTGGAGGACATAGAACCGCATCCGAGAGCTACGCGCCCTCGAATCCGGCGTAGACACGAACGATTCGCTCCCGATCTAGATGATCTCCTCCAACGAGGACTGCATCCATCTCGAGCCAGACTCCAAAGCAATAAAGAAGAGAAAAAGTTGGGAAAGGAGAAGTACCAATTGAAGAAGA
This sequence comes from Hedychium gardnerianum, assembly GCA_038050645.1. NCBI lineage: Eukaryota > Viridiplantae > Streptophyta > Magnoliopsida > Zingiberales > Zingiberaceae > Hedychium > Hedychium gardnerianum. The sequence continues at coordinate 11,188,364 of JBBUKS010000002.1, read as the reverse complement.
GAGAGATCGCCGTAGGTTGTTGCCTTGTTGGGGAGGCGAGGACGAGGCGGCGGCGGCGGCAGGGCAAACGGACAGAGCTGCGTCGGAGAATAAAAAAGAGAGAGAATAGGATTTGGGTATTATTTTGACATTCCGGTTTTTAGAGCAAAATTCCTCGATCCCTAAATCCCCTACGTTTCAATTTTGAGGACTTGGGGAAAAAGAAAATATTCTCCAACATTAGAAAATTAACGAATTTAATGAAAATTATGCAGTGTTACTCTCTGCGTTGTTCTTTCAAATACTTCTTTATGCCTAAGTCACACACATTCAACGAATCAAAAAAAAACTAAAAACATTTCTCAGAAAATATTTTACAGCTTTTATTATCACCTAATACATATAGCAATTCAAAAAAATCCTTTCCAGATTTCACCAATCCAACGGATCCGTTACTCAAAACAGGCAAACTTCACTGGATCCATCTAAAACTTCAGTGGAAAGCATCTGTAAGACAGCAAAACTTATCACAAGATGTTCCCTGTTGGAAAATAACTCAACATACATTTATAGGACGGTGTGTTCCAGACACTGGAGAGGATTGTAGAATTAAAGTTCAAGAAAATAAACTCAGGCCAATCACAAAGCACCACAAACACTAATACTTCCAAGCACAATGATATATAGCATAAACTAATGATGGAAAGGTTCTTCGAGAAGTCCCCTAAACTATGGATCTGCCGAGGTGCACATTTGCTGGTAATGGCAGAAATGCAACATTTCAAGTGAACATGTGAAGATGTCTATAAGGAGCAATCATCTGTAACTGAAAATGAGAACAATGCAACTTTTTCTCCCTTGAAAAATGCTTATACTATAGTTTCCAGCTTCCTTTATCGACTTCATATGAAAGGAACTAGTATATGTAACTCAAGAAGATGCATTCGACAAGAGTATGGGACTCATCATATCTCACCAGAGTACCAATTTCACGTCAATATTGAAGCACGAAGAGCATAAAGTATAGACCAGCGGTTGATGGGTCGATTTCTCCTACCAAGTGCTTGGCATAAAAGAATTATTTGGACATGTCAATTTCTTTTCCTTGATCTTCATTAATGGTTCTTCGCAACCTTCTCAACCAGATGTCATAATCAATGGGATAGGGGGTTCTACATAGTGTGTCCACATAATCAGCAAAAGCTTTCAGCACTGCTGAGATGTCCCCAAGCTTCTGCTGTATGATCCTTTTTGACAGAGACATCTCCCTCCATTGAAGTCCTGCTTCAACAGAATCCAACTTTGGGAATTCACCACCACATGAATAGTATAGCAGGTAGATAAGACTCTCTGCGTCAGATGAGGCACATAGTTTTCCTTCTTGTAGAGCATGTGTTGAGGAAAAGGAAAGATTCATTGAGGGACGATCCCTATCTTCAACAACAGCATGACCCCACCCAATCAGACAAAAGAAAGGATGCATACCGCCATTGTTTACAAGGATCACATTCTCTGGGCAGATGTTACCATGCCTTACTCCAGCTGAAGATGCAATTGCAAGAGCAGACAAGCAATCATGGCAACATCTGAGAGCTTCTTCAGGGCCAAACAAACCATTTTTTTTCAAACTAGAAATAGTCTCACCCACAGGAGAAGTTACTAGGATTGGAGTACCACACGAAGGATGGCCATAAGTACCACCAGAGCCTGGTCTATTACACTGGTCAGAGTGAATCATTCTTCCAGATGCAATGATTTGAGGAAGATACTGGCTAGCTAAACCTTTTTGTTTCATTATAGTCAATACTTTAGTTTGTCTTTCAACCCGGCACCATAGGTCCATATCCTCCCAAGCAAATTCTAAATTAGAAGAAATGGACCCAACATAAAGCATAAATTTCTCTCCTGGTTCTTCTACAGGAGTGACAATATAGATTTCAACATCATTATCAAATATTACTTCAATTATCTTAAAACCCTTCTCACTGCCTGAATCATCCATCCATATAATTGACCCTTTCTCCAGCTTCAATCTTTCTCCAGAACTAAGCTTTCTGGATTCGTCCTTGAATTCCACAATTTCAGGGGAATGACTTTGCTTCTGGAAATGGAACAAACCAGTGCCATTAACATGTGTATCAACTAAATGTCTTTCAGTTCTACGATTCTGTACACGAGAACTATGTTCTGTTGCCAAATCCTCGAGCAGATGTTTTGGCATGCCACAAAACTGAACCAGACAATGGAAGATTGAAAGAAGAGCCTGCAGAGTTCCAACATCACCCCAGTTGGCATTCCCAAGTTTGTTCCATATACGGTCAATAGTTGAAACTGAGACTTTGGCATGTTTCTCAATCCATTTGACAGCACATTTATAGACATCATTACCATCAAAATCTAACTTACTAACATCACCTTCAACTTTTACTATGCCACCATATTGTGAATCAACAAGAAGCACAAATACACAGTTAGCATTATGGGACATGGTAGTTGATTTGCTAAGGGTTCTAGCTAACATCACTCGAAGAGCAAAGAAAAGTGCTTCTCCAAGAATAGATGATGAAGGCCGCTGATCATTCTGCACAGACATACCAACATCAGGCCTCAATAGTGTTAATTGAATAATTTGATCCCATTTCCCCTGGTAGTTCCTACTACTTTTCAGCAAAATTGCTGTTGCACAAATACCTTCAAGCTTTCCTCTAGCAATAGCTTTTTCAGCAGGATAAAATTTTGAGCTTGTACTGTGTATACAGGCCACTGATAAAGGCACAGGTTCATCATAACCCCAAAAAGTTTCCCACAATCCCTTCACACTGGCATGTAAGAAATCTTCAATCGCGAGATGGGCTGTCGCTTCCACTGCATCAGAAGTTGATGCATATAGAGCACTAGGCATTCGTATCAACTGTTGAAATGAAACACCTTCAAGTGCATAATCAAAATTCTGTAATTGTGCAAATTTGAAAGGAACATCAAAAGTAGGCTTCCTGGATTCTGATTCCTCAGATATTCCTGAAAGCCAATCTTCAAGGTTTGCTGTAAAAATTTCACTATCCACAAAGTTCCGAAGAAAATCTTTACATATGGAAGATAATGAACCATGTCGTCGAACTCTTGATGAAGCACTAGATTTTTTCCTCCCAGACCCAACTGAATTATGATCTTGGTCTGGAGACCAAACTTGCAATAATAAATTGTTAGAAAATGCATAATCAATGTAATGAATGAAGAAAAAAAATAAAATCTACACTAATAAATGGAGAAATTTGTTAGATATTCTTTTAATTAGTATTGTCTGAGCATCACTAAGTCAATGTATGGAAGCCAACTTCGAAGGAAAGCCATGCTATTTTTTTGAATTGAAGTCACTATGGTCATGAAGGCGTTTGTGTAAGCCTTAAAAATTGTCACTCCGAAAGGATATAAAGAATTTTGCACTACATTGAAGGGTATGAGGAGTAACTTCATTTGAAAGCACATGCATTTGAATAAATGTATCTTTCTTTTACACAAACTATGTTGGACTGTAATTGATAGGAGATTGATTTCAAGATAATGAACTTATGTTGTCGACGATTTAGTAACATAGAAGGGTAAGAAACAGTGTCTTGTTTACTACTTTAGCAAAAAGTTGAATATAGAACTACACAGCTTGTGGCATTGTGTAAAACCTGATATATTTAATGATCAATAGGCTTTACAATAGAAATCCTACACAGCCAATAATGTAGCTTTCTGGAGATAGAAAAATAGAAATCCAAATTTATCTCTATCTAAACTTTCAATCCAACTCTGTTCTCATGTTTACTATAGATCAAGCTACTTATATTTACACATTACTCCCCAAAGCTCCCTAGTTTCCAAATCTCTGATAAAGCCCACTTCAATTCTGTTTTGACAAGCCCCTACCATTCTCGTTTTTTATCCAGTTTGTTGTCGAGAAAGAACTCATATTCTTCTTAATTCTATTAATGTATCACACGCCATATTATTATTATTATTCTAAATATATTGTTAATCAAGCCTTGAAATTTTGTGGCCAATTTCAGGTAACTAAATAAAACCTACGGTAGATATTTTCAACACCCGTTTCATTCATCTTCCGATTTATGTTATTATCTTGTGATTTTTGGTCATTACTATAGACGAACTTTAAATCTTGTTGGCTAAACGGGATTATCGTTATTGACCAGTAACTTCTTCACGAAAAGGGTGCCACCCACCTATGCGGTTTCATGATTCAGAGTAGTCGGTAGGCTTGGAATGACTAGAATTATCATAAGCATAGTGTATGCTCGAATTCAGAAGAAAGAAAAGTAAGTTACTTTGATGTGGCACAAAAAATGTAAAATTTGAGTGAAAAAAACCGTTAACTACTGATCCCTGTAAAAAGTGCCCACACTATTCAATTTAATCCCCAATTCAGTCGCGCAACCTACAAATTTTCATCTACAAGTGCAGTACAAGCAGGTGGATCTAACAAAGACCTACGATTTCCTGAGCTGTAAATACAAGAACTGAACGAAAATCGTTCTCTAACCTTCCATTTAAGAGTATCACTTATCAGAAAAGGTGTGGCGACTAGGGCTTCCTCTGCGGCAGAATGGAGGAGGAGAAGGAGAGCATCCCTCGTTGTCCTCACCGCCAAAGCAACAGAAACCAACAGTCAAGTAGCAGTTGTTCTTCCTCTTCTTCTAAGAAGCCACGCTCTCCTCCTCCTCCTCCTCCTCCTCCAACTCTCTCTCTCTCTCTCTCTAGCTCCTTCGCTCGTCGACTACTGTTCCGTTGTTTTTGTTTACTTCTGATTAATTCTATAATTTTTTTAAAAAAATAAAAATAATAAGCCTTTGCCCTTCTGGTAGTCTATTAATCTACTCAAGTCGTACCTGTCTTCTAATTGAACTTTACCTGTGGGACGTGCATTGTTAGCACACTGGTCCAAAAAGATTCCCACGCCCGAGTCGCTACAAACTGCAAATAGTGAATCGGAATGAATATGACCCACATTCTTCTCCTATTACGTTAGCTGGTACACCGTTGGGTGTCGTTCGTCAGTGGCGTTTATAGTAGAAAATTAGTTAAATCTGACGTCCATGCGATCAAGGTGACCCAAAATCAGACCCACGAATCAGCGTCGACGTATTGCGGTACCAAAAAATGATCACTGTTATGTCGACAAACGGTAGTCTAAGCTGTCCGTAAAAGGAATGCCTTCCTCATCATTCCCATTCAATATTTTTTAATTAAAAAGGAAAAGCGATGTTTAACATGCAATATCATGATTTATGCACCACGACAGAGGTACTACTAATTATTGTTTTTATATTATTCCCCCTGCAGTTGGTGAAGGTGAGGAGCTTGTTTTAAGCAATTGGAACTGGCATTGATTGAAATGGTTAATTAAGTGCCACTGAATTCAATGAAAATTGGATGATGCAACCTGTCCGGCCATATTTATTTGTCCTATTTCAAGTTCCGGAGAAGACTCGGTCCGGCTATCTCTAATTACATGCCAATATTTATTGCCACATTCTTCATTTCAGATATCTTATTTTCTAAATGGGAATTCATTCAATAGATTAGGTGGAAGTAGTTAATGTGATATATCCTATAATTAATAATATGAAAGTAATGGCTGATGAAATTTTTTAATGAAACTGAATTGGTTAACTTAAGATTGATCGATTGCTTGGCATCGTATCATTAATAATATGAATAGTTCGGCATGCTATTATTCAGAGGATAAAATTCGTCTCCAGAAAGAAATGATGTCAACGTGGCATGTCGTTTCATGTCTTCGATTTAATGCATGCTGTGCTGAAACAATCACCATTCGAAATATTTGTTATAGTACGTTGTAGGTTCGTATCATTTTTGTTCTAGACAAACAAATATAGGGTCGGTTCATATTTTTAGGGTGCGTTTGGTTCAAGTTATCATATAAAATCTTGGTTATGTAATTACCAGGTAATCACATAACCAAGGTTATGGGGAATAAAATATAACCTCATGTTATTTGGTTCAACTTAAATAATGCAACAAAAACTTGTTTGTTTGAAGGTTTTAATGTATACCTTAATTTAATATTTTACCATATTACCCTCAGTTATAAAACTAACAATACAAGTTATTATTAAAAACAAATTCTTTTTGAACTTTCCATTTTTTTTTTACTTTACATTTTTTTATATTTATTTTTTATTTTGAACAATAATAAATATTAAGCCTTCAATATTATAAATATTGTGATAAATATTAAAAAAATATAAAATAATTAT
>JBBUKS010000002.1:11161182-11177166 GCA_038050645.1 Hedychium gardnerianum | reverse complement strand
ACTTACAAAACTTACAAACCCCAAACCTTTCAGACATTTTGATTATAATCATTCCTACTGCAAATTTTTAATACAATATTTGAGAGGGTGAAAATATTTTCTCAGTGTACCAAGTGTACTCGATATCTGAAATTATATAAGAAGATAATCTAAAGTAAAATAGAGTTAAGTATTTCTCACCTTGATTTTTTGAATTAGATGAACATGCAATAGATGTTTTTAGTTTTTTTTTAAAATAAGAACACTGTAAAAAATAAAAAGAATAATTTTTTAAATGATAAAATTATATGAAATATTTTATCTAATTTATCCATTCTGACTTGCTTGACTGGCTCTTTTCAATCCACCAACTCTATATAAGTCAAATAAACATAATGTAATTGATTAGTTCACTTGATTTAATAGGCTCATTCAATTCAGTCAGTCCATATAACAGAAAATTTTCAAAGAGTTTAAGTAATCTTGAAAATTATAAAATTATACTATAAAAATAATGTTATTAATATTATGATTTTATTGATTATAATTAGGTCCATAAAATTTTGTCCGGGATAATGCAAAATCCACCAACTAGCTGCACTCATTACTGCTCTCGGTCGATGTCAACGCTGCCGCGCGCCATGATCTCAATTCCATGCCTTCTTTCTCGCGCGTCTCCATATCTCACTTTCCATCATCTATGTACCAATACAGTTAGTTGGAACCAATATATTTGCGATCCGGGTTGCTCCAACTCAACTAACTCATTAATTATAGTAGCAACGAGATCAAGAGAGAATCATGGAGATAGAAGTACGGACCTTGTCTAGGGAGGTTCCACGGCAGCTGCCGGCTGTGGCCGCGGAGACGGCCTACTTGGTGTGGGAGGACCTGACGGCGGTGCTGCCTAACTACGGCAGCGGCCGGCCAGCGAAGAAGCTGATACAGGACTTGAGCGGCTACGCGGTGCCCGGCCGGATTCTGGGCATCATGGGGCCTTCCGGCTCCGGCAAGTCGACTCTTCTTGATTCCTTAGCAGGTCAGGTGCCCAACCAATTACAGCAATTGCTGCTTTTTAGATTTGGTTAGTTAATCAATTTTCTGTTTTGGCACTAGGGAGGCTTGGAAACAACGTTGTTTTGCATGGCAGCGTGCTGCTAAATGGAAAGAAGAGAAGGTTGGATTACGGAGCCGTGGTAAGTTCTTGCTGCTGTATGTAATTGTTGTTAGATTCGCTTTATTTTGATGAATTCAATGAAGAATTGATTGACACCGGCAGGCATATGTGACACAAGAGAACGTGTTCCTGGGGACCCTCACCGTCCGAGAAACCATCACGTACTCGGCCCACCTTCGGCTGCCGGGGCACATGAGGAAGGCGAAGGTGGTGGAGGCGACGATACATGAGATGGGGCTGCAGGAGTGCGCCAACCGGGCGATCGGGAACTGGCACCTGAGGGGCATCAGTGGTGGGGAGAAGAAGAGGCTGAGCATCGCGCTGGAGATTCTGACGCGGCCGAGGCTCCTCTTCCTAGACGAGCCCACCACCGGGCTCGACAGCGCCGCCGCCTTCTTCGTGATGCAGACGCTGAAGCAGATGGCGGTGGACGGCAACAAGGCCATCGTCTCCTCCATCCACCAGCCCAGCAGCGAGGTCTTTGGCCTCCTTGATGACCTCTGTCTCTTGTCTGCCGGAGGGACCGTCTTCTTTGGAGACGCTAAGTTGGCCACCCAGGTGAATACTGTCAAACTTAAAGAATAAGCTGTAGAAATTTAACGGATTTGGTGTTTGTAGTTCTTTGCAGATGTTGGATTTCCCTGCCCTACAAGAAGAAACCCTTCAGATCACTTCCTCAGATGTATAAACTCTGATTTTGATAGCGTAAATGCTATAATCAAAGGCTCCTTGAAGTTACATGGGGTATGAATATTGATTTCTACATCACCATGCACTTCCTTTTCTGAAAAATCTTACATGATCATTTTGGTGTTTTGTTCTTTGTTCATCAAGGAGACAGAATCATCTTCAGATCCTTGGTCCAAATTAGCTACTGCACAGATTAAAGGAATCCTCATTGATGCATACAAGTGCTCAGAGTATGCTATGGATACCAAAAAGCAAATTCAACAGATATGCAAGATTGTAAGCTTCTTATTTATAACTCAAATTCACCTTTTTTGGTAGCTGTAAACAAATATAAAAAAAATCTTGTAATTTTCTTTTTCAATGAAGGAAGGACTCACAGTCGAATCAGAGAAAGGCAGCCAGGCCACTTGGTGGAAGCAGCTCACAATTCTCACAAAGAGATCCTTTAAGAACATGTCCAGGGACATTGGATACTATTGGCTAAGGATCATCGTTTATATGCTGGTCTCTGTGTGCGTGGGCACCATTTTCTTTGATGTTGGCACGAGCTACACAGCCATTCTAGCAAGATCTTCTTGTGGGGGCTTCGTTTCAGGCTTCCTCACATTCATGTCCATTGGCGGCTTCCCATCCTTCATCGAAGAGATGAAGGTCTTTGAACGCGAAAGGCGCAATGGCCATTACGGAGTTGCAGTGTTCACACTCTCCAATTTTCTGTCTTCAGCACCTTTCTTGGGGGCCATAGCTCTTTCCAGTGGTTCAATAACCTACTACATGGTGAAGTTTAGGACGGGCTTCTCTCACTTTGCTTTCTATACTCTCACTCTCTACGCCGGCATTGCTGACATAGAGAGCCTGATGATGATTGTGGCATCACTTGTGCCTAATTATTTGATGGGCATCATAACTGGAGCTGGCCTCATTGTAAGCAACTCTTTTACAGGCATTTGGGGAAGGATCATATATTTATGCACATTGTGTAACCACTTTGATTTTGCATTCTGAATTTCAGGGAATTATGATGATGACAGCAGGCTTCTTTCGATTACTGCCAGAGCTTCCCAAGATTGTTTGGCGATATCCAGTTTCAATTTTCAGCTATGGATCATGGGCATTGCAAGTGAGAAACCTGCCATTGTGTTATAGTTATAGTGCTTAGAGTGGAAGAGTCTGCAGGTTCATGTACTCACCACATTCATCTAACAAATCTTCTGTGTAGGGAAACCTCAAGAATGATCTGATCGGACTCGAGTTCGACCCGTTAGTACCTGGAAACCCCAAACTGAGAGGCGAATACATAATCGAACACATGCTTGGGGTCAGTTTGAAGCGTTCCAAGTGGCTAGATTTGATGGCTTTGTTTGTGCTGCTCATTTCATACAGAACCCTCTTCTTTCTCATTCTGAAGCTGAGAGAGAAGGGATCCCCACTCTTTCAGATGATGTATGCAAGAGCTACTGTGAAGCGGGTGATAAAGAAACCTTCCTTAAGGAAGAGGCTGAGTTCAGTGTCAACAAGGTACCAACCACAGAATCCCATGGCTCTACAGGAAGGCCTCAGCTCTCCTCTTCCATGATACCTACAACAAATGTATGACACTATAATCAAATTGTATGAAACTGGCTGAATAATACGAGTACTTCCAATGTGCAACTCTTATATATTATCATAAACTTTCAAGGTCATGTAATTTAATTGACTGAGTAAAGTTGTTCAAAGTAGTCATATGGGTCTTGGTTTCTGTTTATATAACAAATGTTACAACAAACATTGATATCCTTGTTTATCCATATAAGCTTCAAATTTCTCTTTGAAATTAGTTGTATCAAGTCTAACAAAATTTTCCATATCCTTGTTTTTTGAATTCACCATATCATCATCACGTGTAACTTAGATTACAAGTTTAAATTTGCAATACAAACATAAACTCATATGGGTCTTGGTTCCTGTTTATGCAACAAATGTTACGACAAACATTGATATCCTTGTTTATACACATAAGCTCCAAATTTCTCTTTGAAATTAGTTGTATCAAGTCTAACAAAATATTCCATATCCTTGTTTTTGAGTTCACCATATCATCATCACGTGTAACTTAGATTACAAGTTTAAATTTGCAATACAAACATAAACTCATGGTAAGCCATTTCTTTTTCCATCAACAAGAGGAACAATGTCTACCTATATGCTGCATCCACCTCAAAACTACGATGAGGAGCTTTGGGACTTCAAAATTTAACTCCCAAATAACTTCCGAGTCGAATGGTATGTATTTCCAACCAAGTTGAAATATGTTTTAGTACAACTATTTTCCATTGCATTGCTGCTGTACTCGCCTTATTGGTGCTCAATCTATAGGCATACTACTCAGTTACAAATGCAACAAACTTCACTGACTGACTCAGATTCTTGAGCAAAGGTGTAGTCCTTGTGTTGACTGCTACAAATCACAAAAAAGGGTTCTTTGAACTTCACGCCATTCATATAGTTTGCCTTATCAAAAGCTATTATTCAACATACAATTTAGTGTAGGGTCTCAATTGCTTGGACTAGCTACTACAGACACAGCAGTAAGGTACTAATTTGCAGGGGAAGCTCAAAAGAAAGCATGCTGATTCCTACAGTATGTCCCAGAATGAAGGTTCATCTGCGCGGCAAGCACAGAAAGTAGAAAGCAAGTAAAACCCTAAAGTTGAAACTATTGACTAAACAGGGATGCCGGCGATCCAAAACGCTACCATCCAAGTAAAATCCCTAGCGAAATCTCGGAACAAAATCGAACTGCAGGAGGATGAGAAAGAGGACACTAGAGTTCTTACGGAAGGGCTGGTGGTGATGTTGACGGTGAGGAGTGAGATCTCGTCGCCCATGGGGCGGAAGACAGTGAGGTCGACGCCGCGGGAGGAGAGCGAGAGGCGGCTGTCGCAGGGGGAGAGCTGCAAGATCCAGTTCTGGTTGAGGTAGAACATGCTGATGTCGGAGAAGGGAATCCGAAGGGTGAATCCCTCCTGCGGCCGGACCGTCGCGTCGTCGCACGGGCCGAAGTCGCCGTTGTGGTTGCCGGCCTCCGCCAGCCCTGTATAATGTTACATTTAATATTATATTTATTAATTGACCAAAGTATTTTCCGTCTTTTTAGTCAAGTCGGGCACTAATTTAAATTTCCACGTTTCAATATCTTAACCGTCTCATTGCTGTAAGTCGAAATCCTGGCCGTCCGTAGACATCTCACACCCCTTTCCACGCGATCCTTGGCCTCCTCCCTGTTCCCCTTCCGCTGCGTTCCTCCTTTCCTCTGCGTTCCTCGACCACCGCTCGCGTCGCGCCGGTAAATCGCGATCTCCTCTCCTCTCGATCGCCTCCTTCCTTCACCAGTTCTTCCTCCGGGAGGACTCAGCTTCTGCTTCGACGATGTATAGATCGGCGCCTCGGGAACAGGTTAGGAATTTCCCTTTTCCTTTCACCAGACGTTTCTGGTCTGCTCTCTTGATCAATTCGATTTTTCGAAGAATTGATGGGGTTGAACTCGTTTTTTGTGTATCGAAGTATTTTTATCTGCTCTTCCTTGATTCTGATTGTATTTTTGTTCGATCAGATTGGCAATTAATGCGTGATCTTGTGCTTGTTTCTAAATATTGAAAGTTTTTGTTGAGAAAAATTGGGCGTTTCATGTGATAGAACGATTAGGTCCCTTCTGGAATATGAATTTGATCTTTATCAAAATGGATGTAGCATTTCTCCCGAAATTTTAGAGGATGCGTGCGAAGGGACACTAAATGAAATAAGAAAAACACTTGAAAAAGGAAAAAATTTGTCTCCAATTTTGGTAAGAGATTATAGGAAGAATATAGATAAACGTATCACCTGGTTAAAATTAAGAAATGATAATGTTGAAAATACAAAAATATGGAGAAAATTGCGAGTAAGAAACTATACGATTCTTAATATGTTACCATATCCCTTGCAGGGTATATTTGATGTTTATATCATGATTCGTCTTAGCATGTGATAATGTATGTGTTACTAAATATAATTCCCAGTGCGACTTTGTCTTGTGTGATGTGATTCTTAGTAAGATGTCTCTCTCTCTTTTGTTATGGTAAGATGTCTTTTAGTTTTGTATTCGATCTCTGGTTATTTTTCAATACTTTAACTTTCGTGATTGAATATGAGAATTCGCTCAGGTGAAAAGAAACATTTCGCAATAATCCTAAAGTCCCATGATTGTGTACCCCCTTTTTATGCGGTTTGAAATAGTTTTCACATAAAACAAATTATAAAACATTATTAAATCTTCAAAAAAAAATGTGAAAAATGCTTTGCTGATTGCTTCTCTCAAGTGTTTACCTTATAGTGTTCATGCAGAACTGGATAATTGCTAATTCTTTAATTTGCTTGATGATTTGGCAGCATTTTCATCGTAGGAGTGAAAGGTATGATGAGTATGAAGAAGACTACGATGAATATGAGGAAACATCAGAACACGAAAGAGAAGAAGAGCCCAAACCTCGGAAACCCACCAAGGAGGAACAAGATTTTCTTAAATTAAGAGAACAACTGAAGGACCAGATTAGAAAAAAACTGAAACAACAAAATGCAAGTGCATATGGGTGGTCATCTCAAAGTCAACAGAATAAAAGGATGACTGATGATAACAAGTAAGTAATTCCATATTTATTCTTGATCAAGAACATCTTACATAATTTATGTTTTAGACTCAAGAAAATTCATTCTTATGCAATTGTAATACCTGGCCTCTGTAATTTGATCTGGAAACTACTTTTCTTTTTAACATCTAAGTTTTAATCTTCCATGCATATTTATTTCCACTTTAACCATTAGAATTTAGTCTATTGTGAAATTGAATAGTTTTGACATTTTTTTTTTGTCAATGTCATATTTCTCTAGATTTGGCTCTTTCTTTGGCCCTTCACAGCCTGTTATTGCTTCAAGAGTTATTGAAGAAAGCAAGTCCATTAGAGAGACGAAGCATATTGTTGCGAACAGGTCAAGTTCTGTTATTGTAAGTTGCGGCCCTTATTTTTTTATTTTCTCTTCATTCCATCTGACTGTCAAGGCATTAGTTTGCTTTAAGTAGAATAAGGACTAATAGTATCAGAAAAAGATTAATATGATCCTTGTTTCTGCAGCGGAAAAGAGAAGGCCTGTCCTCAGCAGCAACTATATCAAACCATCAGCATTGCCAACAACCAAAAGTTGTAAATGAGGTAGCAGCAATTTGACTTAACCTTGTTGTATGCTATATGTATCACCGACCAGTTCTAGTTATATATGCTAAAACATCTATTTTGCAGATCAAAAGGAAAGCACAAGCGCTAAAGGACATGCGCGATTACTCTTTTCTATTGTCCGATGATGCTGATCTTCCTGATGCAAAAGAGGAGATTAGACCTAGGAGTTCAGCTCCAAAAGCTAGTATGAACACTGTTTAGATTGACTTATGGAGGTTTAAGCACTTTCATTCCTGAATGATGTGTACTCAATGTTTTCTGTTTCAATGGCAGATAGCCAGTCTGTTCGACGACCGCCACCAGTGCAAAGCAAGTTGCCAATGGACAAATCTGCTAACTCAGCCTCCATTTCCAATGGATTGAGGAAAACATATCCAAGCAAACAGATTATGCAAAGAAAAACTGGGCTGACAAGGGAAGCGCCAGTCAACCGACCAAAGCCAGCTCCAGCAAAGCCAGCTCCAGCAAAGCCAGGTTCAGCAGAATCTAAGACAGGCACAGTCAGAAATGCTTCTGGCAAGTCTGTAGGGAATAATACGATGCAGCGTAAGGTTCCCATGCAGGTTGTCGGTTCAAATAGGTCTGCACAGGTTGTCGGTTCAAATAGGCTTGTGCAAGTTGTAGGTTCGAATAGGCCTCCTAGCAAGGTAGCAAATGATCCAAGATTAAAGGACATTTCAACTGTGAAGCAACAACTTCCATCCCAAAAGCATCATACAGAACAGAGAAGACCTACACAAGGAACTGATCAAGTTAGAAAAATAGTGAAGCAGCCAATGCCTCCTCCAAGACCTCAGGTTCTATTCTCTTTGACCACTTCAATTAGCACAAAAAGTGAAAGGGCATAAGTCTTCCTTATCGACAGTCTCATAATTGGCTTCTCATGTCCTCTTGACGATAAATGCATGCTGACATATAATTTTTAATGATGTATTTTGGCTTTGTTGTGTGCTTATTTCATTCCTGACAGCATTTTTTTATTTGATGCAGCCTGCTAAACAAAACTTGTCACGTGGCAACTATGATGAACGCCCTAAAAAGAGACCTGCACAAAGGAGTTTAAGCGACGATGAAGAGGTTGATTATAGAAGTCTCATCAGGGGAATGTTTAGGTAAATAAATGAAAAAAATCAAGTACTTTTGCTGCTTTATTTTGTTGTTGCAGGATGTGGTTGCTGTTTTCTTTAGTCTGCTACTTGCTAATTGAGAAGCAGTATCGAGTTCTCTGGGTGTGCAATAACTCTCTTCTCATCTTTTATGCAGGTATAACCCTGACAGGTATGCAGGGGATGATGAAGATGATAGTGATATGGAAGTTGGTTTCGACATGATACAAAAAGAAGAGCAAAGAAGGTACAGTAGATTTATTTACCCTTCATTTGGATTAGTGCAAGTCAAGCTTATTCCACTGATTTGCCTGCAATCCCTTTTCGACAATGTCTACAGCTCCAAGATTGCCAAAAAGGAAGATGAAGAGCAGCTTCGCCTAATTGAAGAAGAAGAAAACAAAGAAAGACAAAGGAAAATGAAGAAAAAATTCAAGCATGGCTAGTCGATGCCCTTGGGGGTCAAAATGATCTCTCAGTTTACGAGCAGATCATCCCTGCCTATCATTCACGACTTGCCCATTCAACGATGACTGTTCGACCATTCAACAAGCACACTCTTGTTTTGGTTTCTGATTCACGTCTTGGAAAACAACTCCAAGCCATCATCGAGATTGATTGATTCATTTAACATTAGTGGAAAATTGGGTTGATGTTGTAGTTATATCTTATTAATTTCATCATCCTTATCAACCCGTGTGATTAGGCATTTGTTGGTTTATGAGGAAAAAGGAGGTAATGGTTTCAAAGGATTGAAATCATTTCAGTAAAGAAAGGAAGAATGAAAAGATAATTTCCAGTTAACTGGCCATACCTTGTGCCATAGTATTTGCGGTAACTAGAAGATTGTTTACCTTGTTTTGAATGAATCAAATTAAAATTAGGTGTTTTGGTTTACAAAACACTGGAGTCCTTTCCCAATGCCTTGTGTAATGAGGAAAAAACCAGTTGTTGGATATTTGCTTTGGTGTGCCAGCAATATAGTTTGTTAAATACAGATCGTAATAGGGAATTCTACCAATTTCTCGAGCTTGTTTTTCATGTATCTGGTACAAAAGGAATGCATGGATACAAAGTACAGGAATGTTGAGATCTTATTAGAAAAACTCAAAACTTGTAGATCTCTGGTTAACTTTGTTCAGGAGATTAGTGTCATATAGTTCCGACATTCTGCTCTGCCAACACTAGCACAAATAAATGCTTCGATGTCGTAGGTAAAGGCACTGGCTCATCCATTTCTAGTTTTGATTGCATGATTTACCCCCACCACTGGAGACTCTTTTCATCTTGAGGCATACATTCAATTTCAGTTTCCATGTTGAGATCTGTCTCAAAGGAGATGCTGGTGCATCTATCTTCCTCATCTTTGAACCCAACATCCTTGTTCTTTCTAAATGAACTCAGAAGCCTCAGAAACAGCTTGCGGATCGTAGTAGATCCATCGACAACATCTAGCAGTGTTGTCACAAGAGGAACTTCAATGCCTTTCCAATTTGACCTTTTGCCGAGAATATAACCTAATTTGTATTAAGTCCATCTGTATAATGTAGTGTTGTGCCTTACAATCAAAACGGCAATCACAGTTACAAAATATGTTGTAGAATGAAGAAGTCATAGCAAGTTAATCAGCAAGCCCATTGTATTGTAAGCCAGTTGGTTATGTAGCAGATGACGCGGGGATTTAATCATGTTTGGACCTACATTTCCTCGATAAGCAAGTTAGGCAGCCATGCTTAAAGCAGTGGTATTTCGATCCAGTGTAGAATCCCGTTTCAGGATGAGCATATAGAGTAGCTCGTTCCATGTGTCTGGAACACCTGGTAGACACCAATGGCTGCAATCTTGTTTGTAGCGGGGGGCAGTCCCCGAAGGTCCATAATAAAAGACGGAAAGATGACCATCTTTTCTTCGAGCAGTCATCTGAGTTACATTCAGCAGATCCAACTCAAAATCCTGAGTTGTGTCTGAATTTTTCAATGGAAAGTTTTTGAATGGTTCCAACAAATGTGCCCATGCTGCTTCTGGGATCATAGGTGAAACTAGATCAGGGAATGTTTCTGAGTGGCAATTCCCTCCATTTCTCCAGTCGCCGCTTCTGCAATCATTCACATTAAGACTATACTTAGAACCTTCACAACGAGTAGATAATTGTTGTATATAATGAATACAACGAGTAGATACTTATCGATAAAGAACCTCTAGAACCTCCATTTTTCATCAATTGTTATGTGGTACGATGATACATAAGAGGACTGGAATAGGAAACTGATCCTAGGATAAAAAATCTTTAAAGAAAATAGTAGATCTGCACAAACCTGAAATGAACAGGAGCATAAGTGCGAAAGATAACATGAGTCTTGCTCCTATCAATTTCTTTATGAATCCATTCAAACAATGTCTGTATTGATCTCCGAAATGCATCATCGACACTCATTTCCATCCTTACATCACTCCCTTCTTGGAAATAGCAACCACTAAACAAGAGCAGGTAATTAAGTGAAATAATAGTCGAGTAATTCGTGATTAACAAACTCAGGAAAGATCAACATAGTAAATTCCTTTTAACAATTCAGTTCTATGTGGACTAAAATCCACTGTAATTACAAACAGGATCTTTACCTTCTGAGAGTCTTCTCGTAGTTCCACCAGTGCCCGGTATTAAAAACAAGCACATCGGCATCTCTCCACCGAGAAGATGTCCAATCGAGGACATCTAATCTGAGTGTAGTCTTAATCTGCTGGGGTAAACCTCGTGGTGCACGGCTCTGGAGAACCAGAAATGGTGCTCTATAATACTCAACGGTGCAATTGTACTCTTCAAATTTAAACACTAAGAAGCCCATATGCTTTGTAATTGGGTTACCATTAACTTCATAAATCGAGGTCTTGTTGGAAACTGCCATGGAAAGCATACAGAGGAGGGACTCCCACTGGTTCCTCCCAATGGAATCACCAACAAATGCCAACCTTCTGTTCCTTAACCGCTTTAGCATTTTCTTGGCATCAAACCTAAATGCGGTTGAAGAACAGTATGAACCAATAATATCTTAGTAACATCTGAACAAACGAAGAATGAGAACAACATGATCAAAGGAAAACAAAGACAGAGATTGGAAAACCTGAGGAGATTGCAGCGGGCGGGCTGCCACCGCCACTTGGTGTAGAACTGATCGGGCCTGCCGTTCTCGGAGCAACGGAAACCCACGTCCATGAAACCGCAATCCTTGGACTCGTACAACGGGTACCTCTCGTCCCACACCCACTCCCCCTCGAACCAATTGCATTCCCCGCCGGCAACCACCTTCACTGATCTCCACACTCCACTCTCATCCCAGCCGCTCCACCACCAGCCGTATTCCAAATGGACGAAGCAGAGCAGAAAAACGAACAGGAGGGCGGTTAAGACAAAGAAACCTAGAAGGCCGACGTGCTCGAAGGGCTTCACTCGCCTCACCAGCCGCCGAAGTGACTCCATACCTTCTTCCGCCGGTTCGGCGCCGCCTCCGCCATCCCCGGCTCTCCACCTGGAAGCGGACATGGGGAAAGAGCAGCGAGAATACCTCAGTAGATGAGGCAGCGCTCACAATCTGCCCCTGACAGCAGGATTCTGAGATGGGGAAGTCGATAAAGGAAACAAAAAAATCACTCCTTTTTGTGAAAAAAAGGGTAAAAAATCGGAGAGGAAATGGAGGTGAAGGTATGGGAGGAGGTCGGTTGGGGGTGAAGCAAAGGGAAAGGGAGAGGACAGAGCAGCGCCTTGGACAAAGATGATTCCGTACGTCTTCTTGCTAAAAGCTCGCTTCTTCGCTGTATTTTATCATGGTGATTACCTATTAATTTAGCTTTGTAGGAATGATAGCGATGGTGGATTTTGCTGCGTGACAGAGAGACTGTGGGGCTGCCAGAAAGTCATTGTTTTGTCGCTTTTGTCGGGGAGCGAAGCTAGCGAGGCGGTGGGAGTGAAGGAGGCGATGATAGTTCAGAGTGGGCAGTAGTAGGGAGTAGGGACGGCCAAGTGTCGTTGACTTTTCTATCCACTGGGATCTATCGAAAGGAAGCCACATGACCAGGGTCGTGAGTTTGTTTTGGTATTTGACTTCGGTGCGGCGGCGCACGACCTCGTGCAAGTTTCCATCCAAAATCTGATTGCTACAAGCAATAGGATCCTTCCCTCCTCGGTGAGATTTCTTTCTTTCTCCTAATTAATTTTGTTTTTCTTCCTGCAAAATTGCTGATTATGGATTATTTTTTCCGAAGGTTGTATTTAAAATTATGAAATTTTAAAAGAAGAGACTATTTAATTTTCAGATTTCTTAATTAATTTTTATTTAAAATTATTTTCTAATTTTTAAAAATCACACTATAGTGCTATTGTATTTCAAAATCTAATACCATTTGATACTACGTAAATTTTAAAATCAATGAAAATTAACATCATAATAATATTGTTATTTAAAATTTAATATTATAATGATGTCATTTTTTGAATGCAACAGTAGTAGAGTAGTTGATGAGAAGGGGAAAATAAAAAATAAATGCTTATTTTTAAAAAATTTGACGTTTAGGCAGCAATATATTTTATATTTTACTAAAAAGTATATTTCTTTTTCAAAATATCTTTTTCGCCCATTAATCCTCAATTAAAGAAGATTTTTTTTAAAAAAAAATTCGTCTGTTTTTCGATAAATTGCCGAAGATGTAAATATGTAGCCGAGCAAATAGGCCGGCGTCATCCCCCGCAAAAGCCCTAATCCATAGCACTTCCCTGAACGGAGTAGGGTTTCTTAGATCAAATCTGTCTGTTGAAGAAGAGGCGCCAGAATCACGACCGTTCATTTGAGCACGGCTGACCGCTTGTATGCCGTTTCATCTTCTTCTTCCACCTCTTTCGACAGTTTTCAAGTGGCTTCCATGACTGAAAGTAACAGTCGTCTTTTTCGTCGATTTTCGCCGTCAGGTGATCTCTCCGTCAATTTCTTTGCTTTCATCGCGAATCAAGTCAGCTATGTGCTCATTTTCTCCTTTTTTGGAGCGAATAATCATCGTCTGTTCTTGGAACTAATTGCCTTGCGTTTGTTTGTGATTTTATTACGCTCAGTGACTCGAGCTTGAACCATCGATACTGTTTGCTTGTTCCTATTCGCCTAGTTACTGTCGTTTTGCTTGTTTAACGGTTGCTTGACCATTATTGTCAGTAAATAGATGCTACATTCCCGGTGTTCTTTGCATCAGATGTAACTGTACCTGTCTGTCTTACATGTCCATTTGCAAATTTACCTGCTTCAGCTTCCAATAAAGGCCGCACTGCCCCGTTTGTTTGTTGATCTGGTGGCTCACATAGATTGTAACATCCAGCAATGAGAATTTCACAACTTCAATTTTGTATTGCCCTATAATAACTCTTCAAGTAGAATAAACTATATCAAACACATTGACTTATACAGTTTCGAGTTGTTTCGCCAAGTCATTTCCTTGAAGTCATCTTTCATAGCAGAACAGAAAATATCAATGTTTAAATGTCTAAGGAGTACTTTTCAAATGAGATGCTCTACTTGCCTGCCCTACGATCTTCTAAACCATACTCGAGGGACCTACAGAAGCAGCTATTCTTGATGATTCAACATTGCAAGAGCATGCAACAACTTAGTCAGTTGCATGCGAAATTGGTGGTTAATGGCTTCTTCTACAAAAATGTACTCATCACAAAACTTCTCTCCTGCTGCATTGCATCTGGGAACATATCCTATGCATCTCTAGTGTTTAACCAGGTTCTGGAACCAAATACCACCCTCTGCAACCAAATGATCAGGGCAAGTTTTCGTGGTGATATGCCAGGGAGGTCCGTATACATCTACAATAGAATGAGAAGTAGGGGAGGGAGGGAAGATACTCAGCCGAATAGTTACACCTATGCCTTCCTCCTTGCAGCATGCACCAAGGCTGGGCCAAATTTCTTAACACAAGGGGAACAGTTGCATTGTAGGGTTGTATCTGGTGGATTTGGTTCCAGCATTTATGTCCAAACAAATTTAATTAACATGTATTCTGCCACCTCTAGTGGTGGCATTTCTAAGTCCCTTATGATATTTAAAGAGATAGTAAATCCAAATATAATATCATGCAATTCCATGTTGGCTGGATTTCTTCGGTCTGGCAATGTGCTATTAGCGAATCAGTTTTTCCATGACATGCCCGCTAAAGATAAAGTTTCATGGACTACTATGATTGCAGGCTATGCCAAGACTGGAATGAGTGATCAGGCACTCAAATGGTTTAGTCAGATGAGGACTCATATTAAGCCTGATCAGGTTACAATGATTGCTGTCCTGACTGCGTGTGCGAATTGGGGAGACTTGGAACTTGGTCGCGTGATGCATGGTTATAGCTGCCAAATTTTGCATGGACAAAAATGTTTGGTGAATCTGCATAATGCTCTAATCCACATGTATGTGAAATGTGGAGCCATCGATGATGCTTTTCAGGTCTTCACCCAAATGTCTCAGAAAAACACTGCCTCATGGACGACTATGATTGCAGGACTAGCAAAACATGGTTGTGGTAATGAAGCATTAGATCTCTTCCGGAGAATGCAGGAAAATGATGTGGAGAACGAGAAGCCAGATTGGTTAACCTTTATTGCAGTCCTATGTGCATGCAGTTACCTAGGTATGGTGGACAAGGGGCTTTTCTACTTTGAACAGATGATTTCAAATCATCGAATCATACCAAGGATGGAGCATTATTGCTGCATCGTTGACATGCTCAGTCGAGCAGGTCACTTAAATCAAGCTCTAGAGATGATAAAAACAATGCCAATGGAACCTAATTTTGCTATTTGGGGTGCGTTATTGGGTGGCTGTTGGATACACAAGGATGTAAAACTTGCTGCTCAGATAATTGACAAACTTATGGAGCATGAACCGGATAAGGTGGCTGGCCACCTTGTCTCAGTATCCAATTTATATGCTGCAGCTATGAAGAGAGGTGTTAGTCAAGAATTCAGGGAGAAGATGTTGGAAATGAGCATTAGAAAGCCCACAGCAAGTAGCTTAATATATATGCAAGGAGGTAATGTTTGAACATCCTGGCGAATGATTGGTGATAGTACTATCCTGGTTATGTTATGTTAAGAGTGTTTGATCATGCCAACTATATAGAACTCACAAGAAATTTTCAGCCGTACTAGGATGAGGTTACTTCAGATGCACACTGAGTTGTTCATCTCTCCTGTTACTTCATTGCGATGTTGACCAAAATCAACAGAAAAATCACAAAGGCCAAAGCCATGGTCTACGGTGGTATTTATTGGCTAGAGATTATCACCCAACAGTACAGCTTGTGTTGAAGCTGTGGCTGAAAGTAATATCTTGATCATCTGTTAATAGATTTCTGAAGTTTGGAGATCAAAATTATTCAAATATCTTAAAATGATCGTCAACTTTTTCATCCTTCAACAAGTCATCCAGTGATTTGGATGATTTTTCTCATACCATTTGGTTTTGATATTTTTGATGAAAAGACATTCTGCTATAATGAGATCTTATGAAAGTGTTGGTCTGACATTTGTGTCATTTTTGTTCCAGTGACTGTCCTTTGTATTATCCTTCTGCTTTACAATATGCTTACTCATTCCATTGAAGCAATATTCTTTGTTGTATTGATCATAATTTACTTGTAACTCGATTAGATAGTTTGCATGTGTCATTACATACATTCTCAATCTACCAACCTTGTTTCAAGTTTGATCTCGGAGATGCTCAGTTCCATGTGATATAATACT
>JBBUKS010000002.1:11118509-11145331 GCA_038050645.1 Hedychium gardnerianum | reverse complement strand
AGATCATGTCAACAACCAAGCACTGGTTGTTCGTGGTGAACTGAGAGAGTACCCAAACTCTATCACGGGTAGAGCTGTCGAGCGAGTGCACGACAGAGATAAAGAATAGGAGAATGAAGGTGAAGGAGTTTCTTTCTGATATTGCATTCGTTTGCTCTCAAGGTCATGACCTCCTTTTATAGGAGCTCTATGTCTCTGCTACATTGAATGGTCGATAAAAGATCATTTATTATTGACCATCAATAGTGACTGTTTCAAATTGGCGATTATAGATTCTTCATTAATTATCAATTAATGCATCTGTTTTATTTGAGCAACAAGCAAAAAGAATTATTCACGTGACAAGATGTTGGCTGTTCCACTTGAGAAATTTTTGTCCCAACCGGTCAGACATTCAATGTGGGACTAAAGTCGCATTCACAGTAGGGCCCTTTCCTCTCCAACTCTTTTCCATTCACATATATCAAACATTTTCTTTTAGTGGTATGAAAAATCTGGAAAGTTACGTCTAACGAGGAGCCTCTCATATTTCCGTATTTACTTGATGGGAGAACTAAGGTGGAAAGTAATCCGCCTCCAAGACTAATTGAGCCCAAGGCCTAATATTATCAAAAAAAAAACTAAAAAAAAAAAAGAGCCCCACTTTAGGAGCTGCTATACTTCCAGATTTACTCGATGGTCGGGGAAGATCGCCTGAAATTAATTAGATCAAAAGCCCGAATACCTAGATTAATTTTTAAAAAATGAGTCCCTTACGGTATGGTAAGAGACACAATGGATAACTCATGCACGAGATTCGATTCTCATATAAAAAAATCACTATATATTCATAGTGTTCAAACTACTGGGATAATTGAACTATCGTGTCAAGAGTCGCTCAAATTATCAAATTTATCCGATGTGTGAATTAGGAAAAGATCATCTATCTCGAGGACTAATTAGAGCTAAAACTAAATATCTGGATTAATAAAAAAAAATTATACAAATAAGAGGAACAAAATTTGACTACTGTGCTTAAATTGTACATATACATTTATCTACATATTGATCCCATTTAATTTTTTTTTTCCGAGTCTATAACTCAAAGATTATTATTTTTTCTAATAAGTTAGACATTCCCAGAACAGTAATGTCTTTCGATTTTGCACAATTAAAACAAAACTGAGAGTGAAAGTGTATTTCAACTTTAAAAGAGTACACTGTTTGTTTATTTTATTTAAAAATTTAATGAAAAATAAATATTTATTGTAAGAAATAGTTCGTGTCATTTAAAATTAATATCTGCTTTATTTTTTTAAAAAAAAATTAAACTTGGAAAGAGATTGCTGTGTAGTGAAACTATTCTCTGGCGTATATAATTTTAAAAGATTTCATATAAGTGGGACAAATTAATATCTAGTTTACTTTCTTTAATTTAATCGTCTTATTTTGGACACTTGCGCAGTGTTTTATTCCTTATTAATAATATTAATAAAATGACAGGGGTGGCTCGCCACGAATTTAGTAGGAGAATCTTCCACGGCCCCGTGTCGCATCCCCAATCCTTTATCCTCGCACGAACCAGTCACTGCCCTGACGTCGTCTCCGGTGGACCCTATTGAGATTCCGAAAGCAGACAGACATGGGTAAATGAAGTCGGTGCACGTACATCGACTCTTATTTTATGTGCATTGATCTCAGCTTTAACGGGGTTTTGCTGCCGACGTGTTCTTAATTACCGAAGGAGGGGAAGAGATTTGCAGAGGCGCACGTTAGCAAATCGCAGGGGAAGCCCCAGCATTTGAATTCGTCGTCGCGTCTCTCTCTCTCCGCTTCCCTTCTTTCTTTCCTCTTTTTGTCCTTCTTCTCCGTCGGCAGGCGGAGCTCTCGGTCGGAGCTTGCTTCCCCTTCGTGCGGGCGTAGATCCTCGAATACCTTGCGGTTCCACCCTGCGGAAGTCCCCCGTATGTTTCGCCGATCAATTGCTCTTGTTCGCCCCAGCTGGGTGGCCCCAGATTCAGGCACTGTCGTCGTAGATTAGGGCATCACTCAGATGATCCTCCTGTCGTCTGGGAATCGAGGTCTTGTTCATCTCGCGCTGTTTCGGGGAGTTTTGGAGTTCATTTTGGGAAATACCCGCTTTTTAGGGTTTCCGTCAAGATCTCTGAGCTGTGTCCGCTGTGGTCTCTGTCACTAACATTGCTCGGGTTGTGGGAACTAGAGATTCCTCTCAGGATCGCGCGGCACTTTGTTTTTCTTTGCATTTTGGGGCGGAAGAGTCCGGCATTGCGATACATTGGAATTGGGAGACCTTAGTTGGAGCTTACACAATAGTTCATCCTGCAACTGATTTGGTCCGAAGTGGAGTGTACAGTTCACGACGGGGTATAGTGAATTATAATGTGGAGTTTTTCTCCATAAACGAACGATCTTGTGATTCCGTTTATGGGGCTGTGGAAGATTCTATGCAGAAGCCATTTATCTTCTTGCCACTATGCAGCCAAGGCTCGTTCATTGTGCATATGCTGTTTAACGCTGGTAGCGTTAGGTGAATGGCAGATCCTCTGAGAAATGGTCGGGTTGAGAGGGATGTTGAGCAGGTAGCATTCTAGCAGTTTTATTTTATTTTTCTCTTTCTCTTTCTATCTGAACTGTCATTATTTATTTTTCCCATTGGCTTCTAAAAAAAAATTGAGGAATTCCCATTGGCTTCAATATAATAACCCAATGAGGAACTCATCTTGGCGAGCCTTGTTAATTAGCAGACTGGATTTACCTCTTAAGAGTGTAACTAACTAAGCAAGATAAAGCTCCATGAAACCACTTTTGTGTAAGCAACAGAAGGGAGATTTTTAGATTTCTTACAAGATCTGCTTAGTCTCATTAGGATATGCTTTACATATTTCAGTTGCTCTTTTAGTTAGTCATTAAGGTTGTCCTTTAAATATTTTTGAAGGTCTCGTGACTTGTCCAGTATAAGTTGCAGGGTATTTGACTAGTGTAGCTAATACACTGCTTATAATGCTTATTTTTGGTGACACATCGTTCCTTCTCTACCATTGTGCCTTAGTCGGAATCTCCCATTACTTTCTCTCCTCATATGGGAAAAGATTGTCAATTACACACCTACCAATTGACCCTCAATATTGTACCTACCAATTGGCATAACACTCAGTCAGCATATATAACAAAACTTCTGTTTCATTTGAAGAAAATTGTATATGCATTTGTACAACTCTGACAATTTCCATTTCATCTCCGGTATTGATGGGCTATTGCATTCTGACACTATATCTTTCTTGGTTTAAAGGTTCTCTTGGACATTGATCAATCTGATAGTTCTCGCTGGGATCTTCAATATTAGTAACTCCAAAGTTAGTATTGTTGTTCTAGTTGTGTCACACTTGCAAGTAATAATTAAATGAAAATTTATATTAGTTTTCTTACCTTCAATGTCAAGGAGAAGAAAGGTTTCCAAGACAACATATGTAAATGCATTCATATGTAGATACATACAACATATATAGAGAGACTGCCAGTCTTAAGAAAGTTCATATTTCCTAAATTTAACTCCTCTCCTAACAGATCTCTGTAGAAATAAACGGAACTAGCAAAGGATTATCAACACATGGATTTCTTTTGCAATTTTTTTTGATATTGAAGCAGTGAGTTTAGTATATTTCCTTGCTAAAAACCTTAGTCTAAGGTATTTCCTAGTATTTTCCTTCCTTATTTTGTTAGGTGCAACCTCTGTTATTATAAGCATTTTCATGCTAAGTTGACTTTAAGTGATAGAACTGTAAGCAAAAGAATAAAGGATTGAAGAAAAAAAATGAAGGGGGGAGGCAAACAAAAATCTGCAGGTTGTTTACCTGGGCAGGTTGTTTACTGCTCACGTACTGGTTCTTTTGTTGAAAGTGTCGATTCACATTCAGTTACTAGTTCCATCGTTTTCTTTCCTCTTACACCTCTATGCTCTCCTTCCTTCTTTTCCCTTGGGATGTAGATAACCTAATTATGCTTTATCTCCCCTGGCCTAATATCCTATCTGACTAATATTTGGAGAAAAGTGTTTTGTTAATTGAATATTCATGACTTTTAATAGGTTTATGCTAGTGACCTAGCTTCTAAACAATCAAAACATGTGAATATGTTCTATTTGCATAGACCTGCTAGATATACTACGTACCAGCAGAATGACTGGGTATAGGGTAGGTCAAAGAGCAAAGAGAAAAAACCTAAACACACATCGAGTTACCATCAGTCCTAAAAAAGTTGCATATATCCTAAATTTAGCTCCTCGCCTAATAGATCTCTTGATAAACAAAAATAACTAACAATAGATCATCAATATATATACTTATTTTTTGACTTTCAGTAATATTGAGCAGTGAAATTCAGAGTATTTTATCTTGCTATAGTCTTAGTTGAAGACATTTCGACCATTTGTATATTGTGTTCCTTGTGATGTCTGTTTGAATCTTATAGTGATTTAATACTATTTTTAATTGTAAGGATAGAAATATAGGGGAAAAACAGTGACAATATGAAATCATGGAAAATCACAAGTAGGTATACAATTCTAATTGTTACAGCTAGGGACCTTAAGCAGAAAATATTGAAGCTTACAAAAGTACATGTCAGCTCAATTAGTAATTTAGGTAACTCATGCAGAAACATACTGATGACATCATATAATAAAGCACAAATTGATATGATCTTTTCACAAATTAAATTTCTTGGTGCTAACTTCTAAACATTGATCTTGTGCTCAACTTATGTTTTTCCCAACCCCTGTTTCTTTTTTTTCATTTCCTTTATGTGCAAGGCACAAGCACAGTTGCATATGATAGGACCCCTTTCAGAGTCCCAGTATTATATTATTGATGCTAATTCTTTAGAATGCCCAGGCGATCACAGCCTTGAAGAAAGGAGCATATCTATTGAAGTATGGTCGAAGAGGGAAGCCCAAATTCTGTCCTTTTCAGCTTTCTAATGTAAGTTGTTTCATTATGTTTTATGGATGGTGTATCATTTTTTTGCTTTTCAATTTTCCTTACTACTTGGTCCTTTTATGTGGTCTGAAACTGTACAATTTTAACGAGTAATCATGAAGCTATTTCTGTCTATACATCAGATTGTCTATACTCTGGTGTAATAGATTTTTATGATTATTTTGTCTTGTTCATTTTTCAGGATGAAGCTACACTTATTTGGTATTCTGGAAGAGACGAGAAGCAACTTAAACTTAGTCAAGTTTCAAAAATCATACCAGGGCAACGTACTGTAAGTCTATATCTTCATACGGGTTTATTCAATTTGTATGACTATCACCTCTTTCCTATATCACACATCAAGAGTTTGCATGGGACATTATTTTCATTGCTACTTTTTATATGTTAGATAATACATCTCCATTATTCTTTTTCTTCCTCCCATGCAAATTGCAGACAACATAAATGGACATGAAAGTTTGCTGATTGTGCATTTTCTAGTGGCAAATTCTAGTATGCTTTATATATATTTTATTATTATTATTATTGCAGTTGCCCGTCATTCTTCATCAGTGAGGGTTGAGCAACAAAGGCACAACATGAAAAGTTATATTAAAGTTGAGAGTGTCTGCATGTTATTCATGAGGACTTAGTTGTAGTCTTGATAGATGATAAAATGCCAGAACATATAAATATGTTCTGACAAGTTGAATAATTAGAGTTAAATGTATGAGGAAGGTAGTAATAAACTAAGGAAACTTATCATAGGCAACTCAAACAAATTGGATATTACTTATATTGAACCTGATAGCAGCAATAAAATCTCTTTTAGTAGGCCCAAATAGTTGGGACATATGGCATGTTGTTAGGTTGCTGAGCAATGATGACTTTATAAGGTTTTTTTGCGTGTGTTTCATTAAATGACAATGTTATTGAATTACTGTGGTATCATAAGAACAATTTTGAAGTCCCTTTAATCTTTTCAGGCAATATTTCAGCGGTATCCACGACCTGATAAAGAATATCAGTCATTTTCACTTATATACAATGACAGATCACTTGATTTGGTATGTATTCTTTTTTATTTCTCAATTTTATCCCCCCCTCCCCCCCCTCATTATTCTTGTAAGCCGATCCCACCTAGTGGGATAAGGTTGTTGTTGTACTTATTCTTGTAAAACTGCTATTATATGTATTTTCAAAAATATTTTCCTTTTCTTTGAAAATTAAAAAAAAATTGAAAAATATTGTCCAAAATAAACACACCCTTACAATATATTGCGCAGCATGCAATTAAGATTATGCACTTTCTGAAGTGTGTTTCCTAATAAACCTTCGACATTTATTACCCCTTCACAGATCTGCAAAGATAAGGATGAAGCAGAAGTCTGGTTTGTTGGCTTGAGAGCTTTGATCTCGAATGGAAATTACCGAAAGTTGAGATTGGAATCAAAAGGCGATAGGAGTTCGTCTGATAGTCCTCACGCTTATTTTCAGAAATTTTCTCCATTTACATCACCCATCAGCTGTGGCAGTATTTTCCGTAAGGTTTGACAAGTTTATGCTCGGTCAACTTTTGAAATTTCATATTTTTGCTGCTTACTGAATATCTCTTGTTATTTTTTAAGGATTCCATTGATGACCAACAAGTCAATATTCCATATGTGAGCCAACCAATCAATGGTTTAGGAAAGGTGTTGTCTGATGTGATATTATGTACTGCACCAACTAAGGATTTGTTTCATTCAGACTCTCTATGTAAACCTACTTATTCATATTCATCAGGAGCTACAGATGTTTCATATGGCCAGGGTTCTGCGACTGATACTGTTAGAGTGAGTTTATCCAGCGCCGTTAGCTCTTCAAGCAATGGATCAGGTCACGACAGCTTTGATGCATTAGGCGATGTTTTCATTTGGGGTGAAGGCATAGGCGATGGTTTACTTGGGGGTGGACTGCAAAGGACTGGAAGTTTATCTACCACAAATATGGATGCAATGTTGCCTAAAGCCTTGGAATCAGCTGTACTTCTCGATGTTCACAATATAGCTTGTGGTAGGGGTCATGCAGTTTTAGTAACAAGACAAGGAGAGGTCTTCAGTTGGGGAGAGGAATCTGGAGGAAGGCTTGGGCATGGGAAACATTCTGATGTTTCCCAGCCAAAGCTTATTGATGGTTTAGGTGGACTGAATGTTGAACTTGTAGCATGTGGAGAATATCATACATGTGCTGTGACTTTGTCTGGGGATTTATATTCGTGGGGTGATGGTACTCACAGTTCAGGGATCCTGGGGCATGGGAGTGATGCAAGTCACTGGATTCCTAAAAGAGTAGGTGGTCCAGTGGAAGATCTGCATGTGTCATCAGTATCCTGTGGGCCATGGCATACAGCTATTATGACATCTGCTGGCCAGCTATTTACATTCGGTGATGGAATGTTTGGTGCTCTAGGTCATGGAGATTCTAGAAGCACAAATATACCAAGAGAAGTTGAAGCTTTAAAAGGAATGCGAACTGTTCGTGCAGCGTGTGGTGTTTGGCACACTGCTGCCATTGTAGAAATTTTGGATACATCTGATTCAGGTTGCTCTTCAGTAGGGAGATTATTCACTTGGGGAGATGGTGATAAAGGTCGACTTGGACATGGTGATAGAGAACCTCGATTCATTCCAACATGCATAGCTTCCCTTTCTGATAGTGTCTGTAAAGTGGCTTGTGGACATGACATAACTATTGCTTTAACAACTTCTGGACATGTTTATACGATGGGAAGTAATGTCTATGGACAACTTGGTAATCCAGAATCAGATGGTAAACTTCCTTGCCGTGTTGGGGGTAAAATTTCCAGTAGTTTCGTTGATGAGATATCATGTGGCTCTTATCATGTTGCTGTATTAACTTCAAACACTGAGGTTTACACCTGGGGAAAGGGAGCAAATGGTCGTTTAGGCCATGGAGACAATGATGACCGCAGCACTCCAACTCTTGTTGAAGCTTTGAAGGACAAACAAGTGAAGAGTGTTGTGTGTGGTGCAAATTTTACCGCTGTCATATGTCTTCATAAGTGGGTATGCAGTGCGGATCAGTCTATTTGTGCTGGCTGTCATCTCCCTTTTGGTTTCAGAAGAAAGCGTCATAATTGTTATAACTGTGGGTTAATTTTTTGTAAAGCATGTAGCAGTAGAAAATCTGCCAAAGCTTCTTTGGCACCAAATTTTAACAAGCCGTATCGTGTATGTGATGAATGCTATACAAAGCTTAAGAAAGTGATAGCGGATGGTATGAAACCAAGAGGGCCAAGATATCAAATTGGAAACCAGATGAGTGGTGACTTGGCTGACAGAGATACATATGGTTCTAAAGTGCAAGGGCATTTTTCTAGGCTCTCCTCAGTTGAATCTTTTAAAGGTGAAAGCAGAGGTTCCAAAGAATCAATTAATGGTCGTCGTTCAATCCTGCATCAATTGGGAAGTTTATACCCATCTACCTCTTCAAAGTTTCTTCAACCATCTTCGAGGAAGATATTTTCTGCTTCTGTTCATGGTTCTAGAGTTTCTTCTCGTTCATCATCTCCTACATCATGCAAGCTAAGCCCACCTCACTTGGTACCTACAAGGACTGCAACTGATCTTACATGTTTGCCAATTACTGAGGATCTAGAGCAAGAAGTAGCCAAGTTACGGGCTCAGGTACTTTACATATTGTTAGCTCAAATTATGCATGCATCAGGTTCGATCACCAAATGAACCTGCACATTATTTTATGAAACATTGAAATATGAATGTCAGTGTCACTTGTCTTGTGGACAATTATTGATTTCTCCTAGTATTTGCATTTCTTCCTTTTGAATATGCAAGGATCAACCGCACACATTTTACACCCTTGCTTATTTCTATGTTTATGAAGCTTTTCTATTTGAAATCTGCATCATAGTGCATTGTATGCATCATTGATATGTTATGTATCACAAGTTGGAACTTTTCTTCTGTAGGTAGATGAGCTAATGTCTAAGTCACAAATTCTAGAAGTAGAACTGCAGAAAGCAACAAGAGAGTTGATAGATGCAAAGGCAATAGCATGCGAAGAAACTGCAAAGTGCAAAGCTGCAAAGGAGGTTATCAAGTCTCTTACCTCACAGGTACAGCTTGCTCTTCATGATAATCTTCTTATTTGAACCTCAGGGTTCGCAATGGTGAATGAGCAACCTTAAGTGTTCTTAATATAATAAGTTTTCCTCCAAAATTTCAGACTAAAAATTCCTGGCATGCTTCATGGCTTCTTGGTTTAGTTTGCTTGCTTAATCCCCACCTTAATCTCATTCATATTGCCATTGGATATTGTCTCCATCATATTTCTATGTAAGAAAACAAATGGTTGAAGCATCTAATTCACTGAACACTAATGATGAATCACACACTCATACTTCTCAAAAAAAAAACTATTTTCTTACATTTAGAAATGACTACCTGCAGAATTAGCATTATGATATATCAAATCAGTATAACTCTCGTCATTTTCTATCCTTTTCATCTACCTAAGTAATACAGATGGATTTCATTATAGGCACATGGTTCTTGCAACTGGGAGAAAATTAACTAGGTGATTAATCAGTGGAACTTAAAGCATGTGCTTCTATTAACTAGTAGCTGATGGATCAGTTCTGTGTTTATCTGGGATGTTTTGTGGCCTATTCAATTTGCTCCGCTCATATATGTATCGAACCCTGATGATGAATTTTTATACATAGGAAGCAATATATTAAGATGTAGCATCTTTACAGTCGACCTCTCCATGGATCACTATTATTATCTAGTTTTAATGAGTTGAGCATTTTAAGTTGCCATACAAACCCATCTACTAGCTTGTAGGTTCTTTACTAATGCTAATTTGCTTCATTGCCTCCTGAACTATAATTGCAAATTGCAGCAAAGGTCTGTTCCTGCTGTATTATTCAATGGACCTTTTGACTATAATTTCTTTTTTATGCTTGGCAGCTGAAAGCCATTGCTGATAAGGTACCGGAGGGGTTCCTGGTATCCAGTGATGAATATGCTTGTTCATCAGATTCATCAAAACTTTATTCCCGTGACAATAAGTCGACCAACTTGCTAGCTACGCATTTGCCCCAGTCAAATGGCTGCACTAGTAATCCAGTGTTGTGCAATGGAAACAACAAAGTGTCAGAGGCTGCAGAATGGGTTGAACAGGCTGAACCAGGTGTTTACTTCACCATATCTTTGAATGGAAGCCATAAATGTCTCAAGCGTGTGCGTTTTAGGTATGTAAAATATCTCACCCATGTCACATTTCATGACTTCCATCCTCATGCATACAATGTCCTGATACCATATTTCCTGATACTTCGTTGAGTTGTAATTTTATGGAGGCACGTCTACCTATCTCCTTGCACTTTATATTCATAGGTAAACACTTTCATTTCATTACTTGCATCTCTTGGATCAATCAGACTTGCATTAGTTGAACCAAACAAATTTTAGATGATGCTTTTCTGAAACATCTTCCTTTCCATTGTAAAAAAATCTGTCTATGTTTCATATGCAGTCGAAAAAGATTCAGCGAACAACAGGCAGAGGAATGGTGGGCAGAAAATCGGTCTAGGCTTCAGCAGACGTACACTATTCTCAGTGGTGAAAATTCTGCATCTGCCTCAGCATCATCTAGAGAAAGAACAGGTTGATTGACATAGAACCACCGATAGCCATGAATTCACCCACACCCTTTCCTCCCGGTAAATGTAAATATCCCTATCGACCGCTGGTGGGTGTTGCACATAACTAGTTGATGGTTGCATCACAATACGACAGTCGAGTAGGACAATTATGGAAATAGCCACATGCAAATTGTCTCCGCAGCCTTGAAGAATTCTTGTGCAGTTGGTTTGCCTATTTTGCCTCTCCGCTTTTGTTTACTCCATTAACAATAACATCCTGACTTTTTCCTGTCTGAGTCTGACATGCTTTGTATCTTCCATCCACTCGTAATTTTACCTGAAGGCCACATCATTTTTTAAATCTTTTTTCTTGCTTTTTCTTTTTCTTGGATTATGGATAGCCTAACTATGGAGCATTTCGAAGGCAAGTTGTCTCCCTTGCCGATGATATTTATATTATTCTTTTCGTCATTATCGAATATTATGGAGGCTGCATGTCCAGAGCCTAATTCTTTCGATGGTAAATTTCATGCTTACTAATAGGATAATTTTGTATGTTCCTTTTGTCGGATAGGACAATTCGAAGTTTGGCCCAAATTGCTGTTTCTATTGGAAGTTTTCAATAACATCATTGTTGTATCAGATCGAGTGAAAGATGATCGTCCAGTTGTTTGTTTTTTCTGGTGATTGGTCTTGAGGCGCCACAACTACAAGTGGTTCTGAACTACCACCATGTCCATCACATAGGGCAAGGAGTGGAGTTATGTAGGTAGGTTGTTGCCTCATGTGGGTTGACAGCCTCTCCTTTTACAGGTGACATGGAAACGTAAAGTTTCATCAGATTGTTCTATATGGCTCACAACACTAATATTCTTACGTGTTGTGTAGTGGGGGACCAAGGTTGCAATGAAATATGCCCACCACTTGAATCTTGAATAGTTAGGTTAAAACAAAAGGAAAGGGTTAATTTGTGCGATGATGATCCTTATCTGAGACATGCAGCGATTGCTTAGCTCGTGCCTTAACCTAATGTCGTTTGTTTGTGCGTCCACATGATATGTTGTCGTGGACCAAGATGATAATGGAAAATGACGAACGCTTGAGCCCTGGTTATTAGGTCGAATAAAAGTAAACGATGAGTCTATACGAGGCATGAAATAAATACAAATCCTAGAATCTTTCTGAACGTCTCCATCGAATTTGCGTCCAACGAAAAAAGGACAAATCGATAGAAGAATGGCATGTGCCATTTTACAGTCCATTATTACATCTGTTCTCGAAAGTCAGCATTTTCTATGTGTTTTTTTGTATTTTGATTAAATTTAAGTTCATGATGGATTTACATTTAAAGATTCTGATGCCGTAATCCCAATTTTGATGACATCGAGAACTCAAGATTCTTTGATCATTTAAAAACATAATTCAAGTGTTCAAGTTTTGCTGGACTAATCTTGAAGATAGATACCGACCTCTATCACAGTTCTATCTTCGATCTTAACCTTTGGCACTTTGATTTTACTCCAAATGTTGTATGGTTAACTTCGATAACAAAATAATGCTTCAAAAAGTATATGCGCACATAGCAGAAAGTAATAATGAAATCTTATAAAGTATTGTCCAACTTCTCACGAAGGAAGAAACTAACTAGATAAGAAGAAAAAAAAACAAGAAAAAATTACACACGGATTTTCTAATTTTGTTTCTTTTAAAAAGAAAAGTATAAAGAAAGAAATACAGTTTCCTCTCAAGTCTCAACCATGTAGAAGAAAAGATGTCGAGAAATTTTCACTAAAATTGGATATCATCAGGGCAAAGCTAAACAAGCAAAACAATCAATTAACCTCGAGTTTTGACAGACTATCACAATGTAGCTGGAAACATTACTGATGCATAACGAGCAGAGTTTTTTCATACCAGCAAGATCGAGCATTTAGGATGGAGCAGGCCTAATCCATTCCAGAGCCGTTTTCTCTTAACCTGAGTCGAGCAAAACTTAATTCTCAATTTGATCCCAAGAATTCTTTCATGGTAGTTTATTTTCGGACAGTAGCACAACGCAGCAATTCAGGAAATACAATCAAGACTTTTTTCGAACACACAATTCATGAAATGGATGATCACATGAAGCATCTTGCACCAAAGAGTCTGTGTCGTGTCTGTCCAACGCTGGAAAGCTACAGTTCTCTTTCTTTCAAAAGACTTGTCCACTTCAAAAAGAGTTTCTGAAACATCCATCTTCAATCCTTTGGATTTCATCTCAATATAATTAGGAACAAATTTCAAACAGGAAGCAAATAAAATGAGCATATATGAAATACACTAGGTTTATCAGTACTCTGAAGCAAGTTATATCCATATGAAATCTTTTTTTAGCAAAATCTATGTTTATCATGTTTCTCGGAGAAACTTAAATTGAACTTTGAAGAAGAAAAGTTTGTTTTTCATCAGATAGTGGAACTAGAATGTGCATATCTAAGACAGATGATGGTGATCAGAGAAGCAAAAGGTTCGCTGAAATAATACAAGAATCAAGAATGGTTGTGCTAAGCTGAGCAAACTAACTGAATAATTTTTGGTGATTAAGGATTCATGTATTAAGGATAAAGAGGCTATCAAAATCTTCTTTGTGGCTAAGCATTTGACGATAGAAGCAACAGAAATTCTCTTTGGACTAATGAACATGAGTGTAACACTTATTATGGAATGAATCAAAAATAAAAGGCATAATATTTCAAAGTTAAAAATACCAAATATTGCTACATATCAACTATTGAGTATTTTGATGTCCAATTAAGTATCATATCAGAACACTAGCAAAATTAGGAGAGACAAAAAACTGCGTTAACCAACTCAAGCTGCACAGCAGTACAAAAACACTGCCAAAGAATTCAATGACCAACTTTATTTCGTCAATGTAACTCAATAACAATGAAACGATAAAACAACACAATATATACAGATAATAAACATATGAAAAATTCTAGGAACAGATTGGTGCACCAGATTATTTTGAGTGGTTTGACTGCATTATCTCCAGCAATACTCTCGAGTAAAAAAAAGGTAATTAAAGAGTTGGTCTAAATTGGATCTGGAAGATTTTGTAATTGGAAAGTAATGAAGATAAGTTTTGATAGTTTCTTAGAAAGAGTCTACCAAATGGTGAGTGAAGACGTTTAAAGAAAAACAGAGATTATGCTTATGCTGGTAGAATCAACAGTTTATGCCAATTTGGTGAATCAGAATAAACATAGAACAATTTTTTCAGAAATCTCAGCAGCCCATCACAGTGCAATTATACACGAAGTTCCCACAGTGCTTGGTGCCAATCATGTTCCAATTTGGGGGGCCATCACTCGGTGTCCATGAATTAAGTTCAATCATCCCTCCTCCAAGAACCCGTTGTCCACCAATAACTATAATTCTATCACCACAAGCCCGAAAAGCTATGCCCCAACCGTTCACTGAATCTGGCCTTTCCGGCAATCTTCCCAAAGTGATCCAAGAGTTATTCTTCTTATCATATTTCTTAACCTCCTTTTCTGCATAATCAGCTGCATATAGTTCATTATTAACTACCGCAAGAAGCGGCGGTGCACCACTAGGCCCATGGAGCCCTGCAGACATATTTGGGATGACACTCCATGTCTGTTTGATCAAATCATATTCTTCACCACACGTCAAGAATTCGGTAGGGCTAGACATTCCACCAATGACGTAGAACTTATTGTCCATGAAGGCACCTGAACACATCTTTCTAGGTTTGTTCATACTAGGAAGAGTTTCCCAAGATTGAGTCTCAGAATTGTAAAGTTCTGCAGAATTCAATATGGTACCTTGAGCGTCTGTACCACCAGCTATAATAGCTTTCTCCCCAAAGCTAGCAGATCCAAACAAGCACCTCGGGCAATTCATTTCAATACTTTGGGACCAAGAGTTAGTCAAAAGGCTGTATCTTAGTACTATATGAGAAATGAAAGATGTGAAGAACTTTCCAAAAACAAGAAGTTCAGTTCCCACAGCCAAAGACTCTTTATCAGTGTGCATAAAGAAATCATTCTGAGGCATTTTTGGGAGGGTAATCCAGCGCCTGCAATAAGGATCAAATGCTTCCCACTCAAGCACGTTACAAGAGAAATACACCCAGTGTTCAATAATCCCATCCTTCTGTCGTAACTTGTAGAGCTCACCTGAGCGAATCAGGTAATTAAAAGCCCGATTGAGGGATGCAAGGGCACCATAGTGTGAACGAGAACAGTGGAGCAGACATTTTATAGACATGTCGCGGCCAATTTGGCTTATAAGAGAGCTAGAATAACAATGCTGGTTGTCATCATCATTTGAACAATCAGAGTTATCCAAAGAGCATGTTGTTTCTTCTTGCAAGGAAGTCTCTGATTGATCTTCATATTTAAGTTTCTTTATTGCAGAGTCTTGGCTTAGCCCTGATGATTCGACAAGTTGGGGG
The DNA here is from genome assembly GCA_038050645.1 of Hedychium gardnerianum. Lineage (NCBI taxonomy): Eukaryota > Viridiplantae > Streptophyta > Magnoliopsida > Zingiberales > Zingiberaceae > Hedychium > Hedychium gardnerianum. Next base: position 11,130,222 of record JBBUKS010000002.1, on the reverse strand, counting down.
CGTTTGTTGGTCGTAATTTCCAAGAGGTTGAATGTCATATAAGCCCATTTTGATTCTTCTTCACAGGAGCTCGGCAATGCTCTCGAGATCAAACATGACTCATTTTCCAGCATGTCTGTGAAAAATTCAGACCTTCCGGTGGAACAACAATCTATGAGCAACAATCTATGAGCTTCTCAAATTTAGGAATCCACAATTTGCTAGAGAGAGAAAAAAAGAAAAAAAAAAAAACATTAGAACCATGAGCAAGACAAACAAAACCCATCTTCACACATCAACAAAAAGAAATTTTGACCACAAAATATCCATCCAAGGAGCTATTTCTAGAGCTAAATTAACCAATCAAAAACTAACCCAAAAGAAAACAGAAATTTCTCAAAGAAGTACTAATATTTTCCATGTTACGAAGGAACACCAACAATCAATATACTGGATCATCAATCTCTCCATAGAGGAAGATTGAAACCCTTGAATATCAATGAATGATAAAGTTGCAACAGGAAAGGGCAAGCAAACCAATCACGAAATACAAAACAGAAGGACCTTCAAGCGTTAAAACCCTACCCTAAAGGAAACACAGACATAGATCTCCCAATTCCCACCAGAAGTTTCCAATTCTACTCCTTGTTCTCTTCGAAACAATTTACACCTACACAGAGAAGCGAAAAAAATCGAATCCAACGGAATCCTCTAAAGAACTTGTACACATCATAATATCAGCTGAAAAACACTTTTTTAGGGTACCTATCATCCCCAACAGCGACGGGGAGCAACAACCAAAGAAGATCAAAGAAAATTTTTCGAACTTACATGAGGATTAACAGAGGATCAAGCAGAAGGGCACATCAAAGTATGCGCTTGAACTAGGAATGATCAGTACTCTTCACTTTTCCCTCGCACATGAGCTCATATTCTTCTTCTTCCTCCTCCTCAGAGTGAGTTATCTTCCACTTCTTCAATTAGATTCGTCACCGCGATCTTGTCGGCGAGAGTGCCCAAATCACGGTCGCATCCATCCACTTCGGGCTACGCGAGCAGATGATTTCTTTGCTTTTTTTGGCCGCCTCGCGCCTCCCATTTATTCTTCTTTCTCTCGCCTTTGTCTTCTTTTTATTTTCATTTTTTTTTCAGTTTCTTTCAGTTTCCATTCGTCCTTTCCTTTTCCTCCTCTTTTCTCTCTGTTTTTTTTCCCAACTTAATTAATTATTTTCAGAGCGAATCGATCAAGTAGATTTAATTTTCTTAGAATAAAAAATAAATAGATTTATTATTTTAAATCTGTTTCAGTTTTAGTTTTCCACGATCTAGTAAATTTAGTTTTATTTTAAATTTTGAATAACCATTTAATTAGATATCAAATGTTCTCACACACACGGAGACGATCAAAGAATGAGTCATCTTTAAATTGAAGATTCACTGACTTAATCACTGTCGAGCGGAGTGATCCTGTCGGTCTTCTGAGATCTTAAGGCCGATCGGAGGGCTTCGTCGGTCTTTCGTTCCAAGTAATCGGTCGGAGGAATTCGTCTGTGGAATGACGAGCGAACAAGATCCTTCTGTTCTTCTCGGTCGGGGATCTGCACAAATTACAAAAAGAGAGACAGAGGGTTAAAGGAGAGCTCCAGGCAAGAGGCCTGAGGATCCCGCTCCGACGCTCAAGTCACAGTAAGTAAAGGTGTCTCAGATTAGAAAAAAACCTCTTTTTCACCGTGACTATCATTTTTTTTATATACTCCTCTAAAGTGTGTACGGTCAGTATTAATGATGCGTACTATTGAGGCATAGGTGAACATGTTCTGGTCCGAAAGTACCGTCATTCCTCGTACTTCAGGAGAATGTCTGGGATACAGTTGGGGGTGTTCTGATCGTATTGTTGAGGGGTGTTCTGGTCGAACTGTTGAGGGATGTTCTGATCGTACAGGTGGCGTCGAAGTGAAACCTTATAAGCATGCCAGAGGCCTGGGCTAATGATAAGATAATTCCGGTCGGCTATATTATATATCCGACCGGGAACATACTTCAATCGATCGAGTTTTGTAGGGCGCGTTTGGTCGGATTAGAGGCATGAGCGGAAATATACCTCAATCGATCAGGGTTTGCAAAATACATCCGGTCGGATTATATACTCGATCGAAAACTTACTTCAATCGATCGGGTTTGTAGAACACATCCGGTCGAATTATATATCCGACCAGGAACATACTTCAATCGATCGGGATCGGTAATATTATATACCCCGACCTGATACCTTGATTTCTATCTGTGATCATAATTAATTGTACTTGGTCGACTATATAGCACGCGTCCGTCCGAGAGTTGAGAGGCTCAATCGGATTTAACTAATTTTGACTTTGACTACTCATCGCGTGACATCTATATGTACTATAATGGGCCCCGACTCAATCACCCAATCACCAAAAATGGTTATACTTTAAAACTTAATTCTTTCAAATATTTAAGAAAATGTAGTGCCTCGTTTGATCAAAAAATTTATAATAATTAGCCTAGGTAAGGTAAGGTGTAATTAGACTCTTTAATACTAAATTAAATATTTGAAATTTGAAATTTAAAATTTAATTATGATATTTTTTTTAATAAATAATAAATTTGAAAACGCTCAATGTTAAATTGAATTTATTTTTTGGATTTACCTATTAATTGATTAAAAAAAATTATAAAATTAATCGATTATATGAGAATTAATCAGGTGAAAAGTTTAGATAATATTAATTGTTTTTTTTTAATATAATAACTACTATTATTTTCAAAATCCTAATAAGATTAGAGGAGAAGATTAATATAATTTATAATAATTTGAACTTTCGGCTGGTGTTTGGACGAGTAAGACTTTAGTCCACTTTCATCTATAAAAATAGTAATAAAAAAAAAATCAATCTTTCAACATGACTATTTTTTATTGCAATTTGTTTGATTAATCAAAATTATTATGGATTTTTCGAAGTTTTTATTTTCTTTATTTATTACAATTAAAATTTACATCCCCGTTTGTCCATTCTCGTCGAATCGCATCATTAGCAGATTAATCAATGGCTGATTGGGCCCCGCGCCAGCTGCGGTGGTCCCCAGCCGCCACCACCAACCATATGCCAGAGATCTATGGTCCCACATTTTTCTAATAATTACCGCCATCCCCTTCATTTAAAGTTAATTATTTTATTATCAACTCTAATATCATTTTGTAAATTAATTCGATTCAGCTATTTAATTTTATTTTTATTTTATTTAATTTTTACGTATATAGAAATAAGTTTATTTCGTTATTTTTATTATCAATTTCCTCTCCTAATACTTTTTCAAATCTAATTTATTTATTTATTATTTTTAATAACCGGCTATCATTCATGATAAAATAAATAAATCAATCAATCAATCAAAATTCCGAATCCAACTTCGACTAACGTTTGCCACCATTCATTAAACATTTAAAAACAACGGTGAATTATATATAATATATTATTCGACAATGACATCCACTATAAACGGCCACGGAGATGTTAATTGAAATATAATTAATTAAATTTATATCATTAATAATTGGCGTGATTGAGAAACTCATGATCACAAATGTTACTTTTCAATAAAAAGTGTGATGTGAAATGTCAAGTGAATTTGTCCTACATTTATTAGAGAGACTCGTTCAAGTTAATGAAACACACGAAGCTTCTTGTTCATATCAGAAGAAAAAAAATGCATGAATTCATGGTCAAATCGACGTCAAATTAATCTTAAGTAGGCTAATGGATTAAAGATTTGATTGACAAGAACAATAGTTATTCTTTTTCATAAGAATTGTCGTATATCTATATTTAATTTTTAAAAGTATATATATACGTGCGTGATAAATTTTAAAAGTAAATAAATTAAAAAAATATATGTAAAAACTCATTCTGATAATTAATATTTTCGGATCCATTATTTATTAAAGATTTTTTTTTAAATAATATATTAATTTAATTATGATATTCTTCTAGGAATTTTATTTATTTATTTATTTATTTTTGACGATATTGCTAATGTTCCGAAAGCAAATGAGGAGGCAAATGCAATGAAATGCATTGAGAGAAGTGGGGTGAATGGTCACCTCTCCACCAATATCTGCTAGCCCTTCCTTGTGCTCTTTACTTTAAAGCACATGAAGATGACAGAGTGATGCACTTCCCATTTGCATATATATCATAGTTAATAAATAACAAATTAAAACTAGTGGTTAATTAGTGGAAGAATAATATATATATGCGTTTCAAATCAGGATCACAAATTTAATTAGTATACAATACAGTTTGATTAGGTTGTGGGTTATCATTAGAGTTGGGTGGATTTCCTGTTATTCAAATCATTAGCTAGGTTGTGCCTTCAAATCAGTTGTTCTTTTATTATTATTTTTTTTATTTTCTTTAATATGATCAGATTTTTTTTTTTTTGCAACAATTGCTGAAGTGTCATTTGTATGGAACAATGGGCTTCTTTGTTGCCCACACATTTGGGCCTAAAACTGTCTCGGCCCACGAGACAAAAAAATGATTCATTAAGATAGAATTATCCACTTAAATATTAAGATTAAACCTAAATAAAATGAATGATTTCCATTCCCATTCCATTTCAACTTAACAAATGCACCATATGAGTGAACTCTTGGAATCAAACTACCATCTTTCTTGGCATTTAGATTACAATTTAAAGAAATTTTTTCCCTGATTACATTACTTTACACTAGATTTCATGATTCTTGGACTACATTTCTCTCTCTTCGACAAGTTCACAGAAAAGGGAAAGGCACGAGGGGACCTAAGTTAATTCAGACATGGATTTAAGGAACAGGGAGGAAGATGGCGATGCTGTTGCATTGCTTCCCAGCTGCAAAACATTTAGCAGACTCTCAAACAATTCAAATCTCAATTACAACATACTATAAAACATTTTTCTTCGGTGAAATAAAAAATTTGAGAAGTTATTGTATTTCTAAATTTACTCGATGAGCGAACTGAGAGAAAGATCATCCACCTCCGGAATTAATTAAGCCCAAAATTCAAACCTCTTGAATATAAAAATAAATAAATAAATAAAATCATGCACTCATCATGGTCAAATATAAATTCCTACCCTCCTCCGTACACTGATCATTATCCGGACTAATAAATTAACCCCCGTAATTTATCTTCTCCGTGTTGATCCTGAGACAGACTGACGGGAGCACTAGGACGAACGTTTCGCCTTAACTGAGGGCTGCACAAGCTTATGGGCTTCACTTGCTAGAATCATTAGTTAGGATGTAATTCTCACACAAAGATACAAGTTGAAAGGTTAAGAAAATAATGCAATCTTACAAAAACAATTTAATCTGATCTACTTTGGTTCAATCTCTTCTCTACATAAGAAAGTCTGACTCACAAGTTCTGAAAATTTCGAAACGATCAGAAAGTCGAGTACCACTACAAAACATGCCAAACACTGCAGGAAAATACTTTACACGGTAGGAATCATGGAATTTCTAGACAAACATGTAACGTGTGAGCCAGTGGCTGAGATTCCGAACAATGAGAATGGATGAGCAGATACGAAAAGTGAAACATCCTGCTGGTTTAGAGAGGATTGAATGGTGTAGATTTTCATTGACTGGTATATTTGTATGCAAACCCAACTAAATCTCCATCTTAGAACATGTCAAGTAGTCTTTTTTAGTATCCTCGCCTCGAATCCACCTTCTTGACGGTTCACCAAGCTGAAAGGCATGTAGGTGCCCAGCAACCTGTCCCATATTGAGAAGAACGGCTGGGAGTAGTTGTACTTTGTGCCCTGGAGCTGATGATGGATGTCATGGTAGGCAGTGTTGTTCTGAAAGAGGGCATGGAAAATGTTTCCAGGTAGCCAAAGGCCGCAATGATCGTCCACTGTCTTGATAACAGCAAAGCAGAAGAAGAACACTGACGTTCGTGCGGTCATCCCTGAGATCAGGAATGAGATGGCCCCACCAAAGGTATCAAGAAGAAGTCCCTCCAGAGGGTGATTGTAAAGAGCACCAATAGCATAAGGAACAACAAGTCTATGATGCTGTGAATGGATATGCCGGTACAAGAATTTGTTCTGGTGCATGTATCGATGAATGAAGTATTGCCATGTATCCATTAAGAACATTGCTACCACAATTTGGATCAGTTGGACAAGTAGCGGTGGTTGAGTTATGCTACCTGTTGAAGTTGGCTTGGCAGTCGCCTGAAATAAGCATACAGATTAAGAAATACAAATGTAAATCAGACATAGTTTTCTGGTTTTATAGATGAAGGAACCAAGTCATCCCATTTACATTAACAGTACCCACAACATGCATGTGTACAACCACAGTTACAGAATATCAATATATGAGACTAAACTAATGGATTTGTTTATCGGAAAAAAGTAGGCATGTGGAATCCTAGATCTTGGCAATGGAGGTGTCATGAAAATGCATGGTAAGCATAGGACTAGAATTAAGTGATCAGTATTATTAGACTAGTAAACAAATGGTTGTCAAGCTCCTGGTGCATAAGTGACATAGTAGATGAAGTTACAATTTACAAGTATATTAGCAAGCAAACATATAGTGTGAGCGTTTGCTAAAGAATTTTCCAATGGATTACAAGCAGGAAAGTAATATCTAAATTATATTAGAAAAATAGTGTTCATATTCATGTAGTTAAGCTCTTATTAGCAACAAAAAGAAAGTATATACTGTGAAAAGTTATTATGCTGCATAATCCAAAGAAAAACTTATCTATCTAATACCTTGTGTTTATTTTGATGGAAATAAGACAGGCAAGAAAAGGACTCAAAAGAAATAAAATATTTGATTTCTCTTATTTACTTGGAAGAAATAGAGAAGAGGATTGCAATATCATCAAATTGCACATCTCATGAACACAAATAAGGGAGAATAACCTTCAATATCGTTAACTAAACAAGATAAATGAAATAGAGTAAAATAAGATAAAATTCGTTTCTTTTCTTTTCTCTTCAGTCTTCACTCAAAATAAGATAATAAATAAAATTTAAACTATTTTGTTTCCTCTCCATCTCCTCCTCTCCAAACGAACACAGAAAAAAAACACCCATGATGACTTCAAGCCCATATACCCTTAGTCTCCAATTGTAAACAACAAAGATGAAATAACAGTTTAAACACTTGACACCATCTATTTCAGTATGGGTGATACTTGATGCTCAAAGATTTTGATAAGTACACCACCCAAATTTGAGAGGTTTATAAGCACAGTGAGTGGTACTATGCACAATATGCCCAAGTTTGGCAGATCAACAAGCACATTGAGTGTACAAATACACAGATTTCGTTTCCAATGTATACAAATTGCTAGTATAATCTTTGTAGCTGTTAGGATAAGGTCTGAGCTAATACAAGTTTAATTGTTCAAAAACCATAATCCATGATCTATCTAAAACCTTGAATTAAGATCATTTTAATCTGCAAGGTTAGGAGGAAGAAATAGAAAAAGGATTAAGATTTAAGAGAGAGGGAATGGAGAGAAAGAGATCAGAAGATGAGAGAGGGCAGGGGAGGACTGGCAAGTAGGAATGATGATGGTATGATGGATTGACATGACTAGACAGCAAGATGAGGATTCTTTATAGATATTGAGATGCCTATAAATCATGTAAGATGTTATTCATACAAGTAATATCTCAACTGGAGGTTTAATTAAGATCCAATCAATTTGTTGATACTCAGCTAGTTCACATGGTTATGCCAAAACCCATTGAACCATCTGTTGAAATTTTGGCATATTTAATATATTCAAACAATTGAACCAGGGCTCCAAATCCAGGTTTTTGGGTCAGATTTTGTAATCATGCTTTCAAGTTCAATATTAATACAAAGTGTCCTAGCCATTTCTAGCTAAGATTTGATAGCGTGTAACAGCACATTCCAAGCTAGTAACTGCCCAAATCCATATTATCACAAGGCATACACAAGGTTGTATCAAATTGGTGTCAGATCATTTATAACAACTTAGAATTCACTTGACAACAAGGACAAAACAAACTTATCGCTTGGCTTGCTAGGTCTTAAAATTTCAAAGATCATTACTAGTGCATCCGTAGTGGGAAAGAACAGTCACCCGCACTTCTTCCAACTCTCAATATTCACAACACTGTAATAGGCTTTTGCTGAATACCAATATAAGATGAACATTTGGTATATCACATTGTAATGCTAGCAGACTAAAACAAAATTAGCATCAAATTACATACTAGATCAATGGCATAATTGTAAGGGCTAAATTCTTCTTTAAATTCATCTCTAAGGAAAAGTTAGCATCAACCTACATTATAAAGAACCAAGGATAATATGAGGTAAGAGCTCATACGAGGTAAGTACACAGCTGTGGATATCAAGAAGGGAGAGTTTTCAGAATAGTTAGCATAGCATGCACTGCAAAACACTGCACGAAGATAGGAAGTGATACCTTAAAGTACATTAATGAAGTATAAGATTCCATATAACCAGTTATTCTATTGAATAATGTATAATCTAACATTTAAGTAAACAAGAGCTATAAAAAATATAGAGTTCTTTATTCTTCAATAGTTTGTGTCCTTTTTTAATTTTGAGTTAGGAACAAGAACAAGAATTGCAAAAGAGATTTCAGAAAAACAATTCATTCATATCATATTTCCTAATATTGTATTTCCCTGGTGAGCTCGCTGATCCAGCATGAGTGATACACCCCTACTAGGATTCAATGGGATTGCCAACCCGACTTCATACTAGCAGACACTACCAAGTGTTAAGCCGACCCAAATCGGTCGATAACCAATAGTATCAATGATCAATCGACTGGACCGTATCAGATGCTTACTGACCTGGCCTGGTGCTCCATAATTTCGTCTTCCAGAAGCTGCAGCCCATCTTATATATGGTACGAGAATCAACAATTACAAGAAATAGTCTGTTTATTAATCCTAGACTCCTTCCCAACCAAAGAAAGAGTAAAACCATCAGTGGGAAGATATTGTAGCAGCATTTGAGTGATGCATGATGGTGACATCATCAGAATTACTCTATGTATTGATGGACATAAGGAAGCTGGCTGAAGCATGTAAAATTGTTTCTTTTTTTATCTCTTTTTTTTTTTACTGCTCGTCTTCTATTCTCCATGATTCTTTGAAGTTCTTGCTTTCACAAGGTCGTCATTATTGGATATAAGTGAGTAGAAAAGGGTGGAGAGGCAAGAGACTCCATTGTTAATGGGACTTTAGTCCCACATTGAGAGTTTCAAGGCATATTGGTTGGTTTATATTGTTGCACATGCATGTATGATGTGAACAAATGCATGGGGACGCTCTCTCTCACGCGTGGGTGCGTAGGGGTACAAATCTAGGGCCCGGATTGCACTGAATAAAATTGACTCGTGTGCGAGCAATACTTGCGCACGCCGAATGCCGGACCAGTCTGGGGTAAAATTTGCCCAAGCGAATGAACCAATGTTTTACGTGAAACATTTTGCTAATTATTTAAGTGTGTAATGAATGCATTAATCTGTAATTTGCCGAGTGAAACATTGGCGTTTCAAGCTCAGTGAGTAATGATCATTAATCGGTCATTAAACGTTGTCATGGCTCTGAGCTCCTATATAAGGAGGCTACGACCACAAGCAAAGGGCACACAATGAAGCAAAGACGCCTAAGCTCTCCACTTCCCTCATCTTCTCTGCCAAGTGTTCTTTTCACTCGGCAATTTACCCATGATAGCAATCGAATATTTACTAAGTTTGCTGCGACCACCCATGCTTGGTGGTAATCGCGGTCTGTCGTTGTATTTTGGAAAATAGACATCCATCGTGACCTTGAAACACAGCCGGAGGTGGGGCAAATCTATTTTAAGGAACCTGCATTGAACGTAGGCCTCGGCATTTTCCTTCCCAATTCCCGACTCGGCATCCACTCGGGAACCACTCGGGAAGTGATTCGGTTTTCTGACTCAGCGGCTTTCATCCCGACTTGGTTACTTCGCTTCCCGACTGAAGGAAGCACTCGGAATCTTCTTTCCCCGACTCAGCGATCGACTCCCGACTCGGCGACTCTGCTTCCCGACTGGAGGAAGCATTCGACTTCTTCACTTCCCGACTAAAGGAAGCACTCAGAGTCTTCTATCCCCGACTCGGTGATCGGCTCCTGACTTGAAGATTTGCTGAAGCACTCGGCATTCGCTTCCAACTCCGCGTGGACCACCAGAAGCACGGCCGAACCATCCCCGCTGGTAGCCTGAGATTATCTGCTCAGGTCATCTCGACAGATAAGTTGAAATTGATTTTGTATAATTTCAATTCATCTAAAATTCCCAATATCTCCGGCAGATTGTCCAACAATCTTGAAACAGATTTTGGTTCTGTTAAGATGGTCACAGAACAACGTGTTGAGGTACAACAGACTCAACACATGAAGGCTCCCTCCACCTTGATTGGAAATATTCTAATCAATCATGGGGAAAGGCTAGAGAAGTTCAATGTGTTGAACTTCAAGCGTTGACAGCAGAAGATGCTCTTCTACCTGACCATGCTAAATTTGACTCGGTTCTTGATTGAGGAACCTCCTAAGCATGCTGAGGATGCTACTAATGTCCAGACCATCAATGCAATGGAAGCATGAACTCATTCTGAGTTCTCATGCCAAAATTACATCCTCAACTGTCTTGCTGACTCGTTGTATGTTATATACAGCACGAAGAGAACGACCAAGGAACTATGAGAGTCTCTGGACAAGAAGTACAAGACAGAGAATGCAGGGGCCAAGAATTTCATCGTGAGCCGATTCCTGTACTACAAGATGGTCGACTCCAAGACGGTGATCATCCAAGTCTAGGAGCTTATTCTGCACGAGATTCACCCGAAAGGTATGGTTCTGAGTCAAACCTTCCAGGTAACAACAATCATTAAGAAGTTGCCTCCCGGTTGGAAGGACTTCAAGAACTACCTGAAGCACAAGCGGAAGGAGATGAATGTGGAAGAACTCGTTGTTAGACTTCGCATTGAGGAAGACAACAAGAGTTCTGAGAGAAAGTTATTACTGTAAAAGCCAACGTGGTCGAGCACGGTCAAAACTTGAAACGAAAAAATCCCAAGTCTTCCAAGATAGGACCTAGAGAAGGCATCAGCAAGAAGAAGTTCTCTGGAAAGTGCTTCAACTGTGACCGAGTCAGTCACAAATCTTCGGAGTCCAGAAAGCCAAAGAATAAGCAGGAGGTCAACCTGAACGAGGAACCAAAAATGACGACCTTTGCGAACTGAACCTCGTGGGTTTAAACCCGCGGCAATAGTGGCCACCAGACATATATGCTGCAACAAGGAGTTGCTCCACAACTTTGAAGAAGTCAAAGATGGGGACAAGCTGTACATGGGGAACTCAACAACCTCGAACATCGTGGGCCAAGGAAAAGTGATATTGAAGATGAACTTGGGCAAGGATCTCACTCTGAATAATGTGTTGCATGTTCCGAAGATTCGGAAGAATCTAGTGTCTGGATCACTGTTAAGCAAACATGACTTTCACATTATTTTTGGGTCGGACAAAATTGTACTGTCTAAGAAGGGAATGTTTGTGGGAAAGAGTTATGTATCTGATGGGTTTTTCAATCCCAATGTAATGGTCATTAGGTCTAGGATAAATAAAATTGAAAGTTTTTCCATTTATATCCTTGAGTCTT
>JBBUKS010000002.1:11104868-11117677 GCA_038050645.1 Hedychium gardnerianum | reverse complement strand
TGAGTCTTCGTGTTTGTGGCATGGTAGACTAGAACATGTTAACTACGATGTGTTAATTAATAAATATGCAAAGCATACCTACATTCTACATTGACCCGAAACAAGTGTAAGACTTGTGTTGAAGCTAAAATAACAAGATCATCTTTTCAACATATTGAAAGAAGCAACGAACCACTCGGCCTAATCCACACCGACGTGTGCGACTTAAAAGGTACGCCGACACGTGGTGGGAATAAATACTTCATCACTTTTGTAGACGATAATACAAAATACTGTTATGTGTATCTTCTCAAAAGTAAGGATGAAGCTATAGAGAAATTCACTCTCTATAAGAATGAGATTGAAAACCAACTTAATAAGAAAATTACGGTGGTTCAAGTTGACTGAGGCGGTGAATATGTATCATCGTTCGCTGAGTTGTGTGCTGAACATGGGATCAGACACGAAACAACAATTCCTTATACTCCTTAACAAAATGGAGTTGTTGAACGAAAGAATCGAACTCTAAAGGAGATGATGAATGTTCTTCTATTGAGCTCTGGACTGTCAGAGTTTATGTGGGGGGAAGCTGTGTTAATAGCTAATTACTTTTTAAATAAGGTACCCCGAAAGAAAATAGATAAAAGCTCTTATGAGTTATGGAATGGAAGACAACCGTCCTACAAATATTTGCGAATATGGGGGCCTCTCGCCAAAGTTTTGGTGTCTGATCTGAAAATGATTAAGATAAGACAAAAAATTGCATATTTATTGAATAAGCACATAATAGCAGTGCGAATCAATTTTTGGTGTATGAATCACAAATACCGGATATACACAAGAACTCGATAATAGAATCGAGAAATGCCTCGTTCTTCGAGCATGTATTTTCGTATAAGACCCGAGAGGAAGCAAGTTCCTCAAAACGGGCATATGAAACACAAGAGGAAGAAGAAGATGGTGAACCAGTTAAGATTGAGTTCAGACGAAGTAAAAGAGCTCGGGTGGAAAAATCCTACGGAACGGATTTTATCCCTTTCATTGGAAAGTGAGCCCCAAAGTTACTCAAAAGCAGTAAGCTCTTCTGATAGACCTCACTGGAAAGAGACAATCACATAGACTCTGTTTTGCAAAATCACACTTGGGAACTTGTGTATATTCCTACGGGAAGTAAACTACTAGATTGCAAGTGGATCTTCAAGAAGAAAATGAAGTCAGATGACACGATTAATAAGTATAAAGCCAGATTGGTAATTAAAGGTTACCGACAAAGAGAAAACCTTGATTATTTTGATACGTATTCTCCGGTGTCGAGAATAACTTCCATTAGAATATTGTTGGCTATCGTCATTCTATGGAATATGGAAATATATCAGATGGATGTAAAGACAGTCTTTCTAAACGAGAATTTAGAAAAGAAAATCTACATGGAACAACCTAAGGGTTTTCTGTACCCGGGCAGAAAAACAAGGTTTGTAGATTGGTAAAGTCGTTATACGACTTGAAACAAGCACCAAAGTAGTGACATGAAAAGTTCAATAATGTCATGAAGGGATGTGGATTCAAAATCAATGAATGTGACAAATATGTCAAAGCCACAGAGAATGACTATGTCATGTTATGTCTTTATGTAGATGATATATTTATCATTGGGAGTAATGATAAAATAATCAAATTCATTAAGGATATGTTAAACTCAAGATTTGACATGAAAGACATGAGTTTAGCTGATGTGATTCTAGGAATCAAAATTCTTAGAACAACAGAAGAATTTGTTCTCAGTCAGTCCCACTACGTGGATAAGATTCTTGAGAAATTCATGAAGGGTGATACTGCATTGGCATGGACACCGATAAATACGAGTCAACATTTATCGAAAAATCAAAGAGATGGTATCTCTAAGATAGAGTACTTTCGAGTGATTGGAAATCTAATGAGTTGTACACGATCAGACTTAGCCTACGTAGTAAGTAAACTGAGTAGATACATGAGTAATCCCGATGTTGAGCACTGAAAAAAGATAACAAGTGTACTGAGATACTTGAGGTATACTCATGAATATGGACTGCACTATACAAGATATCCTACTGTGATCGAGGGTTACAACGATGTGAGTTGGATATCGGATATCAAAGACTCGAAGTCTACAAGTGGATATGTATTCACGTTGGGAGGTGTGGCCATTTCTGGGAAATCTTCTAAGCAAACCATCATAACCAGATCCACGATGGAATCCGAGTTTGTAACTCTTGACCAATGTGGTGAAGAGGCTGAATGACTACGACAATTCTTAGAAGATGTTCCTAGATGGCCGAAACTTGTGCTGACAATTTGCATATATTGCGACAATAAATCAGCAATTGGTCGGGCACAGAGCCATCTGTGTAATGGTAAGTCTAGACATATATGTCGTAGACACAATACCATTAGACAACTACTCTCAACGAAAGTTATTACTGTTAACTATGTGAAGTCAAAGGATAACGATCCGCTAACTAAAGGATTAAATCGAGAGTTAGTTGCAAGCTCATCGCAAGGAATGAACTTGATGCCGATGAGAAAGGTTGGTGTAAAAGAAATTCAACCTATGCAAACTGGAGATCCAAGAACTAGGTTCAAAGGGACAATATAACTGCACCGACAAAATTGCTCACCCAATGTATCAATGAATGATGGAGGTTAAGCACACAACTTTTAATGATCCAAAGTAATGTGGAATACTCTTAAGAGACCACCTATGTAAGAAAGAAGTGAGGCCGCTTCGAAGAGAATTGAAGGTACAATTCTTAGAACTTATCACAGAACCAAGCGTGTTCATGGTCAAGAACGAACACACTAACTGAGTTGTATCAGGGAGAGTCCTGGATGAAATATGTCAATGTTTACATCAATGTTTACATAGACGGCAGAACAGACATCATGTGTACTGTCAGCCAATAAGCAAACAGATCTTCATAAGGGAAAGTTCAAAGGGTAAAACCTACATGTCATATACTAGACTCAACTGCTGAATGTTATCACATACCCTGTTTTCATTCATGTGGCGGATTGCTAGATATAAGTGAATGAAAAAGGGTGGAGAGGAAAGAGGCTCCATTGTGAATGGGACTTTAATCCCACATTGGGAGTTTCAAGGCATATTGGTTGGTTTATATTATCGCACATGCAAGTATGATGTGAACAAATGCATTGGGAGAGGCTCTCTCTCACACGTGGGTGTGCAGGGGGTGCAAATCCAAGGCCCGGATTGCACTAAACCAAGTTGACTTGTGTGCGAGCACGACTTGCGCACGCCGAATGCCGGATCGATCGGGGCAAAATTTGCCCAAGCGAATGAACCAATGTTTTGCCACATGAACCGTTTTGCTGATTATTTATGTGTGTAACGGTTGCATTAATCAATGATTAATGCAGAATCTGTAAGTGGCCGAGTGAAACATTAGCGTTTCAAGCTCGGCGAGTAATGATCATTAATTGGACATTAAACGCTGTCATGGGTCTGAGCTCCTATATAAGGAGGCTACGACCACAGGCAAAGGACACACAATGAAGCAAAGACGCCTAAGCTCTCCACCTATGTTCCCTCATCTTCTGTGCCAAGTGTTCTTTTCACTCGGCAGTCTACCCGTAATAGCAATCAGGTAATTACTCAGTTCGCTACGACCACCAGTGCTTGGTGGTAATCGCGGTCTGTTGTTGTATTCTGGGAAACAGACGTCCGTCATAACCTCGAAGCACAGCCGGAGGTGAGGCGAATTTGTTTCAAGGAAACTGTATTGAACGCAGGCCTCGACATTTTCCTTCTCGATTCCCGACTCGGCATCCACTCGAGAACCATTCGTTATCCACTCGGGAAGTGATTCGGTTTCCCAACTCGGCGGCTTTTATCCCGACTCGATTACTTCGCTTCCCGACTAAAGGAAACACTCGGAATCTTCTTTCTCCGACTCGGCGATCAACTCCCGACTCGGAGACTTTGCTTCCCAACTGGAGGAAGCATTTGACTTCGTCACTTCCAAACTAAAGGAAGCATTCGGAGTCTTCTATCCCCGACTCGGCGACCAGCTCCCTACTCGAAAATTTGCTTCCCAAAAAAGCACTCGACATTTGTTTTTGACTCTGCGTGGACCACCGGAAGCACGGCCGAACCAGCCCCGCTGACATCCTGAGATTATCTGCTCCATTCATCTTCGACAGATAAGTTGAAATTGATTGTGTAATTTCAATTCATCTAAAATTCCCAATATCTCCGACAGATTGTCCAACAGTCATTTTGTTTCTATCCAACGAGAAAGAAGTATTGCATCCCTAGCAACCAATATTTGAGTAGTAGCATAATCATATCAAACCCCATTTCTGGAGTATATCTGCCAGATCTACTAAAATCCAATAAAAACACTATTAACTATAAGTTCTAACATAAGATAAATGCAATCATCTCATGAAGTTATATCCATTTCTAATACTAGATAGATCCGTTAATGAAACAGCGATTTCTCAAAGAAACAGAAGGAAGAAAAAAGGTCAGCACTATCGACGGAGTTGGACTACTTACCAAGAACATGAGCCCTGCAACTGTGGCCTGAACCAACTGCTGAAGCAAAACTCCCTTAATCACAGAGGGCAAAGGCACCAAATTCTTCTGCTCCTCTTCTTTTCTAGTATGCAATCGGTACTGATCCAGAGACGGCAACAGCTGATACACTCCTGCGTACAGCCAATATACTACGATGGGGGCAAAAGTGCCCATCAACTCATCACTTATGTACCCTTCCCAGAAGACCATCTTCAACATCTAACGCGGGATTCAAGCAACAGAGTGAAGCAAGACTTTAATCTCGGAACCAGGGCTTGATACAGTGGTGCGAGAAAGATCGAAACTTGACGACGGCTCCGAGAAACTGGAAAACAGCAGATCTGAAGGGATCGGAACAGTTGGGAGTTTCAAGCGGGCGGAGCAATGCGACGGCTGTGCGCCTACTTTCAGCAAGATGCTCCTAGTGCTTTCCCCTCTGGCCTCTTCGAATCAGAAAACCTGCTACTGGAAATATTTTCGTCAAATTACCAAAATATACACTACTGTTATATATTTACTAAAAATAAAAATACTCTTTTTTTTTTTTGTCTTCGCCTAAACTCACACAGTCACACTGAACCCTTTTGTCGCTCGAACCATGCACACACCACGAATTTGGCTTGAACCGGCCCTGATGCTTATCATTCAGGCACACGACGACTATTCTCAAACGCTGATACAAATATCTAAAATTTGAATCTCAAATTTGAAGTAAAAAATAAATTTAAAAATATTAACTATTTAATCGAATCTTCGTAACTGAACTGATTATTTCAAATTCGATATTATTCGATCTGATTAATTATTATTTTTTTTAAATGATGATATAAAACTGTGAAGTTATGAACAAGGAGGTTCATACAAAACATTAATTGAAGATTTAAAATGTTTGAGGGTAGTTAAAGTAAATATACTTATTCTTAATTTTAACTATTAAATAATTTTGTTATGGACATTAATAAATAGTTTGTCTGTATTATTATGTGAAAGTAGTGCAAATGCACTAATTAATCTGTCAGTATTAGTGCAAAGCCACTTCGAGTACTCATAGAAGATGATGTTGAAATTGAAAATAAATAAATAAAGTGTGTATGTAACAAACAATAAGGAAATGAAATATTTATTCAGACAATATTGTTATTTTGTTACATTGAAATTAGATTACATGGCATGACACTATGCAACTGTTTGATATGTTAGAGTACATATTAAGGTGTTATAAAAAAAAATAGAAAACAACATACTTGAGTGTTCTTCTTTTCTTGAAATATATTGACCATCACAAGAAATTTAGGTCAAAAGATCATAAATTTTAAGTTCGAGTCACATATTATACTAGACATACTACAATATCAGAAACACCTCATGCAGCATTGACAACTAATCATAATGTTCAAAACATATTAAACAAACACCGTATACAGCATAAATCGCACTAAGACTTATTACATCCACTTAAACTACACTATCGGCATGAACAGTGAACCTGAAAGTTGAGGGAAATGGAACCTCCCAAAGCTACTGGGTGAACAACTATGAAGACTCTTTAAACTACCACACCCAATTTTATAACACTGTTGACACTACAACAAACTGGATAATATAATGAAGTTCCAATACCGGTCCATGAACCAATAATATAGATTATAGACAACCTGTTCTAATTTCCAGCCAATTCCCCTCTTGTCAATAAATTAAGTGAAGTTCACACATCGACATCATTGACAGCATGCTTCAGGTTTCTTCCAAGGAATGACATTAAGCCCCCACCGTGCACTCTGCCCTCTGTGAACACAAACCCAAAGCTGGAAGACTGGTCTATCCCCATGCTATCGTAGGACTCTGTGCAGTCAGATAAGGAGCTCACTCCTGATGATGAAATCTCATGGTCTTTGTGGCTTACATGTGTTATAGATGTTGATACAATCAGGCTCCCAGTCTTTTGTTCATTTTGTGCGACTATCAAGCTACCATGGGCTGCACATAAACCACTCTTTCCCCTAGCAAACTTCTCGCACCCCATAACCCATGAACAGCGCTTCCCTCCACCATGAGCCTTGCAGAAGTCTGTGCTTCCCTGCGCACTTTTTCCACATCCCTCAAATTTGCACCGTTTGCCACCACCATGCCTCACGCAGCAATCAGTGCGGCCACGGGCACTTTTTGTACACCCTGGCACGGTGCAACGCTTTCCTCCACCATGAGCTACGCAGAAATTTGTGCCGCCATGAACACTCTTTGGGCAGACCCCACCTCCCTCGAAGAGGCAGCGCTTGCCACCACCGTGTCCCTTGCAAAGAGATGTACTCCCTTCAGCCCCTTTGCTGCATCCTTCAAAAATGCAACGTTTGCCTCCACCATGTGCTTTGCAGTATAGGGTGCTGCCTTGTGCACCTTTGCTGCATTCCAGATACTGGCATCGCCTGCCTCCACCGTGAGAGATGCAGCAGCCTGCCTGGCCCTCCGCACTCTTCAAGCAGCCTTCAACTGTGCACCTTTTACCACCACCATGTCTAATACACAGCCCTGATTTGCCACGTGCTGCCTTGGTACACCCGAGATGACCACATCGACGACCCCCACCATGGGCGATGCAAAATTCTGTCTTGCCCTCTGCGCTCTTGGTACAGCCAAGTTGCTGGCATCGCTTCCCTCCTCCATGGGCTTTGCAGTACACTGTTCGACTCTCAGCACCTTTCTTGCAGCCAGGCTTCTGGCACCTCTGCCCACCTCCATGAGCAATACACAATCCAGTTGCCCCCCTGGCACCTTTTAAACAGCCATCGAATCTGCATTTTTTGGGGTGGTGGTGAATTCTGTGATCAGCTGAGCCACCAACAACCAATGGATCATCTTTACCTCCCAAAGAGCAATATGTGGCTGCAGAGGTCTCAGGACTCAATTGAGGCTGCTGGCTAAGAACATATTGCAGATGTTGAGATTGGTAGGTGCTCACATCACTGACATTTTCTATCAGTTCTTGGCCTACAGTCAGGTTTTGAAGACTGCTAACCCTCTCCGATCTAGGGACAAAAAGGAGAGTTGGTATGTAGCCACCAGATTTTCTCTTGGCAGAAGTTGATCCTTCATCCACAACAGGAATGGGGAGACATATTTCAGTTGAAGACATCTCAGTATGATGACCATTTTGTATGGTGGGTACTGCATAATTGCCTCTAGATAGACTGAGTTCTAACATTCCAAATTCAGTTCCCAAAACACTCTGGCTAAATGAAGAGGCTGATTCTTTTGGTTTAATAGACACATTCATTGCATGATCAGCAGAGTAAAAATTTGGAGCCGGACCCAGTCCAAGAACAAGATGGCAGCTATCATCTTGAGTAGGGAACTCAGAATTTGTTTGTAAATTCAGTGACCTTCCAGATTTGCCAACTTTATATCCCAGGCAGTCTAGACCCAATGTTCTGTCACTAAAATGGTTGGCCTTGCTGAAAGTTGAGAACTGATCAGCATGCACCACTGAAGTGCAAGCTAAAGTTTCTCTATTATGCAACAAGAGATCAGTTGCATTGAAATCCATCGTTTCATATGGAAGGTTTATGAGAAACCAAATGTGATATGGAAGGGGATTGCTGGAAGAGTATAGCAGCTAATTCTCATTTAAGCAGCCTTAAAATTTCAGAAAACAAAGTGTTTCCATGTAGATAAAATGGAAATAAGAATGAAATCTATGACAGCCACCACTGACAAAGCCAGATGTATCGGCCCGGTCCATTTTGGGAAGGATCTAATTTTAAGGAATATGAGAGCAAGTGGCTACTGAATTATAGATCTGATGATAATCAGCACACCCATCCTATATGAAACACCTATAATACTGAGTAAAAAAGACCTCCAACAAGCTTTATATCATAGGTTGCAAGATGCAATGCCTTCAAACTGTATACACATTGAGACAAAGAAAGGTAATGCAAAGATGCAATACAAATTGATTGAAGAATTAGATCGTACATAAATAATAAGAGAAAAGAAGGTAGTAATGTCGAAAAGCACAGATCATAAATTAGAAAAGTCATTACTAGCATTTAGCATGTTTTCACATAGACAGTATCGTTTACTATGAGCATATAGAAGCGAGGAATTGGAGTATAACTATCATAATCAGCATTAACAGAGAGATTCAAGTAACAGAAATTTGTGTAAGTAAAACAAGTAGTTGCACATTCACACTGTAAATGAGAGTATTGAAATTTCCTGAAAGAATAAAATAAATGATAAAAGATTCAGATCCCTTATAGAAATTGTGACAATAACAATTGGTTCAATCAAAAGGATCCATTTGAACAAATACAAAGTATGATATTAAATATATAGCTAAACCTAGGTCAGACAATATTTTAAAGTAATTAAAGCATATTGATGGGTCAGATTCACACACCATGGACTTCAAAAAAAAACTTACAAAGAGTACATATTGCTTGTTATAAGAATAGCATTGCAGTTAAGGACAGAAAGGAAAGGAGATGAGGAGTTCAGGAACCAAAGGCCAATACACTCAGCCAGCTTCTAAATACATCAGTTAGAACTTTTGACATAAACAAATCCCTGAAACAATTCAACAAACATGCATGATAAAGTAGAGCCTCTGGAGAATCATGCCACATCAAGCTGAGAATACAACGTAAAAATAGTCACAAAATTCAACATGCAGTCAAGAAGAACCAAGAAGCTAGATAAGCTGGAACACCAGGATGATGGACCAATTGCTAAACTATTAACCAGAATAAGTCAAATGATATCACTCAATAATGAAACAATGAAATTGTCAGATTGTGAATTATAACCAGCAAAGAAACATATGGAAGCTAGAAAATGAACCATATTAATCTGCATGTAGTGGTCGTTATCTTGTTTTAGGACTTAAGAGATTATCCACCACATCATTCACTCAGCATACAAATTCATACTATGAGAAAATCTTGAATTTGTAACAAACCAGATTATTCTTAGATTGTTATATCAATCTCTTTCAGCATATGTGCTTTAGCCAGGGAAGTATCAAGGGGTGGTGATCTAAGAAGTGAAGAAACTTGTGTGTGCCATGTGTAAATCTGAGTGGATATATTCTGTTGCAAAAATACCACAGTGAAGAAACTGAGACTCTTAGGAAAACACACCAATAATTATGGCAGCATAGCAAGTAATATATTTCTAGTACAAAATCTGATTTAGTAGAATAAATCCCTGCTTCACTTAAAAGGGAAGTTAAAGAGATGATGTACGAACAATGAATAATTTTAAAGATTGGAGGAATAAAGCAGAAAATAATTCCTCCGCAAACACCAAAAGATATGATCAAAACCTAAACAACTTGTTTAGAACCAATTTCTGTTGGGAAAAGAATGCCATTTCCATTTAGTAATGAAATTCTAAGATTCCAATTCTAGTCTTTGGATTTAAGTGAGAAATTGAGAATTAAACTCCATTTCTGATATTTGGAATCAGGGTCTAGGGATATATTTGGCCCTATATTATAGAGTTCTTTGATCACTTGAATTCGCAATAATACTCATAACAGATTCAGGGGATTTTGATAGGATTTCCAAATTCCTAACCTTTGAGATAATAGAATTACAATGCCTTTTCTCATCACCATACACACTGGTGCGATATGACATATAAAATTTCCAATCTATTAAGTGGATCCTAACAAGTTGAACATATCAAATCACAGTTTTAAAAAAAATGAACACATCATCTTTATATTTTTCACAAAATAACTTAATCCAAAAAGAAAAACATTAAAAGACTTTCTAGTAAGTTCCATGTAATTGGCCTACATAAGCTACTAATCGCAGGGCACGCCAAATGACAAATTTCTAGAAACACTCAAAGAAGAAACTACGCTTCACTTCTATAAGGACAGATAGTTTATCAGACCAAACTCTGTTGCAAACACATCAACTGTCTTCAACCAATCAGACCTTGATTTACGAGATTAACTACACATAAAGTCTCGAACCAAAACTCCACTCGAAAAACGAATGACGAAGACAACCCCAACAAATCCAGAAAAAGAACAAAATATTTCGCATATAATTACTCCATCACGCAGAAGCTTAGATCTACAAAGACGAACCTACGAAAGATCCAGAGTTCGACATCCTGAAGGAGCACATGCAACAGAAACTCTCTTATGCGAAAGAAATCAGCTTCCAACCGTCCACTCAGATCCTAATCGGTTCGCGAATTAGCACAGAACACCAAGAACATGAGCATCGAAGAAAACGTCACACATAACGTAAACCACACAAGAAGCCGCGAACTTCCACCGATCAAACAGGAGAAAAAAAGGAAGGTGCGAAATTTCACAGAGCAATAGAAAATGAAAAAGAAAGGAAAAGGAAAACACCTACAGAGCCGTCAGGAGGCGGAGAGAAAGCCGCGAAGAGATCCCACCGCTAGACGCGAATCCGAATAGAGCTTTGGAAGAGAAGCGAGATGCGGAGCGAGCGGAAGAGGGAATGCGAACGAAGATGGGAGGATTTGGCGTTGCGGTACGCTTGGTGATGGTGGTGGTGGAAGTGGTGGCCGTCTGGTGGTTTTTATTATTAATTTTATTATTATTAAATTGTATTTAATAATTAGGGTTTCGGGCAGGGTAGTTGACGGCGGCTGAAAGAGCGGGCAAACGGCGTCAGACACCACGAGACGCGCGCGCCGTTAGGCGGCGGCGGCGGCGGCTCGTGTCAGGCGTTGCTCGGCCTCGCCAAAAGGCGTGACGTGGGTGTTTCGGTGGTCAGCTTTTGTTTGTTATCAAAATTTCAATTTTCTTTTTATTTGTTTCTAACTTTGTTATTTCTTTTATTTTCAAATTAATTTAACTTGGCAATTTAGTTCTTAATCAGCTCTTGTTTAATCTTCAATTGTATTAATCTAGTTAACGCTATTCTTTGTACCTGTAGAACGACCAATATTTGACAATTAAATTCATTTTATTAATATATATGTTTTTTAGAAAATATGATCCAATTTATAATTCTATGAGATAAGTAGGTTAGATTATAAATGACTTGTCTCATTTATTTACAAATGTCAATTTACTAATCATGCATCTAAATTTGATATTCAATTTAGATGAGATTATTTATATACCTTCAATATATACTAGATCAATTAAATGAATAAATATAATTATAATTATATTTAGTTTATCAATATTTTAAAATAAATATTGTGAACTCTTTGCCCATAGTATTCATGAATAATATATATATGAAAAAAATTTATGAATATTGTTCATTGATAAAAATGCTATCAAACTTATAAATAAATAAATACATAAAAAAATAAAATAAATAAATAATCATATAATATCAAATTTATTGATCAACTAAATAAGTTTAAAATATATACAAATTTTAAAAAGTTAAACAAACTTTAATTGAGAATCCAATAACATTCAAAAGAATTAAAATTTTGGATGACTATTTTAGAATTTGACTTCTAAATAGGCATAAGTTGTACCTTAAATTTACTTAGTAGGTGAATCAGATCTATTATTAAAAAAAATTAAGAGTCAAATTCAAACTGAGCTCAAATTTAAAAAATTAAACTAAAATTTAATTCAACTTTTATTTAAGAATTTAGCTTTTAATTGGAATGTCATATATTACTTTTTAACCCTTATAATATTGATTAAAAAAAATACTCCTAAAGTACTTAAAAGAACAATTAAGAAATTTCAAATTCAAATTTCATTGGAGATGAATATTTTTAAAATTAATTTTTAAATATGTATAGATTATATTTTGGATTTATTCAATAGATGAACGTGTATATATATGATTTTATTAGCTTATACATTTCATGGTACACACTTTATGAGCATTATGTGTATTTTTTTAGAGCTAGTTTAGGGTTTAAATTATAATATTTAAACTAAAGAAATTGGAGAAAAAAATTACATATGATATGATGCTCATAAAGTGTGCATCATGAAATGTATAGGTTATCAAATCTTTATGTATATGAAAAAAAAAAATGACGTTTATCATTTGCAAAGTTGTCAAATAGACACTGTTTAACGTGAATTATCCAAAATACTCTAACATTATATGATCACTTATTAGACCATCTCCAATCATCATCACCAAATTTGATATCATTTTCACGCCCAAATGGTATAATTTCAACACCAAACACAATTTCAACTTCAACCCATCCACACCATATTACACCAAAAAAATATATTCCTTAGAATATTCTATTTGTCTTATTCATAATTTAATTA
>JBBUKS010000002.1:11066618-11096237 GCA_038050645.1 Hedychium gardnerianum | reverse complement strand
GGATTATAGTGGATTGCCCAACGAAAGTACTCACACGAGTACGGGCCTTGGAGTAGGAATCGACGGAGATTCCGAACTAAGTAAATCTTGGCGTTGTGTGTTCTTCTTTCTTCTGTCTTCTCTTTACTGTTTATTTTAATTCCGCTTCGTAAACTCCGAGATTTCCGAAACGATTTTGTGTTCATAATTCACCCCCCCCCTCTTACGATCCCAACACTTTCTACTCTTGACCCCGAATAGGCACTTGTTCGGGTTGAGTTTTAGCCCGTATCGTCGAATGGTGGCATAGGTTTTTTCTATATCGGGAATTAAGTCTTTCATTCGGGCAGTCTTGATCAGAATGTCATCCACATAGACTTCAATATTCCTCCCGACTTGCTACCTGAAGACTCAGTCCATAAGTAGTTAATAGGTGACACATACATTCTTTAGCCCGAATGACATAACATTATAGCAGAAAGTTTCGTCTGAGGTGACGAAACTAACATTATCTTGATCTTCTTTTTCCAGTGGGATTTGGTGGTATCCCTGATAGGCGTCCAACATAGAGATAAGCTCGTATTCCCGATGTAGAATACACCAGTTGGTCTATTCGGGGGAGTGGATAACAGTCTTTCGGGCATACCTTGTTGAGGTCCCGGAAGTCAATGCAAACACGTCACTTGCCCCCTGGTTTGAAAACAAGGACCACATTGGCCAGCTAGGTTGGGAATTGAATCTCCCGGATGTAACTGGCTTCTAGGAGTTTGTTGATCTCCTCACGAATGATTTGGTTTTGTTCAAGCCTGAAGTGCTGCTTCTTTTGGTGTACTGGTCGGGCTTCAGGGAGCATGTTCAGCTGATGTGTCATAATAGTAGGGGAGACGCCTGTCACTTCTTTAAGTGACCACGCAAAAACGTTCCGGTTGCGAGAAAGGCAGCGTGTCACATTGGTTTTGATTTTGCTTGGTAGATCGATGGCTACCCGCGTGACTTCGTCTGCTAGGTCAGGATGAATCTGTACTTCCTCTTGGTCGTCAGTTGACCGGGTGGGAGGAATATCTTGAACTACTTGGACTAAGGTTTCCTGACATCGATGAGCTTTGCGAGAACCAGACTGGACGAAGTCCACATAACATTTTCTGGCTGTCTTTTGATCACCTTGGACTTCCCCGACTTGGTCCCGAACAGGAAACTTCAATTTTTGGTGAAACGTATAGACGACCGCCTAGAAGGTGTTCAGTGACGGCCTTCCCAAGATGACGTTGTAGGCGGAGACGGTGTCTACTATAAGAAATGGGACACGACGGGTCCTCCTTAGGGGTTCTTCTCCAAGGGAGATGGATAGGTCAATCTGCTCGAGTGGTCGGACCTCATGCCCAGTTCTCCCCTTCTAACTGTAAATGATCGAAAGCTTTTTTGAATATGATGTTGACGGAGCTTCTGGTGTCCACGAACACCCTCCTCCGCACATTGTAATTGGCTACGAGAGCTTCTACCACCAGGGCATCGTCGTGTGGGGCCTCTATTCCGCGCAAGTCCTGGGGTCCGAAGTTAATGGATGTCCCTTCAGGCATGCTCTGGCTGGATCCAATCCCATAGCTCTCCAGCCTTCGTCCATGTGCCTTCCGAGTACGGTGGGAGTCTCCATCGGTGGGCCCTCCGGATATCATGTTGATGGTACCCCGAGGGGAAACTCCTCGTGGGTGCCCCTCTTCGCTTCGTCTCTTTTTTCGATTGGAGAGGGGTGACGCTCTTCTATCGGGAGATGATGAGCAAGCCCGCCTACTTGGTCGGTTCCTTTGATTATTTCCTCGACTGTCGGGGCGCTGAGGTTGCGGAGGATGTTCGGGGGCTACCCTTCTTTCGAGTGCTCGTAGCTCGGAAGCTTATTGCAGCTCTCAGGCATACTGTTCGCACTCAACTGTATTGTGCCCCACCGACTAGTGGAAACTGCAGAAACGTCTCGACCCGTCGAGAGGCCGAACAGCGTAGTTGGTCGGGGTAGGTAAACTCCCGACAGTTTGTACATCTCTCGTCCTCCAGGTTGGCTGGTGGTTCGATTGTGTTTCCCGATTTCCCGGGGGAGGCGGGGGAGCTCTTTTCTCGGGCTGAGGGTCGGGTCGATTAGGGATGAAAATCTCCCTATTCTTTGACTTTTGGGCTTCCCCATATTGACATATTTCGCAACCCGACCCAATAAACTATCAAAGTTAATCGAGGGTTTTTTGATCGGTGACCTAAAGAAGTTTCCTTCCGTCAGGCCCTGGGAAAAAATATTTATTAGTACATCGAAGGTGGCTGAGGGGATATCCTGTGCCACCCGATTGAACCGCTGGATGTAGTCTCTGAGCGCCTCCTTGAGTCTCTGCTTGAAAGATAACAGGTTTAGGGACATCTTGTGATACCTCCTACTACAGGCGAAGTGTTGCAGCAAAAGCCTCCCAGAATTCTTTGAAGGAACGAATGGAGGCCGAAGGAAGCCTATTGAACTACCTCTGGGCCGGGTCAAACAAAGTGGTTAAAAACACCCTGCACTTGATGCCGTCAGTGTATTGATGAAGCATCGAGGCGTTTTCAAATTTACCCAGGTGATCTTCTAGGTCTGTAGTGTCCGTATATTGGGTCGTTTGTAATGACCGAAAATGACGAGGTAGTACCACTTCTAGAATGTTTTTAGAGAACGGGATAGCCGGGAATTTCTCCTCCTCCGTGACTTCTTTCACGACCGTCACTTTTCCCTGCTTAGAATCACGGGGTGGCGTCTCTAAAGCGGCCAACCCTGCGGACGGCTCTCCCCGAGCGACAACGACAACAGGGGTCGCTGCCCGAGTTGGAAAGAGCTTCGTTGGTCGTATTGATCTTCGAATGGGAACCGTAGATATCTCTTCTGAACCGGATGGTAATTTGAAGGGCGAAGGGTTCACCGAGAGCTATTTTTGAACTCCATCGTGAACTTTAGCGGCCACCAGCTAGTCGAAGTCTTCTCGCGTCATGGTTATCATCTGGTTTCTTCCAGTGTCATTCATCTCAGCGTTTCCATGCGGGTATAGAGTTCCCACACACGGCGCCAATTTGATCCCAACAGAGAGTCGCGTCGAAGGATGAAACACCGATTATAGGGTCGTTGTAGTTGCAAGTCTTCTAAACCACGTCGAGGAAGATCCACGTAGGAAAATCGGGGGTGGTCCGTCGTTTCCTGAACAAATAATAGAGGAGTCCTAAGGGTCAGCAGGACTGCCGGGGGTGGTTTCGGCAAAGTCCCTCTGACGCTCAAGTTAGTAGAATGTGATTGCGGAGCAAAACAGTAGTAAAAGAGAGTTTTTTCGACCCCTCATTGTGGTAGGGGAGTGGTGTTTTTATACAGTATTTCTACCGTCTTTCATTTGTGTAGCCTTAATGGCAAAGGTATGGAAAGGACTGTACATCGATGAAAGCTATGTCTCACCGCATCTTTTGCGTATTTTGTACGTATAGCAGGTGTAGGGCACATGCTCCACAAGGCCTCCTCTGGTCTAGTCTTTTCCCTATCCCCTGATAATGGGCTTGGGCCTTAGGAGATTTGAGTCTTGAATTACTTGGGTCTTACCTCACCAAGAGTTAAGGAACCCGTATACGGGTCTCTTGGCCCCAATCATGACGCTCGATTGAAGATGACCCCGATCGGAGATAATCCCGGGCAACGCCTTCCCAGTTGATGGAGAGGATCCCCATCGGGGCGCCCGGTTGAAGATAGTCCCGATCGAAAATAATCCCGGATGATGCCTTCTCGGTTGATGGAGAGAGTCCCCATCGGGGCGTACGGTTGAAAATGACCCCGATCATAAATAATCTCGGGCGATGCTTTCTCGGTTGATGGAGAAGATCTCAATCGGGGCGTCCGATTGAAGATGATCCCGATCAAAAATAATTCCGAACGATGAAATTACTACGCCCGTCATCAATACGTGATTCGTTGATTATGAACCCTTAGAGAACTTATCTCGACCCGCATCATATGTAAAAGTTAGACAATTAACAAATAGAATTCCAGCTATGCAAGGTATAAGATGGATAATTATACGCAAATCCTAGGAAATTGAAATAACCAATTTCATTCAGGTTGCCATCTATTATATTAAGCCTGAAAATTTATTCAAGTTAAATTATAATCAATTATAATAAAAAAAATGATAATATTCAAACCTTCCTAGAAAGTAAATCATAATGTCAACTTATAATCCATCTTAAAATAATTAAGGGATAGAAAAAAAAAATTCTGAGAATATACACTCACCAGAAATTGATCTTATCTTATTATAGTAAATTTATCATTCACTAATCAATTGAACATCTAGTGGAGACAAGTTAAATTATAATAAGGTGGCAATTGATTATAATTTAATCAATTCACATCTCCCAAATCAATTAGAAATATTAGAGGTAAGTTGAACTAGTAACTTTCCCACCTAAGTAAATTTGATACAACAGAAACTAAAGAAACACGTAAAGGAATCACGCCAGAACTAATGCAAATGCAAGAAACTTGAATTGGATAAATACAGCTATGAATCATTATAAATACATAATTCTTACTATCTTAAATTTAGACAGTCATAGTTACTCGGTGTCTCAATCAAATCAATAAATATAGTACTATCGTTCCAAACGCAAATCACAAACCAAAAGCATATTATGCAGAGAGTAATCTTAAGAAAGAAAATTTGGAAATAGTAGTGCACAAAGAATGGTCGTCACTCATGCATAAACACCCTTTCCTACCCCCTATAGACCATAATCTTTATATTATATGTTTGTGTGTGTAGTGTATGCAACTAGAATGCGTTCAAAGGCCAGGTTGTTGGAAGTTGAAAGTGGACAAGGTGATGTAGTTGCCAGCAAGGAACAGTAAGACTACTACTACAACTGTCAGAAGCACCCACATCCATGTGGACATCTTCCTCTTTCCCTTCTTACGAAGTGGCAAGGGAATAGGTTGTACCTTGTTGAATTGCTTTGCTGAAGCAACCAGCCTCGGAGGTTTCTTCGTCATTGATACAACATCAAGTTCCTTCGTAGTTTGCGTAGTTTCAGAAGAGGGGGCAGCGTCTTCGTCAGCACCATCAGCACCATCAATGGATGTTGTGTCTTCAGCAGCAACGCCTTTCTTCTTGTGCTTCTTTGCTCTCTTCTGCAGAAATGCGTAACAATGGTGGTTATGTGGTAATATGAAACTGCAGTAGAAAAAAATTACAAAACTTTTGGATGTTCGGTACTGAAGAAGGAAAACTACATCGACGTTACAATGAGACTTGAGTAAATTGTCAATACCTTCTCCCTTTTTTCAGCTTCCTTTTGTGCTCGGTATTCAGCTCTGGCCTGAGCCTTCTCAGCTTGTCTCCTTTTCCTTTCTTCTGCCGCCTTGGCTTTTGCTATTTCCTCTAAGCGTTGCTGTTCTTTTAACTCAGCTGCAGCTTTTTCTTTTCTCAATTCTTCTTCCTTCATAACCAACTCTTCTTCCTTCTTTCTAAGTTCCTCTTCCTCCTTTGTTTGAACATTCAAGCTCTCATCAATTTCAGTTTCTCTATCTTGAACTCTAGCAGTTACAGTTTTTTTAGACTTTTCTGAAGGAGGTTTCACTGGTTTTTTAGGTTTAACAGGATGATCATTTTTTGCTGCTGGCAAAGCAGGAAACGATTTAACTTCTGCAGAAGTTTCAGCTTTTGCTTCTAAAGATTCTGGTGGAACAGATTCGCTGATTTTGACCTGCTGTGGAGGAGGGACTGAAATCCTGAATTGGTTAGTTTGTATAACAGGAGGCTCCTCATCTGGACCAAGAGATCTTCCATCAGGCGTCCTAAGTCTCCACAGTGTGCTGTTCATATTGGATTTAACATATTGCGTTCTAAACTCGTCGTCATTGTTCCACAGAGCCATTACATTTTCAACCTAAGGCGATGAGAACATTAAAACCAATATGTTGCGTCTTTAGAAAAGCCCAATAATATATACCTGTTTACTACAGTGTGACAGGAGCCCCTCAAAATTTCTTGAAGATAAATAGTTTTGAGCAGATATCTGATCACGCTTGTACATGCCAAAATGTTTATTCTGCAGACAATAAGAATTCATCTAAATCATATTTTTTACAAAAGAAATCAGAGCGCCAAAGTAAGTTGTTGTTAATATTTTTTTTCACATAATGAAAATATATAAAAAGTAGTAGTCTCACATGAATTAACTCGAAAAGCAACACGTATTCTCACCATGAGAGAGGTCACAGATTTGGAAAATGAAATATGCACATCTTGTCATTTAGAGACCATAGTACATAGGTATGACGTTCCAATAATTCAGATTAGCTGGAATCAAAGGATTATAAATTTGGTCTTAACAGCAACTTGGGTGTTGACAAGAAATGGTCAAAGACAAGTAAAGACACTGCCAAAAAGGTTAGAAAAGGATCCTACGAGGTAAAAATGACAACAGTGCAAAAGATTCAGAACGAGTCTAGACAACTTTATTGAGCATGAAAATTTTCATAGGATAAAATGATGCACAAAATATGTGACATGCATTCTAGGTTTAGAAAAAAAAAACAGTGATTAGTCAAAGCAACACTTCTAACATGGGCTCCAAAGATAATTAAGCTAGTATATGAAATTGCTAACTACTGATTTCCCTGTTTAACAATCCAGAGAAATTAAGAGCTCAGATATGATTTTTTGAATTTTAAGCGTGGGCACCAAGTTTGTAAGAATAAAGACACACAGACTTCATATAGCATACAAGAAAACTACACAGTGGATTTTAGTTAAATCTAGTGAAGAAAATACTCAGTCAATACATCTCTTATATCATGACACAGATTATCCCCACAATGTCAGGATAAAACTACAGGCATCTACCCAGATAATCAGAGATCTTAAAGGGATCTCACATCATTAATGCCTGACTAATAATGTAGTGAAATGTAATTTCTTATTGATGTATAGAAAGAGTTAGCATACACATTTTTATTGCAAAAAGAGTTCTCAAACTGTTGGCCTTCTATTATAATGAAGATATATGGTTGACTGACAACCATGCAGCAGTGGAAGAACAATATCCGTATTGAAGTCAAAAACAACATCTACCAACATATAGGGATCTCACATTGCACAATTGATGTCCTTGGTAAATAAGATAGTACAATGTAATTTCATATTCAGGAATAGAAAGAGCTAATATACACTTCCATTGCAAAAAGACTTCTCAAATTGTTTGGCCTTGTTATTAAAATAAAGATATATACAGCTGACTGAAAAAAAAAAAATGCAGCAGAGGAACATCAAGACTAAAAGGTTATCTATTAACATATATAAAACAACGAAATAATAATCAGACTGTATCTATGGATCAAAGACCCAGGATTAACTAAATTCCTTTAAAATAATGGAGAACAGCTTACCCTTTCGGTTAACATGTTTTTAAGTTCTCGCCATTGTCCGTATGCTTTTTGGCGAAGAGCATCAGCATCCCTGAATTGTTGTCGAAGAACTCTCAAAATTTGCTGTTCCTCATCATACTTCTTCCTGGCAGCATTTGCATTTGCTTCAGTTTGCAGCACCTCAGTTCTAAGAGAATCCAATTCCTTCTTCAAAAGCTGCAGGCATAAAACAAGTTTTAAATAAAGATGAAAGGAAAACATTAAGAAGATTAGGACAGTACAACAAAAGTACATTAAATCGCTCATCAATCTGTTCCTTTTGATCAAATGCCTCATTCATTTCAGTAATTGAGCCCATATTTGAAGTGAGTTGGTCTCGCTGTTGCCTTAACTGTTTAAGGTCATGAATATATTTTTTTTCTTCTTTCAGTGGCATGGTTACATGCTGAAGATCAAATTCCATTGATTGTATCTGAACAAGAAAACATGTAACTAGATGAATTAAAGGAGGAACAAACAGTCAAAACACTTTCAGGAAGGATCACCTCAAAATCTTACCTTGGCATCAAGTTCCTCAACCGACTGTACATTTTTCAGCTTGTTTAACATTAATTGGAGTGACTCCATCTGTTGGCGCTTGGCACTAACTGCAGCTCTTGCAGTCCTGTCTTCAGCTTTTTCATCTTCAAATTTCTTCCAGAATTCATTACATATCACCTGAGGATAAAATAGAACAATAAAAATAAAAACTAAAGAGAAACTAATCAAATGTACCATCAGGATTCTCTGCCTCAAAAGTTAATTAGCATGAAGTATGTAACTAATACCTTCTGCTTCTCAATAGAAACTTTGATAGAATCCCTTCTTTGTGTTTTCTCATTTACTTCTGACTGTGCAGTTTGTATGCTTGCTGAAAGTTGATTGTCAATGAATCTTGGAATTTTAACTATGTAACATGCTTGTGGCCTACCTAAACTGGTCGTCACCTTTTCAACAGCCAATGTTGATGCATTATGTTCTTTAACTGGCACTTGACTCTCTTCTAAAACTCCAGATTCTTCATTGACACCTTTTCTTTCATCATCCAATGACCTTTCGACTTCAACTGAACCAGCCAAAGAAGAGCTAGATTCTTGTGATACCTTTGAAATAGCAAATTCAGATTCAATGGAATCAACATCATTTACTGCTGCTTTTTCATTAGTTTCAGTTATACAACTACCATTGTCAGCTTCAACATTGCTTAATTTGTCTTGTCTATCTGCTGCACAGGTACTAGTAACATCAGAAAAGATAGTTTCACATGCATTTAAAAATTGTAATGCTAGAGGTGTTTTGTCGATCGTACCTGTTATACTGGTAACATCTACTGCACTTGACGTGACAACTTCCTGTTCTGAAGGACATGTGTCTTGGTAGTTAGATGATCCTTTGCCAGAATCTGGCAAAGCCTGGGGAGAAATTGGAATTTCCAGTGACGATTTGACCTCAGCAACCCAAGATATATCTGATCTGCAGCAATCTTTGTCGGGATGCAAATCATGAGACTGTTCAACAATCAAAATATCACCAATGGAGTTACCACTTGGTACGGCTTCATCTACTTTGCTACTAATCTCAGGTACATGAACATCCATGTGAGTTTCAAAAGATACACTACCATCTACTGTCTGTAAATTGGTTATACTATTGGAAACTATCTGTGTCCTATTTTCTACTAAATGTTCTTCCAGCGTAGGCTTAGCCATATGCTCATTAACAACAGAACATTCATGAGGCTGGCTCTCTGTAACTAATCCCTCAAGCTTCACTGCTTTTTGAACTTCGACAGCTGATACCAATTCACATTGGTTTCCAGCATATGTCCTTGAAGTCTGAGTCTCCTCAAGTGATCCTTCTTCAGCAGTAGCTAATTCTAAAGTTTCTTGGTCTTTATTATCTGAAACTTGAGTATCAGGAGCAAGCAGCTTTTCTTGGTCATGCTTGTTTAGTGCTGTAAGCACAGTCTGAGACTCTTCTGTCTCCAGCAATAAAACATTTATATACCTATCTGCTTGGTTATCAACATCTGTATTGGAAGTGATAATTTCCTGCTTCTCATCAGCTCTTACATTTGTCCCCTCTTCCTTCTCATGGTGGATATTGTCAAGTTCTTCTTTGCTTTCTTCATTATTAGCTGCTACAGCAGATGTTTTGGATTCCTCTTGTTGTGTCTCAATAACTATGTTCTCACATTGTTGATTTTCGTCATCATAAACAGATAATTCTAAATTACCTTGTTTGTCAATTGCTGTAACCAGAGCACTGCTAACATTTGATTCATCTTTATCAAAGTCGATATCCTTGTCGATTGCTGTAACCAGAACATCGCTATCTTTACTTACTTCAACATTTGATTCCTCTTTTTCAAAGTCCATAGCCTTGTCAATTGGCGTAACCAGAGCATTGCTATCTTTACTTACTTCAACATTTGATTCCTCCTTTTCAAAGTCCATGTCCTTGTCAATTGCTGTAACCAGAGCACTGGTATCTTTTCTTACTTCGGCATTTGATTCCGCTTTATCAAAGTCCATATCCTTGCCAATTGCTGTAACCAGAGCATTGCTATCTTTACTTACCTCAACATTTGATTCCTCTTTTTCGAAGTCCATATCCTTGGCTAGAGTCTCACCTTCTTGATTTGTTACTTCGACATGCAAATCTAGTTTGGCAGCTTCTAGCCTACTATTATCCTTCGCATGATCTTGACCATTCTCCATATACAGCTCCATGTTACCCTCTTCACTGCATCTTTTTTCTTTCACCTCACAGATTCCACTTTTAATGTCACGTACTTTCTCATCTTGCGCATCATGTTGGACACTTTGCTGAAGTGCTTCACCTATTTCTTCCTTGGACACTGTTCCTAAATCTGATTCAACTAATTCCTCTTCCATATCACAACAAGTGGTGATATTTTTACGATCATCATCCCCAGTCACTGGTACATTAACACTGGGATCAGCACTTCCATCACGATCACCCTCCATCTCAGAAGTCAATTCCCCATTTTCTCTTTTCATCTGGATCGGTTCTAGATCCACGACGGCAACCGAATCTTCTTTGACATCTGGATCGAGATCCGGCTCCCGCGATTCCTCCAAATTGCCATTCTCCATCGTGATCAATCTTCCAGTCCGACCCCTAACCTTCTCTTCACCAACCAAGAAGTCAATGCCATTAGCGTCCCCTGAAACCTTCTGATCACTGTCCGACTCTAAACTGACACCAACTGACCCCTCGATTTCGACCCCAGATCCAACACTAAACTCGCTCGCATCTGCCGTCATTGCTCAAGCTATCATAAATTGACACAAAAATTAGTATATCGAATCATCAAAACTGTAATCCCATCACTGATCATAACTGAAGCAAATAGTCAAAAGTGATTTTTTTTTAAAAAAAAGAAACAATAATTAAAATTAAAAAAAACAGTATACCTGATCAGGAATTATCTCACAGGATCGACGCCGTTTTAGGCGAAGCTAGCTCGAAAGAAGCACAGCCACACCAGAACTCCTCGCCGGAGATCCAAAATTCTAGTTACCTCAGCCAGATCGCACCCTTCCGTTGACAGATCAAGTGATCCCGCACCCCTTTCCCTCACTCGAACGCGTTCTCCACTCGCTCTACCAATGCACGAATCGAGGAGCAGGAAGGAGGAGCTGCGGAGGGACCGAGAGATCAATCAAGATGAAGACGGCAAGCAAGGACTACGCAGGCGATGCATTTAAAACGGGAGAGATCTGTTTCGGTTAAAACGCCGCTATTCATTGAGGATATTTCGGATCGTCTCATCACAATTTCACGTTTTTTTTATTTTTATTTTTTTACTAATACATGTGGGCCCCGCCGGGGGCCTCCTGCGCCATCGTCACTAGTAAATTGTTAAATCGAATAAATCAAAATAAAAAAAACTAAATCGATAAATCTCTCATTATTTTTTTGATAATTGTTAAAAAAAATTATTTTGATTTCGGTTAAATTCATTTTGGTTAAAAAATAATAATTAATTAAATTTTTATCAAATTAATTAATATTTTATCAACTCAATTTATTTGATTTTTATTAAAAAATTAATTAATTTAATTAATTCAAAAAAAAAATTAATTTTAATCGAATATCCACCTTAACTAACTATAGTCATCCATTGGAAACGCGTCGTGCGGCGGTATACCCAGTTCGCCATCATCCGTTATCCGGAGTTCAGAACTTATCAGCCGCTTCTTACCGTAACGTAACGCCCGTCATAAACTTCAGTTTTTTCTAGAAACGGACAAAAACGCAACACGGTAGCGGTGTTATATGGTCGGTAAAAGACTCGGTGGTTAAAAAATGGCATACCATATCCATGCTGCTTTTAAGGCGTGAAGGCGCAATGGGCCAGGTTTCTATATAGTGGTTGAGGTGTTTGTTTTGATAGCAATAAAGCCGAAGATATTAAAATAAAGTGGAAATTGATAAAAATGAACGGATCCTTTAGAATATGGCAAACTCTTGTCAGTAATTGCGGCCTTTTTTGTGTGCTCTTACACACTGTTCCTATAGTAGTATTTTATTTTAATTTTTCCTTTTTTCTCGTTTTAAAAAAGTTATCCATTCTACCATTATTTTTTTTTATTTTCGTTACTTAGTTTGTTATGATTTTTTGATAAATCTATAATATGCTTTTTTTCTATAAAAAAATTATTAAACATTTATAATCTAAAGATGTGTAGGGGCTAAACAAAATATCAGTCAAACGATCAAAATCAAAATTCAATCCAATTAATTAGATTTTTTTTAAAAAAAAATATTAATTAATTTGATTATTTCATCTGATTTTGAATTTTAAATTTAAAATATCAATTCAATTAAATTAGATATCAATTGATTGATAATTTTAAGTCACGATTCAAAATATTTAACACTTACTTGATGAGCTTGATTATACATCATCATCGGTCAATTAATACAAAAATATTAATCGACTGAAACAAAAATATTAATCAACTATGAAAAAAATATTATTTCAATTTTTTATCGTTTGATTTTTATAGAAAAATTTAATCGGTTTGATTAAGCAAAAAAAAGATATATAGTTTGTCATTTATTGGTGAAACTTATATTAGCCAAATATAGAATAAACGAATCCGAACTTTTGCTCAACTTTATCCTAATTTTACTGAGGGAATAGCCGTTTTCACCTTGAATTGATCGAAATAAGTCGAATTTCTAACTTTTTATATTGGATTGGACCTAATAACAAGTGGTCTATAGTTATTCTTAGCGATTGTTATGTTATTTTTTTTGGTAATTTAAATATTTATTTTTTTTATATTAATTAATTTTGAAAAGATTAATTTAACCTTATAAAGATTTTCATCGAATATTAAAATAAATTACTAATTTTCTTAAATTTATTATTTCACTAAAAAAAAAATTCGATAATACATCACAATTAAAATTAAAATTTTAAATATTTAATTAATCATTTTAAAAAAAAATAATTAACCAGGTCGGATAAATCGAACCTGGGGTGACTGGTCCGATCCCACGAAAGTTTCTCACCGACTACCAAGATAAATCGGAAAGCGCTAATGGAGGCTCATCCAAATGACCAGCATTCTTAGATCCACTTCTCATTGGAGGAAAAATTTTCTGTAATACACCGTAACTGAAATTCAAATCTTAAATCCCTTAATTATTCATTAAAAAATTTAGTCATCGCATTACTACCCGAGAGTAATTAATCATTTTAAAATATAACCGCTACACGGTTATTCTTCACATCATCGTATTAAAATATTTGATGATTAAAACATCTTATTTAAATTTAAAATACTTAATAAAATTATATCTTGTTCTCTCTCTCATGATCTAAAATTTAACCCAAAAAAGATTTTTTAAAGAAAAGTCATAAGCCAGGGGTGCTATTTTGGGTAGTAAAAAAGACAAGGTGTGTGAATGGAAATTAGTAAATTAGCAAGGGCATACTTTGAGAAAAACTGAAAGTTAATGGTGCTGTTTTGCAAAAATTTTCCATTAATCAACATGTAAAATTGGCAGTACTCTAAGTCGTCACTTTTGTAAAAAAAAAAAAAAAAAAACTTTCGTTATCTTCAATTCCGTGATAAGTTTCAAGACAAATTTGGTTTGGAACCAAAACGATTGATTAATTTCTAATTGAGCCAAGTTGAACCAAAAAGGTTTGGTTTAGTTTATATTTAAGAAAACATTTTTGCCTTATGGTTAAGATTAATCATAATATTTCGATGCGTTAATAACATGATTCGAAATTAAGCATTTTCTATGATTTTAATGTATATTAAGTGTACATTAATATACTTAGGAGATTGTGTTCTCAAAAGCTGAAAGTCAGAATTGAGTGGAGTATGAAGCTTGATAAACTCAATGGGATCAAGTTGTAAAGGTGACAAACATAGTTGATTAGGACAGCCTTAGTCTGGATTCTTTAACTTTTCATAGCAATAGAAAAGATTTAATAATATTTTAGACAAGGTGTTATAGTCATAATTATATATGAAGTTATTTCCTATTCAGGCAAGAATTACAAACCATTTAATCATCTACAAATCATATATGTGTAAATATCCGGTTAATTTTGATATTAATCAATCAAATTAAATTAGATCATATTTATTTTAATATCTTAGGTATATAAAAACTCAAGAATATAAGAAGTCAAAAAAAAAAATACAGTGCACGAAAAGATTGACATGAAAAAAAAATCAACTGACTCAGTACATTCGAAAGACGAGAAACTATAAAAAAATATATCGGTAGAATAAAAAGGACGCAATCCGAGGTAAAGATGTCAAAAATCAACCCGACCCGCTAATCTAACCCGAACCCATCCGGAAAAAAATCAAATTCGGGTCAGAAGTTTTCGAATTCAAGTCAGGTTCGGGTTAGATTCAGGTTGAAAGATTTTCGAATTAGAAATTTTCAAGCCATGTTCAAGTTGACCCGACTTGACCCGAATTTAGGGTTTAGTAAAATTTTTAAGATTAAATCAAATTTTATTTTTAAAAATTAAGATATTTTTATGTATATCAGTATCTACGTTAGTACGATAATGAGAGAGTATTGAGATAAATATAAAATATTATAAGAAAAATAATAATAAGTCAATTTTAATCGAGTTAATTGTGTTATTCAGGTTGATCGAGTTAGTCGGGTTCGGATGAATTCTGGTTGAAATTTTTTATATAAAAAAATTTCAACCAAACCCGAACCTGACTCGACCCATCCGAATTGACACTCCTAGTCCAAGGGATAAGAAGCTGAGAAAAAGTCTGCTCGAGGAAAATGTCGGAATTGAATTCGAATGAGCTTAACTCCGTACGACCGAAATATCACCCAAACAAAAGAAACAAAGAATGATTAATGCTGAAATTGATCATTCAAGGACTCGAAGCGCCTCGAATGCATTAGATGCCCTAATGACTCGAAGGGCTTTGGATGTATTGGAGACACCTCATACGCTAGCCATTGGAGGCGTCTCAGATGCAATGGAGGCATCTTGAACGCCCATGAGTCATTGCGGATCGGATAAACAGTGGATTCAACGTCAGCCGACTCGAGATGTCTCGAATGATTCGAGGTGCCTCTGATCCGCCAGATTAGAAAAACGATCGTTGCGACGAGA
The DNA here is from genome assembly GCA_038050645.1 of Hedychium gardnerianum. NCBI lineage: Eukaryota > Viridiplantae > Streptophyta > Magnoliopsida > Zingiberales > Zingiberaceae > Hedychium > Hedychium gardnerianum. The sequence goes on along the minus strand of JBBUKS010000002.1, from coordinate 11,081,160 downwards.
ATAAAAATTACCCTATTAGAGACGCCCTTAATTAATTGAGGTGCTTCGAATGATGTCACATCAATAAATGATCATTTCGATCTGAATTCTATAAATAAAATTATTACTCACTAGTTGAACATAAACACTCGTTCTTAACTTCCAAACTCTATTTATATTATTCATGCTTTTACGATATAAGAAATTTTTCCACCTCCAACTTAATGTCGAAGAAGAATTTTTTTTATTAAGTTTTCTAATTATCTTAGATTAATAATCAACCAAATTATATCCAAATAAATCTCTACCTCTTCTATTCTTTTTTGTTTTTATAGCTAATTAATTAGTATATCTTACTCAAGTTTCAATATAAGAGAAGTTATAATTTTAATTATAAGATTATTTATCCCCTCTTATCGGTCTATCCAATCTTATAATACGAAGTTATTTCTTTTTTACGGTGTCTATGAGTATGCAAAGTCTAACCATCTACAAACCACTTAATCATCTATATTTTCTAAATTGATCAAGAACAAGTCGACAACAAAATGCACCTGATTTAATTATTGGCTTTCAGCTTAATTAAAGGTAAAAAAAACACTGCCAAATGTTTGTAATTATCATTCAGCTATAAAATAATAGCATATAGCTTGTTGCATGAATTAATTAAACTTCCAAGCAGGCTTCCAAGGTTCTTCTTGTTCCAGGAGACAGTGCATAAGGCTTTTCTGCACAAGTGTACTTGGGAGAGAGATGAAAGCAAACATGAGAATCTTTTGGACAGATTCTGAAACCGTATTTCTTTCATGGGAGTTTGCCTTCCCTGCACAAACAAAACGTAAAACCACTGCATGCCCTCTTCCATCTCTTTCTCTGTACTTGACATTGACTACTTTCGGTCGTCTTCCCATAAAAACTAAGGTGAGATTTAGAAGGTTTCGAGTTTCAATTCATGCTCACTCCTCCTGTGATTTCATCTCTTGTGTCTACTACTACTTTCGAAGCAGATCAAAAGACTAAAGGAACAAAAAAACAGAACAGTGCGGTTTGAATGGAAAAGAGCATGAACCAGATATTATCAGAGCAAGCTTTGACGCCGAGATGTATGAGTACAATGAATAATACTACATTGCGCACCTGTTTCGTGGAAAGAACTGAAGCGTAGCGAGGACTTCAGTTTGGATAAATAAGCTTAAGCTCGTTCGAGAGGAAGAGGAAGAACACAAATCCACAGCAATAATTAATTAGCAGAAGAAGAAAGAGAGAGAGAGAGAGAACAGAAATAGATTGGAGAAGAACAGAAATAGAGTTGATTAAAATGGTGGTCTGACTCCACCAGTACCCCAACCGAAGGCGTCATTTGGGAGCTGGTAGCCGCCGCTCAAGTTATAGAACGGGACGCCGCTGCCTCCACCGCTGGCGCCGCCTTCGCCGCCTCCCGTCACGCCGGAGGACTGAGATATAGCTGTCTGTTGCCCTGGTACAGCGGCCGCCGCGGCGGCCTCTTCATCCTCGCTGCCCTCCAGCGGCAATCGCTCGTACACCGCATTGGCGAAGGAAGCCACCATGAGCACCACCGGCCCCGTGGCCACGAGCGGCCCCGCGACGCCTCCGCCGATCACCTGGCCTTGCCCTCCCGCCAGGAACACGGAGAGGCCGCCGGCGCCTGGCGGCGCCGGCGGAGGCAGGACGGTGCCCGTCAGAGAGAGGATCTCGAACCGGCCGCGCAGAGTGGCCACCATGCTTCCCGGCGGAGAGGCCCCGGGCTGGCGGAGCGCCACGTTGGCGACGGAGCCGGTGCCGCTAAGGACGGAGATGCCGCGGCCGCGCCGGCGGGCGTACTCGGAGATGCACTCGAACACGTCGGCGCCGGCGGTGACCTCGAGCACGTGCGAGCGGAGCGCGTTGGGAGAGTCCCGCGTCACGATGATCGGTGGCTTCGGCTTGTTCTTGGAGCCCGCCGGACGGCCCCTAGCGCGGCGACCAGAACCTCCTCCGCCAGATGTGCCGGCCGGGGAGGAGTCAGAAGGCGGCTGGTCCCCATGCTCCTCAGCGGAAAGCTTGGGGCTTTCCTCCGGGGAAGACTTGGAATCCTGCGGCGGAACGTGCGTCGACGGCGGAGGCGGCTGCGGCGGGCGGAGGAGGTGTTGGAAATAGCGCGAAGGTCCACCGCCGCCGCCGCTCTGGGTGCCGGATTCCATCCCCGGCACATCGACTCGCTCCCACCACTTGTTTGCCAGCTTATGCTCTGCGATATTAGATTTTCTTCTTCAAAACTTGGTTCTCGAAACAAAAAGATGAGATTTTTATTCAATCTCCAGCTTTTTCTCGAGTGCTCGCCAAGATTCCCAACTCAAGGAACAAGTTACAAAGTAAGAATTAATATATTTTACAGAACACGAAGCGAGTCTAGAAATCAATTAATGCAGACAGAGTTCTACCACACCAGGGGGAAACACCTTATCTCTTCCCTGCACCAACAAAAGCTGCTAAAGAAACAATCTTTTTCACAAGATAGATCACCTTTCTTCAGAAAAAAACAACAACTCGAGTCGCCTACAAAAGCCAGCTCTCAAGATCTGATTCAAACATGATGCCGCTGCTGATGAAGAAAGAAGCTGCTGCACAAGGGAGAGGAGAAACAAGATCGGTGCAAGACTAAAGGAAACCTAACAGTGTGTGCTTTATTAGTATGAAACACTGTGTATAAAAAAATAGGGTTGGGGAGGTGTTAATTAGTGTGGTTTTTTGAATGAGTTATCATGTCAGGTTAAATAATGGATTAAAAAAAAAAGGTGCGAGGGAGAAGGTTGCAACAAAGTCCAAAGTTTTCTTTAGGTAATGTGTGTGTTCATCTTTTGCTTTTGACCACTAGGGTTGGCTACTTGTCCCTCTCGCCACAAGACACTCAAGTTATTTGTGCATGTATGGACAGGACGTCAGGACCAGTTCCCGTTTCTGTAGCGTTCTGAGAAGGATGGAAAATTTTACTGAATTAAAAAAAATTTAAAAAAAAATTGTAATGGAGAAAATTCCATCTGCCGTGTTGACAAATAATAAATTTCATGTGCATGGCTGTCTTATTTAATATATAATTATCTAGGTTTTGGACAAAGGCTCTAAAGACATCCAGGTCTCCTCTTTTAAAAAGTTCCAGTCCAGTTAAGACTAATAATAATTACTACGAGATGGATCACAGTTTAAATTTAGTCAATATTTGGTAAATATTTGCTTTGACTTAACAATGCCATTCTAAGTCGAAGAAAGAAAAGATCGCAGTTTAAATTTAGTCAAGATTTGGTAAATATTTGCTTTGACTTAACAATGTCATTCTAAGTCAAAGGAAGAGACCATAAGTTTTTGCCCTATACTTTATAAGGATGTATAATTATTGGCGTCAATAATTAGGGCATAAGCTTGCTTTGTTTATGAATAAATTTATTTATTAAGAATCTATATAAAATTTAATTATGATTTTTTATAAAAATATATTCAAATTCATATAAAATTATAATAATTTTATAATATGTTAGGAATAAAAAATAATATAAATTTCATACATTAGATAACTATTTGACCTAATTTATAAAGTTAGTAGTGTTGTTAGATGAGTTTGATAAAAAAAAAATGATAAGACTTTTAACAAATAAACTTAACAAAATTGATGAGTACAACTAAATTCAACTTAGCTTAGCTTGGCTTTGCTTGACTAAACTCATCTATACATCTATTAATAATTTTAAAAATGAAAATGAATACATATATGGGAATAAATAAGAGTATTAATATTTGAATTTTAATAGAAATAAATATTTTAAACATCGATTGCATAAATTATTCTGTAAAGTTACCTAAGTAGCTTTTGGCATTAAATTTTGGCATCAAAATATCAGTATTACTTTGATATGTGATGTGTGTACATTTAAAATTATTAATTCATCAAATATTATATATATATATATATATATATATAATTTTGACATTAAATCTTAATTAAAATTCTGCTCTTTTCATCACATTTAATATTTTTAGTGCTGCTATTTTGTACTCTTTTAAAAATGTTTGCCTTTGTTATTTATTTATAAGGTGGATTATTTTTTATTTTTAAATATTTAAAAAGAGTTTCTATGTCAGGATCATTTGAGTCACATCAGAGAGTTTCTAAAACGATTTTTTTAGTGAATCGATGTTGATTTTTAGTCTAAAATTAAATTTTAAATACTCAAAGCTCTTTAAAATTATTAGAAATTTTTTCGCAATCGCCATCAATTCTTAAAGTTAGTTTAAATTTTTAAATATTTATTTATTATTTATTATTTTATTTTTTTTGGCCAGAGAAAAATAAAGTGACGCATAAAACTGACTACGTTTTGTGCGTGCGAAAGGAACCGTCCAACCGAGCACGTGCAGTCAACGGGTCAAAGGGATGGGCCTGTTCTTGCAGTACAGCTGTCAAACACGTGGAGAGCGGCATTGCCGTCGGACGGGGTAACATCGATTCCTTATCTCTCTGTTAAATTTGTTTTTTTAAAAAAATAATTAAATAATATCAAATATAAAATAACTGATCTAATTTCATATAATTTTTCATTCCTCATTAAAATAAATTAAAAATATTAATAAAACTTCATAACCAAAATTCTTAAACTTATTTTTTATAAAAAAAATATCTTCTATAATATATCACAATTGAGTTTTACAGTAAAAATTAATGCATGTTTAATTTCTTCGGAATTTCATTTTCATTTTTTTCTAATTTTATATAATTTTATTTAATTGCTCAAAAATGAGCCAAACACTAATTAGCGAATTAATATTATTCATCTCTCGTCCAAAAGCTTGTTTTTTTTTATATTTCCTATAAAATAAAAAATAAAAAGTGGAAGAATGGATATATAATTAAATCGAGGAAAGTACAAAATTATCCTATGGTCACGTTGTACCCCACTAGCACAATGCATGTCTAGTACAATTTTGTATATGAGCACAACTCTTACTTTATTTTTCTAAATTATTTAATATAATAATTAATTTAATTATTGTATTGTTTATCAAGTGCTTTAGTTAGCGATTCCCAATTTATTGTATTGTACTCGTGTCTTAGGTTTCCTCCCTCACACTAAACAAACTATTATTTTAATCTTTCATTTTTTTTTAAGAAACAAGGATTAAATGATACTTTTACTATATAGTTCAATATTGTGTACTTAGTGAACTTATTTAATGTTTTCTATTTGGATGCTCTTGCATATATATTAATATTATTGTACATTGAACACATGAAACATAGGAGTGTACTTATTACTTTAGCAATTAAATTTAATATAATTTAGTTGATAATGGAGTATATAAATAAATAAATATATATACATAGGCTTATAACATAATATATGTAGATTCTTAGCTAGCTAGACTTCTTAAAAGAAGAACCCTTTCTTAGAAATTATAATAAAGTGAATTGATCTGCTGTACAATTTTTTCGAAGAATATAATTGGTGGTGTAAAAATTAATTATTTAGTTTGTTTTTAAAATAAATCTTTTGCAATTAACCAAAGAATACAGTTAAAATTATGAAATTTCACTCTCTCTCTATATATATATATATTAAATGTTTAGATTTATCAAGAAGTTAATTTATTTTTTATTTTATTCCTCCCGCGGTGCTATATTTCAAAAATTAATTTTATTATAATATTAATTTTTAAAAATCAATATCACTTTTTGAAAATCAATATCATAATGATATTAATTTTTAAAATAAAAATCAACATCACTATGATTCAAATACTTCATTTGGAAAATTTGAAAATTAAGTATGTTTTTTTAAAGAATTCTACGACTTTAAGTTGATCAATGAAATACCTTTGAAAATTCAAGAGCTTAGATAAAAAGTTGGAACATCTTAAACTATTGGTAATTTATCATCTTCTTTTGTTTTTATTTCGAGAATTCTTATAAGTGAAACCGTTCTTTAAGGTCACGTTTGTTAAACTTGTAAAATTCGATTAATTTGATCAGTTAACTTAATTATTTATTATTTTTTGTAGACCATAAAATCATATAAAATCACGTTTGGGTTGCGATTGGATTCCCATTCCAATGGCGTAATCCAATAAAGTAGTTTCGGATAATTAAATTAAATCGAGAGTGGGGAACCACCGCTATCATAATTTAACCTCCAAAGATTTTAATTAATTAATTAATTAATTGAGAAATTATAATAATCCTTGCGGCGCTTTGGCTTGTCGGAAGCCATGTGCATCCTAATTGTTTTAAATTGTCGCTATAAATCCACCCGCCAACATAATTAATTAATCTCCCGTTACCTTAACTTAATGCTTCATTATTGCTTAAACAAAGGGGAATATTAGCTCAATTAACTATTGGGTTCGATGCTTATGCATGTCATTGCCTAATTAGGTCGGTCTTACTATATAATTAGGGCCATATGTAATACCTAACAAAATTTTGAAAGGCTTAAGAGGTTATTCCTAAGATTGTTCAATTAATTTGTTGTGCATTTTGCTGGTTTACAAAGTGAAATATTTTTCTAAAAATATGGAAAAATATTTTTTTAGTTAATTAATCCATATAGTAAATTGACAGGGAATAACTGTTTGATTTGGTTCTTATAATTATTACAAAGAATGAATAAGAAGAAAATTATAAAAATGTGTCCTATTGCAACTCACGGTCTTAGCCTACTGTGCCAATTGATTGGTTGATCTATTGGAGCCGATGATGATGATGATAATAGAGAAGGATGAACAGCGATTCGTTTTGATTTATCGTACTCACCTAAGAAATATTAAAAATGTACCGAAATAAACACAAGAAACAAACAAATATCACAAGTATAATAAATTATGTTTTGATGATTCAAAACTTCTACTCCATAATCTAGCATCCAAACAATAACATTATTATCTTTTTTTGATTATCAGATATTTTTCGAAAATAAAAAAATCTCTTATAAATTTATTCTTTTACTAAAAATTACAAATGAAATATTTTATAATGTAAATTATTTTGGATGGTCTTTTAAAGATTTGGATTATAATAGTCTTTTCAACTATCGACATTTAAAATCTTTCACAAAATTCTTTTATATATATATATAAAAATTAATATCGTGACTTAAAATCACTTAACAATCAACTATTTATCATTATTAATCTATTACTCTTCTATAATTTGAAAAACGACTCTTCTAATTCAGCATTGACCACACAATCAATTGTTATATTTTATTAATTTATCATTACATCAACAATCAAATTCCTCAATAAACTCAGAAATTTTCTATTCTCTTTAAGTGATAATTTATATCAATCCATCGATCGATATCAATCAATTAAATTTTTCGGATTGATCTAGAATTATTAATTTTTGATAATATATGTATTTAATTTTTCAAATCAATTAATCCGAAGATGAACGATTCGATCCGTGAAAATTTTCTATCAGTCATCAACATAAATATAAAAATATAAATATCTCATCGCCCACCCACCATCTCAAGTTTATCATCTTATTAGAAAAAAATATCATCAATCAATCAATATGATTTAATTGATTCGATCAACTTATTTGGCCATCAATCCAATTCGACTAGATTGGTAAGTCATGATTAATACAACGACCAAATCAAGCATATCATCCTAATAAACTTGTCCAATTGCGCCTAGCTCGCTCGATCAACCCACCTAAGCAATCAAATCCAAGTGACCAATTAATCCAGCCAATTTCATTAGCAAGAAGTGGATGAACTATGACGAATATAATAATGTCATTAAACACATGGAAGCAAGAGGTTAAGACCTGGGCCGGCCGGTTCGGTCCACGACCACGACGAATAAGTTGGAAAGCCGGTCGAGGGGAGGGAAGGTGGATGTGATTGACGAGACAGCATGCAGGACAAAGAGGAGTGAGGTGTCGGTCTCGAAGGGCAGGTGGGCGAGCTGAATGAATCGAGCTAGGAACGGTACGTGACGCGACGCGTGTTGGAATCGTGGAAAGGTGGACATGACCGGGAATATATATATATATATATAATAACTAGCCTTACCTTAGCACACCTGTTCCATTAAAAGCTTTCACTGTTTCAGCAACAAATCAATAATTATGTTAGTTAGTCTAATAGTAACTAGATTAATTATCGCTAAACATTTATCTCAAAAGCATTTTAAAATTTTTACCTTCGCATATTTCAATATATAATAGTTTTATTTGCCTGAATAAATAACATTATAAAATAATATTTAGTAGTTGTTTTACATATTCATTCGAGGAAGGCATTATATTGCTGTTTAGCTGTTTTAATTATGAAAGTGTATCAGCATAGCAATCGAATAGGAATCAATGCCAAACTTGAAAGCGAGTTAATTTATTATTTTATTATTATTATTATTATTATTATTATTATTTTCTCTCAAAGTCAATGGTGTGGAATTTTAAAGGTTTATCAATGGAAAAGACCGTCTCTATTTTCAAAATTAATGTGTGAAACTTTGACATTTGAATTATCGATAAAGATCTACCAAGCAACAAATAGGCAACCGGATTCGCTTCATCAGAATCCCAGATAGTCATGTTCGACAAGCCTGATAAAAGTGTAAACCGAAATGTGGATCCAAAAGACAGAGGAGGAAAAGTTACTACTAAACAGACAATTAGATAAATTTTAGGTCAATTCCAATTATGCTTCGAATATACCTTTCTTGGCACAGGGCAAACATCTCCGAAAGCAGAACACCCGCAAGGTTCATTTTCTTCTTGAATTTGGAGACGAGATGTTTGTATTTTGAATTATGAAATGCTACCAGTGGTTTAATTTTTTTTTTTTATTTATTTTTAATAATTTAGATATTTAATTCGAAGAATTGATTAATTTGAAAGTAACCGATCCGATCTAAATTTTTTTTTCATCAACCACTAAAAAAAATCGTTTCTTTGCAGTCGGACTTTTTGGGAATTAATCATGCCGGAGAAATACCTGTTACTAGAAATTGACCTCAGATACTCTTATTTGGCTTAATCTGAATCTCTGAACTATATGTAAATACTAAATACTATGTATGCAAATTCAAAACCTATGGATAAATGAGCATAACATTGCAAGAAGTCACAAACAAACAACAAGAGCCACAATTATATTGCAAGGAAGGAAAGGAAGAAGAAGATTTTACTGAGCAGAGGTAGATTATGATCGACCTGAAAGGTTTACCACTTGCATGTCTTTAAAGTCCTTGATCAGTTCATCCAACACATATTCTACACCTTTAGAAACCATGTTCATCCCCATAGCATCTCCAGTGCTGCAACTGAATCTAATGTAGATATTCCTCCCAGCGAGTGCACAATGGATACTATGTAATCTTGCGAATCTGCCATAGAATGGCAGTCCCTCTAACGAACTTCCGGTGATCTTCATCAGAGCCTCCCTGCGGATCCCGACTGCCCGCCTGCAATCTCCGAGTTTACCTTCCAACTCATGAGAAGGGATTTAAATCAATTTTGGGACAGGGAGATTCGACATCAAAATTGTTGAGTTCAAACTTTTTGCTGAGCTTGACAAGCAGTCCATAAACTTGAGATTGCTGTATATATCAATGCAAGAAATAGTCATGTCAATCTATACTTTCTATTGGATTGCCAATCGACTGTAATTTTTTTTTCAAGTATATGAATATTGAGGTTCCCATAAGTGCAAAAAAGAATCAATGAAATAATTAGGAGTTTAATGAAATAAAAAATAAAAATCGACACAAAAAGGCAATTACAACACGATAAATTATGTGAACAGGGTAACAACATCTCTCCTATATCCCCTAACTATCAACATCCTTGGCACATTCTCAACTAAGAGATCCATATACTCCATGTAGAAATACGCTGGGTGATTTTGAGGGGGTGGAGGGAGGCTGACCAACACGACAGCTGCCATTCGTGAGTATCCAAGTATCGTCGAATTTAACTTCAGAGTCGTATAAAGGAACTTATCGACCTGTTGCTCATTCACAATCACTGGCTTCCCATCAGCCATCAAGGGTTTTCCTTCACTTTTGGCCGTCTCCTTCATCTCAGAAAGGTACTTTGCAATTCGGCGTTGTGCGCCCGTGAATGCCTCCATCGACTCATCTTGTTGACCTGCATTGTTAGTATCCGACTCCCATGACTTCATTGTTATAACAATTACCTCAGCTTGCATGCGGAGGTCGTAAAGGAACTTCTTAACATCAGCCATCAGAACTTCAGCTTCTGTGTCCTCTTCGGCAATGCAAAAGACTTGAATCTTGCAACCCTCAAAACTTTCTTTTGTCAGGAGGAGCTGGGATAAGAGAAGCATGAGTCCCCCATCTCTCACGATCCAGTAGAGGTCAATCGTGCCAAATTGTCTTTGATATTCACCCGGCCATTCGTCGAGGCCCTTGACAATTACAACTGCTTTGTTTGCGATAATGCAATCATTGATGATGCTGACAAAAGTGGATGGAATCTGGAAGAGGTTCTCCCGGCGCCATATCTCAGGGTATCGCATAACTATAATATTGGGCTTGAGGTTGCCTAGTCCCATTGTCTGGACAATACCGCGAAAGCCGTCAGACATTGTTGGAGCAACTATAATCTCAGCTACTCCTTCACAGCGTTTGTAGTTGATGTAGGTGCTCAGCTGACGGCTGATGATCTTGGCATCCTCTGCCAATTCATGATAGTCACCATCAATAATTGAGACAAAGATTGACATCCCTCGACCTTTTTTCTTCATGCAGTTAGCGAAATCTGCTAGTTTTGGGTGACAAGGAACATTTTCAGGTAGCTTTCCCCACGGTCTGCAGAAGATGAGCGGGATAGGGTACCAATTTTTAGGGTGTACCTGGTTTGCTGCAACAAAGGACAATTATAAGAAACCAAACATTCGTAGAGGCTCTGCTAAAGCAGATTCATGATGGTAGTATTTATAACATTCAGCAAAATATCTATTTAGCAGCATATTTTTCCTTGGAATCATAACAAACCAGTATCTTGTGAAGGCATACCTCCCAGTGATCGAAGGCTACGCAAGGCTAGTTGAAAATAGGCACTCTTGAATCCATCCCCCCAATCTCCAGCCTTCCCTTTTTTGCTCACATAATAATATACGAGGCTAGCAAGGGCCAGAGACACCACAGTGAATGACCAGGAGATCAAGAACATGATCACTGGACAGAACAAAAATAATCTTAGAAATAATGGAAAAGAGATGCCCATGGACTACTTTTCTAAAGCTAAACAATTAGGGACAAGATATTTAGTTTACAATTTACTATTTCTTGATAACTAGTGCAAGAAGCAAGAGGAAAAGGAATGAGCTTACAAGCAAGATCTAGCTCAACACACCATATATTAGTTCTCAAATTCCATGTTAAGAAAACACAACATACCCTTGCAGGCGCTTATTTTAGAAAAAAGAATCAAAATGTAAGATCATTAAAAAGATGAAAGCAAGAGAAAAAAAATCATGAATTCCATGCAGAATAGAATATCATATGGTTGATCAGATAAGGCCCATTCTTTTTCAAATTTGTCATGAATAGACCAAAAAAAACCCTAACACTGATTGATTGTTTCACAACAAAATGATGAATGTAGTACTATATATTAAATGCTCTCTAATGAAAATGAAACATGACAGATCTAAAGAGTCATTAGAGGATTTAGCATAACAGCATCAGTCAAAACCAGTAGCAAACCAATTCACTATTGATTTAATAAGATAAACAAATTGGTGTATAAGAACTTCCACAAACTTCTTGGCGAATGTTTCCTGTTAATTTGTACAAGAAATATCTGAAGCCTGTGTGTTATGTGGTAATTACTAATTCCTTTGTATTTTCAAACTTGCTTTTTTCTTTTATACACTGCAATTTGGTCTAGAACTGGCACATCCATTCGATATAGTTGGTAGATTACACAATTCCAAATTAGACACCTCAAGATCTAGTTAGGCTAGCAAAAAGAGATGACTTTCTCCATGCAAACGGGCATACCAATGCAAAGAGATGCTCCAAGAAGTGAGAGACTCCAATGGTGAAATTTCCATCTAGGGCGCCAGCTAGGAGCATCAAGTAGGTCAAGAAGGAAGCTAGATAAGTTGACTCCGGTATAACAAAGCAGGAAGAACATAGTTATAGTAGGTGTTATCAGATCCAGGTTTCCAATTATAACACAGCTGATACAAACAAAGGCAGTAAAGAGAGTTGCCAAATGAGGTTCTCCTTCTGTGGTCATGAAATATTTAAGAACTGGGAGAATGTCATCGTTTGCTATTGCTGCAAGCAAGCGTGGAGCACCTGTCAAACTCTGAAGCGCTGCACCTAAAGTGGAGAGAACAATCCCAGCATATATAATCGCTGGAAAGGGCCAAGCAACTTCAGCAGTAAGCAGCCTGCACAATAAGGGAATAGGTCCAGCAACGAGAATAAACATTTAGGTTTGAAACACAGGAATATTGCAAGCACAAGAGTTTAATGTTACAGCTTTCGAGGCACTTTTTTCTTCAAACCCATGAATATGTTCCTGTAAATTTGGCCTACTTTAACATACTGTTAACATAGCATAACTACGTTTTCAAGTTAGGAAACATATTAAGAAACTTTATGATGAGGAAATCATAAAATTACCATATAAATAAGATGATTAAGTTAATCACATCCACATGTTCTTTCCCTTTTCAGGACATACAAAACTCTTCTTTCGGGCGTGTAAATTCCTGATAGACAAATTTATGCTCTTATAGAAACAGCAGCTTCAAGTGCCAGAGTAAGGTACAAAAATTGCAAATTCGCATGACTAAACAGAAGCTTGATTTGCAAGCAAGGTGATAGATTCTGTAGATGTTAAAGGACTTTATACTCTCATGCACTATCTATATGATAACATAGGGAATTTTTTTTTACCGATTTGTCAGTAGCTCTTCTCTAGTGGCCAAGGATCCAAATAATATAACTGATACAAAATATAAAAATGAAGTAATAAGTGTTGCAGAAAGTGTTCCAATTGGTATAGAGCGCTGTGTATCCTTCAAAGATGCAGATCGATTAGAACCAGCCATGATTCCTGTTACAGCTGGAAAGAATAGACCCACCAATGCACTACAAAGAATAAAAAGAGAGAGTAGATATAAATATAAAGTTACTTCTTTACAATTTTAACTTGTACATATTATATATACACAAAAGGGAAGGTGCCTAAGCTAAATTCCAACCTAATACATAAAGCAAACATAGCCAACTAGCACAGATGATACCCTGCATAAGAAATTTTAATATGAAATTTGGACTCACAAGCTCTTACAATTCGGATATTAACATACTGATCTAGTAAACAAATCTGCTACTGTCTGGTGGACTTGGTTTTGAAGCTTTGGTGTTTCCAAAGCACAGTGAGATGCAATTCCGTGGAACATGTTTACATTCTCCAAATGAAAATAACATAAGCTGAATACTCACGTCCATCAAAGTTTTATACTATAGTGATGATATTTTCCTTCATCTCAGCATACAACTGTGAGTTACTTATATTCATTAAATTTCGTGCTTTGTCATATCACAGCCACTTTCTACTAGCCCCAGAGCACAAAATTTCTTATCAGCAGGTCTTAAGCAAGGACCTTAAGGCAATATTCAATTCAAGCAAACAAATAGGGATAGCCCTTTAAAAATCATACTACTATACCTCACCATTATTCTTATGGGAAAACATAGATATGCTAAAAGTAATAAGACTTACTTAAAATTCCAGTATATAGGTCCTTCTGGATCAGGTATTCCGGCATTTGTAGTAAACTGATAATCAGAACTCCAATTCTCTTTGAATGTTTTTAATCTCAATCCAGTTATACCACCTGTTCCAGACTCCAAAAGAGAGCAACATATGCATGAGAGTCCACAAACAACGAAAGAAAAAGATGCAACTCATCCATAGAAGAGTTTAAAATTGGCATACATAAAATAGTAATCAATTTTGATTAAAAAGTAAAAAATGATAAAGGAATCTTACTCGAGTCATCACCCCTTGGACCTGAAAGAGCTCCAATGAATATGCAGGAAAGTGAAAAAAGTACAGGAATCAAGAAAGCTGGAGCTACCCTGTTTATCATCTTTACTCCTCCAAACACAACAAAGCAGAGAAGGATAGTCACAATAACTCCATAAACTTGCAGGTCATGCAAACTTGGAGTTGATATAGTTGTCATTACTTCAGTTATTGTACCATCAGCAGCAGTGCTGTTAGTGATGAGTGTGACAGTCTCTAAAAACAGCAGAAGAAATACAATTAATAAGGATAAACAAGAAGTAAGAAATCAGACAAATAAAGCATTGGTCCTTGTTGCATTAAAAGGAAAACATATCCTTAAACTAACAGTGTCCTACACTGAAGAAACTGAGCCTAAAAAATGTATTTTCAAGCATGGTTTAAAATTTCATACCGTGCTGGGCAAAATTAGGGTTGTAAATGAACCAAACGTTCATGAACAAGCTTGGTGTTCAGCTTGATAAGAGCTTGTTTATGTTCGTTCAA
>JBBUKS010000002.1:11055988-11066518 GCA_038050645.1 Hedychium gardnerianum | reverse complement strand
GATTCACATAGCACCATGGTTCAATTCACAGATGGAACATGCACGTGCTCTACATTAGTGGAGCGGCTGTGGAAAGTAATACAAAATATGATTACCTAGATGAGGGAGGTCGACACTCATCTGGCAGAGCGACCATTTAGCGGATCATAGTTTGATTACCTAGGTAGAGCATGGACTATCTATAATGATGGATCGATTGTGGAGGTTGGTTACTAATACACTATCGTTAGCTACACTATCGTTAGCGCTCCGAATTTATCTGATGGATGAACTAGAGGAGGTTTACTCACCTTTTGAAATAATCAAGTTTATAAGAGTTTGAATATTTAGATTAAAAAAGAAAAGAAAAGAAGAAGCTTATAGTAATGAGAGAGGATATTATCACAATCAATCCAAATGAAAAGTAAAACCCAAGAGACATCATAAGAGCAAGCTTAAGTCAAGGGGAATTCTAAGGTAAATGACAAAGTACCATCATTTAACTTTTGTCCAATCCATAATGGCAATGATGTACCTTCTCTCTTGAACCGATCAAATAACATCGAATTTGAAATGATCAATTTAATCTCATAAAAATTTTTCATCGATTATTAAGATAAATTAAAAAGTATTAATGAAGGCTCATTTAAATGACCAACATTCTTAGACTCGCTTTTCATTGAAGAAAAAATTTCTTACAGTACGTCGCAGTTAAGATTCGAATCTTAAATTTCTTGATTATCTATTGAAAGACTTAACTATTGTATCATTGTTCCGAAAGTAATGATGTACCTTCTCAAAATGATAGAAAGCATGCTAAATTAATTGAAAGCCAATTAGCTTGTGGCTATCACACTAGTAGATTGTGGAGAAAAACTATCCAAGTTCAATAAGTCAATGTGATAGATCCTATACTTAATAAAAACTTAGTAGGATGCTCGAGGTACTTCCTGTACAAGACTTAACATACTTAATGTCCAATTTGGTGAACAAAAACATCACATTGGAAATCGGCTACTAGGATTCTAAGCTACATCCAAGATATATCCTAAGCCATTGATTTCTTTTTTCATTTTCTAATAATTTTTAACTTGTTGGATATTTCGATAGCAATTGAAGTGGAAACTTAGATGACCCGAATAAGACTTAAGACTTGTAGATCTACATTTTTATAGGTAAAATAACAATGTTCATAGATGCTGAAGAAATAACAAATTGCCACTCTCAATAAAGTCGAGTGTATTGTAGTATATATGTACCTATGTTATTCACGTAATATGATTAATTAAGAAGTTATTGATATTGGATGAACGATAAAATAAGAATGAATTGAATGGTTATCTGGTTCTATTATACAAATGGTGGTTAGTGTTGGTGCAATTGACTTTTAGGATTTTGAATGAAGTAAGATTATGATTAATCTAATCATGTGAGAGGTTTAGTCAGGTCAAAATTGATTGAATGACTAACAAAAGAAAAATCCTAACTGGATGTTAGGCAAGCGAAAGTCTTAACTGCGGTTAGGCAAAAAAAAGTTTTAACTAGAGGTTAGGTAAGAGAAAGTCCTAATTGCGGTTATGCAAGGTAAAGTCCTAACTGTGGTTAGGCAAGAGAAAGACCTAATTGGAGGTTAGGCAAGGTGAGTAGTCTACCGAGTGATTAGTAAGTCCAAGCGGGTCTGGAGGACTTAAGGCTTGGCAAAAGAAAAACCTTAGGAGAGGTAACCCTAGGTAATGAGAAGTCTTAGAAGAGTGAACTCTAAGCAAAAGGAAAATCCTAGGGGGAGGTAATCCGAGATAATGAGAAGTCTTTGAGGAGTGAACTTTAAGTAAAGGAAAAACCCTAAGGGGAAGTAACCAGGTAATGAGAAGTCTTGGAGGAGTGAACTCCAAGCATGTGTGACCGAAAAGTTTTCGATCTATCGCGCGCGGTCGACTGGACCAGCGGATTTTGATCAACTCAAGTATAGTGTTGCTAATACTATTATTGCTATTGTGCTAATTTAGTTTTGCAGGAAAGTTTTAATAAATCAAGTCAATCAAATACTGAGAAGAAAAAGTCAAAATAGGTCTAAAGGACTCGATGTTTGGCAAGTGAGTTCGGGTAAGCTCATGGAGGGAGTACAGTGAGGTCGTGTCCCAAACGAGACAAACCTTAGATGCTAATCCAACTAAAAAAATCAACGAAAGTTTCTAAGTTGAGATCTAGACAGTTCTAACTGTCTTACTCATGTATATTATTGTCTAATTCTATTTTGCAGGGCTTCTACTATTATATACTATCTGTGCTAACTTTGTTTTGTAGATAAACAAAGTTCTGACATTGACTAAAGGATCAGTCGGTAGATAGTTGGGATTAGTTGATCGATCCGGCCAGTCTGACACAGTTCAGATCTAAGTCGAACAAATATAGTGCATAGTATTTTTCAGTCGACGGATAGGTAGTATCAGTCGATTGATCCAGCCAGTGTGGCAAAGATCATATCAAAGTTCAGCAAAAATAGTATATAGTGTGATTAGTCAACGGATCAATGAAATCAGTCGACCGAACCATAAAAGGTAATAACAACTGATTAGATCGAATCGTGCAAAAAAGGTATACTCAGGGTTCCGTTGATGGATAAACTTTATCAGTTGACTGAACAACGTGATTTATCAAAGCAAAGAAGGAAAGACGCGAGATTCAATTGATAGATAGGAGGATCAGTCGACCGAAAGGTTCAGTCGACAGATTGAGTTTCCAGTCGACCGAACAGTGCCTATAAAAGAAGGCTTTGGGGTTCGAGTCAATCATCAATTCTCTTCACGCTTCTTCTCATCTCTGCTGCTTCAACTATGCAAGTTCTGCTACTACTACGCCGAGAGACTATCCGACAATCGAAGCTCCTTCTTCTACAATATTGTTGTCGGTATAATTTTCTTTTACTTGCATTTAACTAAAGGAGATATAGTGTTGTTACTATCCTCCTATTTTCATTGTACGAGTTTATTTTTTTCCGAAAGATTTCGGAGAGAAGTGCTATAATGATTGTCCTTCGAAAGCAGTCAAGGATCACAGACCTTAGAGTAGTAGTCGTCAGACTACGAACCAAGTAAAACTAACTGCGTCTTTATCTTTACCTTTATTCCGTCACTTTTTTACTTTGATTCGGTTTTACAAGAAGAAAAAACTCTCGACTCCTTCGATCCTATCGTTAGAACCGCATTCCGGGAGCGATATGAGTTCACCCATGGTTTCTTTGTGTTCCCTTTATGCCCACATACTTGTTCTTGTGTGTCCTCGGCCTGGCTTTTGTCGTCAGGAAAATTGGCGAGGTTGTTTTTCAAGTTTGAGCAAGTAAAGGGAGGAAAATAGAATAAGGATGCAAAAAAAGGAAGAAAAAGGGAGCAATCTTTGGTGTTTTCATGCTATGATTCATATTGATTGAGGCTTTTTGGTCGTTGTTTTAATCTTTCGGCTAATAGCTAGAGTTTCAGCGAGCTATAGATTGAATCTCTTCGCTAATGATTTGAATGTGGATCAGCTTTAGATTACCGTGGTATTGTACTTAAGCAAGGGTTCTCGACCTTCACTAATGATTGAATCTCATCTGAGTCGATGATCCAGCCAGTCGACTTGACCTTCACTAATGATTGATCAGTTAATGAAAATCTTGAAAGAGTGCCATTGATCTGACATGATCAGTGTGCAACAACTAGATGATCTAGAAGCTACGATTGATCAATTGACTGAGGTTACCATTGTGGCATAGAAGCATTAACAATCCATTGGAGATAAAAATCAGTCAACTTATCGTGTGTTGGGTAGCAAAATGCAAGATGAAACAAAGATGAATTGGTTATTTATAAGGAAAAGATAGTGGATTACGAAGAGTAATTCACTACGAATTATAGGTTATAGAGAGTAGTAATTGAAGATTTCAAACCACCTAGAGTTTTTTGTCTTAGCATTGCTCTTTCTATTATTGTGTTTGTATTTTTTTTTCATTGCACGTACTAATCATGTAAAAGAAAGAGAAAGAAAAAGAGAGAGATAAAATTTAGTTAACCATAATAAAATAAAATAAATTCATTCAAATATGTATAATAAATAGTAGAGAATAAGTCTAATAATATAAAATGATTCATATAATTAGCCGATCCCACTTTAGAATAAAAACTTAATAATTATTATTGTGCGTATTAAATATAATTGTAACACATACCAACAATCTAATGCGATTGACTAATCATCTCCTTTAATCTCACCGACAATCTAATAAATATAATATAAACAATTTAATATAATATGAATTTTACATATTAAATTTGTACCGAAATATCATATTTCAAATTTAGAGAAAAAGGAAGAGGAAATGAAAGGTACCTTTAGCAAGGAAGAGGGAAACACCGTCATTATTCCTTACTGAACCGTGACTATTGGATTGACTTGATGTTTTTACCATTTTTTTTCAGTGTTTCTATTTGGTCATCACCTTTCCGTATTTTTTCCAGTATTTACATTATATTAATTCATTTTAAAATTAATACAAAAAAAATAAATCATAAAAATTAATTTATTAATTTAAATAATAATCAGTACATGAGAAAGAGTAAAAATTTAACTATTAGTCAAAATTTAATTTTCAGACTTTATGACGATAATATTTCATGTACTAATCATCAGTCCATCCTGTGAAGACTTTCGTATATCTTCCTTCAACCGTTTGAATGACGCAATAATAAGATGAACTTCTAAATAATAATGAAGATTTGAATTGTTGGTTATTATTTTTAATTGATGAGTTTAATTATAAAGTATATATATGAGTAAGATTTGAATTGTTGGTTATTATTTTGAATTGATGAGTTTAATTATAAATTACACACACACATATATATATATATATATATATATAAATCGAATTTATTCAAGTGATCTAACTTAAATTTATTGGATTTTAGATTATTATATGTGGTTGAATATATAAAATCCTTTAACTCGATCCGTTATCATTTATACGTTGATAACAAATTAATTGCCTATATAAGGGGAGGTCTTCAAAGGTTTAAGGATTATTTTGATAGAACTCTTGGTTTCCCATTGTCATCCCCTAAGCCCCTTAGAAGATCTCTTCGTTTTGCTTCCACTCGTAATTCTTCCTCAAGGATCGCTCAGACGATGCTACAGGACAAGGATAAGGACAATGACTCTTCAATCAGGTTTCTTGTCGTATTTGATTTATGCTTTGTTGTTATGTCATGATTCGAAAAAACTAGATCCATGCTTACTTTTTGTATTTCCTATGTCGAGTTCTTGTTGGTTCTTAGAATTCCATGTGGATTAGGCTTTACAAATTTTCATCAATTGGTATTAGAGTCAATGCTCTGTTTCTTCATGTTTACATGACAATACAGTATGAGTTTTCGTCGATCTATTATTTTTATGCTAGGTGCAGTTTCCTGTGTATGAACCATGTTTGATCGTCGAAATCTTTTGTATAGAAAACCTAGGAAAGATTTGATCTTCCATATTGTTCATGTATTTCATGAAGAACATGAAGAATAGTGGTGAAGCGTCATCGTCTTCGAGAAGAACTGTCGCGTTTAACCTAATTTTAAGTCAAATTGCGATGACTCAATTGATTGGCTTGGTCCGCCAATCGATTACCAAGTCTAAAATTGCGAATAGAACCAAGCTGAATCGATTATCCAATCGATTTAGTTGACATCAATCAATTGGTGAATTTCGCCAATCGATTAGAACGACTAGATTAAATATGAGATCGATTTTTAATTGATCAGGATGATCAATTTGACCTAGAGTTTTCAGCGTCGTCATCCCCCAAGCCCCTTAGAAGATCTTTTCATTTTGCTTCCGCTCCTTCTTCTTCCTCAGGGATCACTCAGACGATGCTACAGGATAAGGATAATGACTCTTCAATCAGGTTTCTTGTCGTATTTGGTTTATGCTTTATTGTTATGTCATGATTCTAAAAAATTAGATCCATGCTTACTGTTTGTATTTCCTATGTCGAGTTCTTATTGGTTCTTAGAATTTCATGCAGATTAAGCTTTACAAATTTCCATCAATTGGTATAAGAGCCAAAGCTTTGTTTCTTCATGTTTGTATGACAATACAGTATGAGTTTTCGTCGATCTATTATTTTTATGCTAGGTAAAAATTTTCTGTATATGAACCATGTTTGATCGTCGAAATTTTTTGCATAGAAAACCTAGGAAAGATTTGATCTTCTATGTTGTTCATGTATTTCACGAAGAACAGTGGTGAACCACCGTTGTCTTTGGGAAGAACCGCTGCGTTTAACTTAATTTTAGGTCAAATTGCGATGGTTCAATCGATTGGCTTAGTCGGTCAATGGATTACCAAGTTTAAAATTACAAACAGAACCAAGCTGAATCGATTATCCAATCGATTCAATTGACATCAATCGATTGGTGAATTTTGCCAATTGATTAGAACGACTGGATTGAATACGAGATCGATTTTTAATCGATCAAGACAATCGATTTGCTGCTACCAATCGATTAACAAATTTTGTCAATCGATTAGAGCCTTAAAATCACGATAAATCCATTGGATTCAATTAGCCTAATTGATTGATGTCATCAATTAATTAAGAATATTATCCAATCGATTAACAACCTTAAATTATGATAGAATTAATAATCAATCGATCAATTAAAATTATTTTTAATCGATTAGAATTGTTTCTAATTGATTAAAAGTTTCATTACTCGTGAAACACTGTTTTCATGAATAAGAATGCATTAAAAAGGATTAAACAATTACATGAGAATGATAATTAATTGGTATTAAATAATAATTTAATTATAAAATTTCAAGGAAGCTTAGCTTCTTAAGGATGAGTTCTATATATGATTTTGTAGTCGCATATAGTAGGCTTTCAAATTGATTGTGATAATCGATTAGGTAAAACCAATCGATTGTCATATGATATCAATCGATTAATAAGCCTAATTTTGGGTTACCAAAGCTGATTACGTGGTTATCTGTTCGGTTAAAGTTCCTTGGATTTTCTTGAGTCTATTTACACAACGTGTTACTAAGTCGAACTATCATGTCAGCCCAAAAGAAGACACTTTAGGTAGGTTTAGTGCATTTTGTATTGATAGACGTATATCTATACTAAAAATAATTGACCCACAGGAAAGTTACTTTTATGTCAAATATATGTTTAAGGGTAGCCTACAACTATAGAACATTATTTTATTCAAGTCATGTACAAAATATGTTCGTCTAAAAAAGGCATATTGCTTGACAGATTAAAGTTGTTGTAAATTATGAACCAATTTATAACTCATATAAGTGTCGAATTATGCGTATAATGGGTCGGCTCAAAGGAAGACTCATTATATGACTAATTAAAGTTTGAGTTATATTAGAGAGTATCACTAACAAATTATATTTTAGTCCACAGAGTAAAATACAATATTGTATTTGATATCTTATAAAGAGTTCATTTATATGTATTTAAAATTTTATTTTATTTGCATAATCTTATGTTTTAACTTCTACATATTCTTGATTTTAATTAAATCGTGAGTTTACATTATTTATACTATTTTAATTTCAATACAATCTATTACTGCTAGTATTAATAACATTTTCACACTAACTGGTATAAATTTTGCTGAATGGAAAGAATACGTTATCGTAGTCTTAAGCTGCATGAACTTAGATTATGCATTAAGGAACGACCGTCTCGCACCTTTGACCAGTGTTAGCACTACAGAGCAGATGGCTGAATTTTAGCTGTGGGAGCAATCAAATCACATGAGTGTAAGTATCTTGAGGCTTTTCATTTTAGCACCAATAAATGACACAATAACTAAGGGAGAGGATGTTAGGAGTTTCCTAAATCAATTGGAAGATCGATTCACCTTAAATGAAAATGTCGAGACTATCATATTTTTTACGAAATTGGTAACCATGTGGTATATTGGAAAAGGAAACGTAAGGGAGTACATTATGAAGATGTCCAATATAGCGACAAGTCTGAAAGCACTAAAACTCGATATGTCTGAGAGTATGTTAGTGTATTTCATCTTGATGTCTCTGCCTGCATGATTCACTAATTTTAAGATTTCGTATAATACTCAAAAAAAGTGAACATTGAATGAGCTTATAGCCCAATGCATGAAAGAAGAGGGGAGACTAAAGATTGAGACATTTGAGAGTGTTCACTTAGCATCTGGTTCTCTAAGTGCGAGCAAGAAATAAAAGAGGATCAATAACAAAGGAAAAGGAAAGCAAACCACAAATTCTAAAGGGAATGACCATAAGGAGCACAAGAAGCAATATAAAGAGTCAACTTGTTTCTTCTGTAAGAAGAAAGATCATATGAAAAAAGACTGTCCCAATATGCCAACGGACGTATAAAGAAAGGTAAACTTCTCAATTTTGTTAGTTCAGAAGTCAATTTAGCAATTGTACCCACTGACACTTGGTGGATAGATACCAATGATACTACTCACATAAGTGTCACTATCCAGGATTATCTCAGGAGCCAACTTCTGCTTGATGGTAAAAGATATATCTACACGAAAAATGAAAAGAAGACTACAGTCGAGTCTATTGGTGTTTTTAGGCTTTATTTAAGAACTAATGTCTATTTTAATTTAGAAAATACATTTATTGTACCGTCTTTCAGATAGAATTTAATTTTAATTTCTTGTTTGGACAAATCAGATTATTCTTGTTCATTTGAAAATGAAATTTTCAGTATTTTCTTTATTCAATGTTGGTTAGCAATGGTTCCTTGATTGATAAGCTTTATAAATTAAACATCATAACTCCTATGGTTGACAACATGATTATGTATAGTATAGGTACAAAACTCAAATTGACCGGCAAGAATTCTTCCATATTATAACATAGGCGTTTAGGACATATATCCAAATAAAGCCTAGACAGGTTAATGTCATATGAAATTCTCGATTCTCTTGACATGTCAGACTTCGATGTCAGCATAGAGTGTGTTAAGGGAAAGAGAACTAACAAAAGAAATAAGAGAGCAAATCATTATAGTGACATTCTAGAGCTAATACATACAGATGTTTGTGGTCCCTAAGGCATCCTGGAATGTACACACATATTTTATTAGCTTTATAGATGATTACTCACGATTTGACTATCTGTACCTTATTCATGAGAAGTCAAAATCTCTGGATATGTTCAAAATTTTCAAAATCGAAGTTGAACTTCAACTAGGTAAGAAAATTAATGCCGTCAGATCCAATCGTGGAGGTGAATATTACGGTTGGTATAATGGATCAGGTGAACAACGTCTAGATCTTTTGTGAAATACTTTACTGAGTGTGAGATTGTGCCTCAGTATACCATGTCTGGTACTCCCAGTCAGAATGGTGTAGCTGAACGACGCAATCATACCCTAAAAGACATGATAAGAAGTATGATGACTTTTACTTCTTTATCGGAGTCTTTATAGGGTGAGACACTCAAGACTGTACTTTATCTACTTAATAGAGTATCTAGTAAGGCTGTAACTAAAACTCCATTCAAGATGTGGATGGGTAGGAAGCCTAGCATTAGACATTTATACGTCTGATATTGTCCAGTTGATGCTAGGTCATATAAGCATAATGAAAAGAAACTTGACTCAAGGATAGTTAGCTATAATTTTATAGGTAATTCTGAGAAGTCTAGGGGGTATAAATTTTATGATCCCTCTAATAGATCCTTCTATGAAATGGAACAAGCCAAATTCATTAAGGATAGTGAGATCCCTAAGGTTAGGGAAGTATCTTTTAAGGAAAGCGTTAGCGATCCTCCTGTGGTTACTACCAGTGCAATTAGTACATGTATGGTTACCATACTATACATTATGGATATTACATACCTAGTGGGAGTAGTGAACCAAGATATTTTCATGTCATCTCCAATGCAATTGGAAGAACCTTCCACTGAGATTGAGATACTGCTTTAGATTACTGAGTAGATACCTCAACCTCCTCAACCACAAGTGTCATTAAGGCGATCCACAAGGGAACGGAGAACCACGACTTCTCGTGATTATATTTATCTCCAAAAGTATGATTTTGACATAGGATTAGAAAGTGATCCTGCATCATTTTAAGAGGTCAAACAATGTTCTAACCTTGAAAGATAGATTAATGTCATGCAAGAAGAGTTGTAGTCTATGACAGATAATGATGTTTGAGAACTAGTTGAATTGCATGAAGGTTTGAAACCCGTTGGTTGTAAATGGATATTTAAAACCAAATGGGATTCAAGGAGCAATATTGAAAAGTATAAGGTTCATCTTGTTGCCAAAGGATTCACTCAGAAGGAAGACATTGATTACAAGGAGACTTTCTCATAGGAGACTTTCTCACCTGTGTCGGTGAAAGACTTCCTTAGGGTAATCATGACACTTGTAGCTCATTTTGATTTGGAGCTACATCAAATGGACGTAAAGACTGCATTCCTTAATGGAGACATTGAGGAGTCTATATATATGGTGCAACCAGAGAACTTTGAGTCTGAGGACTCAAAACACCTAGTATG
>JBBUKS010000002.1:11015924-11042023 GCA_038050645.1 Hedychium gardnerianum | reverse complement strand
TAATTACAATGGCAATTTTTCTCTTATCTCGAACGGAATAAGATATTTTCCAAGAGGTAATTCAACAACAATCAAATTAAAAAACCTACCTCATCATCTTGCTTCCCCTGGTGATCACTGACCATACGACACTCATCTTCAGTGTGCTCCATTATGCAATGAACTGCATTATCAACATTCGATAGATGATTTTATCATATAACGATGATTTTATCATATAACAATATAAATTAAAATACAAGACGCATGAAATTCATTGAATCATCTGGCCAAACTGAGATCACTATTCATGGAACCAGGGAGGATTATAGCCAACTCCGAGAATGAGGCAGAACTGAGAACATTTTAAATTACTTCAACAAACAAATTTGCGATTATGAATGCTTTTGCTTCCTTTGCGAGATGGTGGATGGGAAGGGCAATACAGAAAAGGAGAGACCTGTGGTTGTGAACGATATTGAGCAAAGAAGGGATAGTATGAAGGAAAAGGAGTGTAGCGTAATGGCAAGAAGAGAGGGAGAGAACGAGCTAGCAGCGTTATCATGGCTTAAGCATGCCCAGCGAGGAAGAGAATGCTTACCGGACCTCGGAACAAGCGGCGTTCCACCGACCCAGTTTGCGAAGAAAGATATCAAACGCGATTTTTATTCTTAGATTGATCAAAAGAGAGGAGGAAGCGGACTACTTGTATGCGAAGATGACTTTTGTGGCGACGAGGAAGGGGGCGAGTGAAGGAAATACGTCCGGTCGCTGCAACGAGCTCCGTTGAGAAAAAAGAAGAATCAGCAGACAGGGCGACGAGGAAAGACCTCGCAAGTGTACGGAGACAGCAGTACAGGAAAACCCTAGCACGAACCCTAGGTTTGGTAAGGAGGAAGAGAGGATAAAGAAGGACGCGCGCGTAAATGAAGAGCGACGGCGGAGAATATAAAGGACGGCGTAGAGGAGGAGATACCAGCGGCGAATTCCGGCGTCCTCCAGCGATGAAGACGCAGGCTCGAAGGACGGCGAGAAAATTAACAGAGGCTGGTATTATTGAAGAGTTTATAGAAAATTAATTATATAGTTACTGATGTAACTTTTTGCAATATTAGAAAAATTTTACGGGTAAAGTGAAATTTGGGGAATAATTTTTTTTTGAAAAATTTGTAACATATAGAATAATAGAAATAACGAGTGGAAATTTTTCAAAGAAGCAACGTGAGAAATTCTAAATCCACGGGGTTTAGTTAAATTTTATTGATAAAATTGGGAGCATAAATTTTTTTAAGGTAAAGCGTGAGATCGAAATTATAAACAGGATCGTAAATAAATCAAGTCAAATGTGTAAATTTATTTGATAAAATAATTAAATTAAATTAAATTTTAAAAATGATTATTTAAATTTAGCTTTATTTTTTTTTATGAATTTAAATTTGTTGAATTTGATTCATTTAATATTATTAAAATTTTAATTTTAATTTATTTGATTGTTTGAAATTTTTATATTTTAAATTTATTTTATTGATTATTGAATTTGATAATATAAAAAAAATATTTATTTTAATTTTTTTAATATATTAATAAGATTTTTATTGATGAATATGATTCGCGAATGTTATTCACGAATATTAATTAATTGAACACATATATATTTAATTTTATTTATTTAATTTAATTAATAGTTTAAATTTATTTATTTAATTAATTTTATATATATTAAATGAATATAATAAATTTTTATCAAATCAAACATTAAATTTATTTATAAACATTCGATTCATTTATAATCATAATTCTAAAAATAATTTTAGAACAATATTGGAGCCAAGCGAAAGTTTTTTTTTGGCTGAAAATGAATATTAACATACATTGTAATTACGCTTTGGCTCAAGTCTCAAAATTTGTAATTTTATCAAGGAGGAAATTAAAATATATCGGATTGAGTAAATTTTTGGTGATCAAATTGAAAAATATTAAAATATAAAGTTGATATTAGATATAAATTTATTTCTAATTACTCATAATTCATGTTCTTAATTCAAAAGGCCTTTTTCTCATAGCTTGCTCAAAGCTTCATCCAAAAGATTATGGAATCTCAAAATATTAATCGAGTCTGGTATAAAATAATAATAATAATATTATTATTATTATTATAATGATATAATGATATATTCAATTAATCCTAGGATGATCGATTTGATTTTATAAAAAAATTTCTATCGATCACTAGGTAAATCGAAAAATACTCATAACGGACGGTCCAGAACCTTAGCATCCTTTAATTACACGTCTCATTTTAAAAAAAAATCATACAAATATATTATAATTAGA
Source organism: Hedychium gardnerianum (assembly GCA_038050645.1). Lineage (NCBI taxonomy): Eukaryota > Viridiplantae > Streptophyta > Magnoliopsida > Zingiberales > Zingiberaceae > Hedychium > Hedychium gardnerianum. Next base: position 11,039,710 of record JBBUKS010000002.1, on the reverse strand, counting down.
GATCAAAAAATCTAATGTACAAATCTCCTATAAATACAGGTCTCATAAAATGTATTAATTATACATAATTTTATAATGTAAGAGTTTTTCACAATTCGACCCCGCAATCTCAAAATCACATAATAATAATTTTAGAGTTGCACTAAGATTCCCTTCTCAAAACATTAATTGTTCATAATTCATGTTCTTAATTCAATTGGCTTTTTGTTATCGCGTCTCTTGCTCAAAGCCTTCTCCAAAAGATCATAGAATCTCAAAACATTAATAAGGACAGTTCAGTGCAAAATCTTTAAAAAAAAAATCAGATCATATTTAATTTATTGTACATCATCTTAATTTACATTTTATAAGAAGTTGTTTCCCTTCTCAAAACATTATCTGATCATGCACTTAGCACATAAAAATGTCCATTTTTGTAATTACGAAATAGTTTAATTTCTTGTACTCTCTAGATTAGTTAATGCATGCATTTGACATTTATATCCACAGAAAATATATCTTTTATTGAAAGATACAAGTCTCCCTTGTCTAAGCCACATGGAATGTTCAATCTTTTTCATTCTCATCTGGGCACTGAAGCTTTGATTCAAATCTCATATAAATCCATAAAAACCAAGATGATCTAAGAATATCCACAAACTTCATTGAATATCAATCCACAACTCATGAATCTCACCAAGCACAATATCAGAACTCGAAAGAGGTTAGATTCAGTATTCATACATGAAACCATATCTTTCAATGATCCAAAAGCAGAAAGCTAAAAGAGAAAACTTCAAAATTCAAAGCTTCAGAGGTGACCAAAAAAAGAAAAAGCTTTCAGTAATTAAACAAGAGAAATATTCCCTTCAACAAGTAGAAATAATGATCCAAAAAAGCAGCATGGCAGTAATTTGACAGTCATACATTATGCCCACTGCATTCTCATGACATGGAAAAAAAAGCAAAGCAATCACTAGAAGAAATCAAATTCTAGATAGTTACCACCACCAGAACCCTTGTGATTGATAGGAGGTGCAGTTCTTTGGCTTGTCGATGCCGACTGAGTGGACCTTTGAACCTCAATAGGTCTTGGAACCTCTGGTGGACTTGCACACCTTATCAGTGCCCAATTTACACCCTCGAAGAAAGGATGCTGCTTCAACTCCGTAGCCCCGCGCTTATATGCAAGCCTGTGCTGTGGATCCTTCACGAGCAATCCCCTTATCAGGTCCCTTGCAGAGAAGCTCACGACGGGGGAATCAGGGAAGCACAATGGCTGCCCTACAACATTGAACAATGTGGCCCTGTTACCCGATCCCTTGAATGGAGTCTTGCCGAACAAAAGCTCGTACATAAATATGCCAAAGGTCCACCAGTCAACTGCACTCCCATGACCTTCACCCTTGATGATCTCAGGGGCCAAGTACTCGTGGGTTCCAACGAATGACATTGAACGAGCATCCGTGGGCTCTGCTACGAGCTCAGGTAAAGGGCTAACCTGGTTACAGATCTCAGTCTTACTTTTACGGTTCTTCTTAGACTTCAAGGAGAAGAAACGGGGGCCTAAGCATGTTGTGGGAGCCATACAAGCAGGTTGGATGCAGGAGGTCTCTTTGACACAGTAAACTGGATTGCTTCTCTGCATGGTTTCAGCTTGTGGATTGGAAGACTTGATCAATGTTGGGCTAACTACACATCGAAGGGACAGATCAAAATCAGAGAGCATGATATGACCATCTTCTCTGACGAGTACATTTTCAGGTTTAAGGTCACGGTATATAATGCCAAGCATGTGGAGGTATTCGAGTGCAAGGAGGATCTCTGCTACATAAAACCTGTAAATTCATGGTGAAGAAGGAAAATCTTGTAAGCAAGAAGCAAGATCAATTCAAACTCTTCTCGTAGTTTTAGTGTCAACTAATGAAAAAATGATAACTGTTTAACTACCTTGCTCAATAATATATTCTAAACATAGCTCATAACATAATGTTGATTAAGATTCCACTAGATACTCTTGAATAAACATCTACTTGTGAGTTAATTACTTTAAGTAATCTAGGTTAATTCTTTAAATCATATATATTTTTTATATACAAACAACACTACAACAGTTTATTGCCGATGCGCATGTAATTTTCTCGATACACTCACATACACCAACTTAAGTTATAAAATTTGATCAATCAATTTTATGAAAGGGCAACAATAGGTGCAATTACATGCTCTTCACACAGATTTCCGCAAGCTTGCACAGAGATTCTCTGTAACTCTGAACAACAGTTCTAGCAAACAAGTAAATAGATGATAACTATGCAACTATTTTTTTTTATTGTTCCATATAGAGAGAGTATATATGGGTGCCTATCGTAATAACTACAGACTAATTAAGATTAACACTTCTCATTGAGCAAGTACAACTTAATAAATGGATGAAGAATAATGCCAACCTTTTCTAGCTTTAAATTTCATTCCATTTGGCTTATTAAAAAAAATCCTAGGTAAATAGAAGTCTCAAAATTCTGTAGTCTCTCACTGAATAGTTCGACATGATCAAGAATGAAGTACAATGCACAGCTGTAATTACCAGAAACAGACTCTGAGATGAACACTTGAACATATACAAATGAAAACATGTAAGAAAACATCTAATATTAAGTAAAGGCTCGAAATTGGGGAAAGACATAGTTATGGACTTACTTCACTGCTTGTTCAGTAAAAAACTTTCCAGGTTGCCTCTGACGAAGGATATGCAAATCTCCACCTGGGCAGAATTCCATTACCAAACATGAGAATTTATCAGTTTCAAAGTGGGTATAAAGAGTTGGAAGAAAAGGGTGATCTAGACATTGCAGAATTTCCCTCTCTGTCTGAGCTCTTAGAAGTTTCTTACGACTAGCCAATGATCCCTTGTCCATGACCTTCATAGCGAAATAACATGATGTGCCACTTAATTCTGATAGATAAACACTACCAATATCACCACATCCCAACCTCTTTAGCAGCCTAAAATGGCTTAAACCCATAACCCCATCTCTTGCACGAATCACCTGAATTCCTTCCCATCTTGAATCATTTGCTTTATGGGGCTTAGTGATGCTGCTACTGAAGCTACTACACGAGCTTTCATCGCTGATGTCACTGCTTGTACTGGGCCTGCACATACTACTTTTCCTGTTCTCTAAAACATCGGCTTTGTCACTTAGCCTAGTACTTCCACTAATCTTTGATACACTGGCGTTCCCTTCATTCATCTTTGCAGAAATTATGCCATTGTTTATACAGGTTTGAGAATCATTTGTTTGATCTAAGTTGCCTTCCAAAATCGTAGGCGCTTTTGGCTCCACTGTTTCTGCACCCTGTGCTGGTTGTTTCTGACTATCCATTGACTGGTGCCTGACATCAGAAGGAACCTCATCTATTTCAAAATTTGCAGAGTCCTTAAGATAGTTGATTGGTTTCTTAACCTCTGAAACTTGCGTCAAAATATGCCTTCTCATGATCTCATCTGCGGCCACCGGTTTCTGGGATGCAGTATACTCTGATTTGCTAGGATTTGGGACATGCTTTGGATTGGGAGTATTTGATTCTAGATTTTGATTGACAGATGTTTTCACGAGTTTTAAAGCGTCGGTACGTGATGCAATCTCTGAAGCCATTAGCCAGCAAACACAGTGACTTGTCCCTCTATCTGGTTAAACTACACAAATATTTCGTCACTTATTTGAAGAATATTTGAAGCATCCCAATTGAAGGACCAAAGATCTTCTTATCCACGACCTATGGATCTTCTTAGGCGAAAATCTATTAGAAGAATAATTACAATAAATATCTCAAAAAAACAGCAATAAAACCTTTCTTTAAAGAAACACACGCATTCTCCAACAGACAAACTGATGTTCTAACAGCATGAATTATAGGACATGCAAGAGATGCAAAATAAACTTGACAATTTTTCTTTGGAAAGAAGATGAAGAGAAGATTAAGGTTGCTGGTTGCTAAAATCCCAATCCAAAGATAGTAATAGCTACCTCTGAGAAAAGAAGCTCCGGCTCGAGCGATGGTGCCTATCTATCACAAATTGTAAAAATCACTAAGATCCACTTATTTTTACAAGGAATGCAGCAGAAAAGATCTTCATATAGTAGTAGAATGTGAAGAATTCCCAAAGCAACTTAAGGACATTGGACCACAAGGCACCAAACTCTTAAGGAATTGTTAAAGGACTGGGAAAAAAAAGCTACATAAAAACACATCAAAAGTACAAACTTTCCACCGCAGCAAGGATTGTGGACCATAAGCCAACTTGAATCAAGCAACTTTTTCTCTATCTAAGGAAAGAAGTACTAGAGGCAGCCTGGATCATGGAGTCGACAACTTCATATGATCATTCTTTCCAGAGCAAAATCAAGTTGGCTCATTTCAACCTCAAAGAAATGCAACCTTTATTCAAGGTGGAAGGTAAGAAAGCCCCTAAATGACATCGAGGAAGAATTATTGTTACAAAAAAGATGATAACTATGCATCAGAAAGAGTCTTCGACCACTAGTTCAAAGAGTGAAACGGATCTAAAACCTAAATCAGAACGCCAACCCAGTCAAATTCCAAACAAAAGAGACGTGGGAAACTATGATACTTCAGAAAGAACAAGTCAGATAAATCAATAGAGGAAGACGCCAAAACCATACCTTGTTCTCATAAAGACAACTTGTTAGCTCTCACAACGCAGGTGCTGAATGTTTTCGCCAGGTATCAAGTAAATGGAGGGAGGGATCAGGAAAAAGGGAAGGTTCAAGGGAGACATCAACAGGGAAGTTCCACTTCTCTATGGATATTTGTATGTGGGTGTGCATTAGTGGTGATAGTGCATGGAAAGAGGAGAGTGGTCAAAGCAAAAGCAAGCTTTTTTATCATTCCATCATCTCCCTCTCTCACTCGTCTCAATGCCCTTGTTCGCCAATACCCAAGTGCAGTCCCCAATATGTTGAGATCGATCTGCATGACTCTTTCATTCTGAGAGCTTCCCTTGGTCACAGGAGCCAACCCATCTCGCCATAGCTTGATTGGCATTCCAAAGTCCCCATTTTGGCCTTTTGAAACATTGAAAATTATCCTCCAGTCACTCAACCCTAGAAATCGGCCCTACACAGCAAGTCTAGGATTAAACTAATCGATAGCAATGCAGTGCCATTAGCATAGGATAGATAGCTAGATATATCTAACCCTAAAAACACCATCTTTATCCTTTGAAGAAGAGAGGAATGGGGAGAGAGAGAGGTTGGAGAACATGGCTAACCCGTGAGGTGAGAGTTAGGTTTTTGAATTCAAGGTTTGGCATGTGAACTTCACCTGCAATTATCTTCCGAGATCCAAGGCGGGTCCAGAGCTGGCAGAAGAGCATCAATGGCGTGCTCGTTCATCAATCCAACAGTGCAATTCGCGGAGTTGGAAAGACAAGGAAGCAGAAGCGAGATATGCTCAGAATATGCTTCCCGAGATCAACTGTCAGTGCCAAGTTTACTCATTTACACTGCCGGTTGTCGTCCCTCTGGAACGGGTTTTCACTTGTACTCTCCAGGGGTTGCTTCTGTCATCATCCTTTGACCAAAATGGACAAAATCTAGACTTTCAAAGCCAATGATTTCACAAATTGAATTGCCTCTTCCTCTTAAATAGATTAACTTGACATAGATAAAGAAAAGTATGATCCAACCATGGATTGGCCATTGCTCCACTGTATTATATGATGGTAAAATATTTCAGAGCTGGAGGTGGAGAGGTTTGGGGAGGCCAAAAGCTAATCCTCCTGTGCATCTTCGGAATAGAGTAAACCACGAGGAATCCAAGAAGCGATGCTAAAGATCAATTGGTGCATTATCTTTTAAGAATCCATTGTTTAAAGAGACCAAAACGGAGCGTTTCAAAGGCTATGCATTGGAACAGGAGCTGCAGCACATGGCACTGTTGTTAAGCATCTTCCCTAAAACTCTATTGCATTTGTACAAGCTCCAAAATCAATCATTAACTAACTGCCGTCTCAGTGAGGGAGCAGGTGGAGTGCACATGCTGCACTGGGAAATGCCGTCTCCTAAGGGCATCCAGAGAACCAAGAACATCTTAAAATTCTCTATTGAATTTCCTCCGTAACCATATGAATCGAGTGAAAAACTACTTCGCTATGAAAACATCAAAAATATCAACTAAAACCACCTAATTGTACTCGTTTATCTTCTCATTGGCTGTTCCAGTTTTTTTAAAAACATTGAACTACGTTGCTCTAGAACAAATGATCACAGCTAAAACTCTTTTTCTTTTAACTTTCAATTCTCACATGAAAGGAAGATCATAATGACATGCATAACAAGATACCCTGGGCGACCAAAGTCCAAACCACGTGGCACAACTTTTACGTCTTTTTTTTTAGCGCATAGTTTATGAACAAATAAACAGGATCGACTTCATTGATCGCTAAATGTTTTGTTAACCTCATGAATCAACGTGGAGCAAGTTGAATGTACTTTATATGCTCCCATCTTTTGGTGGCAAAAGATTATGCACTAACTTCAGACATTTTATAAAAAGATAAATCATAAATGATTTTTTATTTTAATGATACGAGGGAAGATAGAAATCTGACAAATATTGTATTGTGAATTAACTTTTAAATCTGTTGATGATAATATTTCATATAATGACTATCTGCCCATTTATCGGACTTATATGCTCCTGTCTTTGATTTAACATCTATTGATCAATTGCTGTCAAATTTAGTAGGCTTTTTGTTAGGTTTAGATTTACCCATAGTTATTATAAATGAGTAGTATTTTTTTATATATATATAATCTCGGTGTCAGACTAATCTTGAAAGTAGCGGAGTGCAGTTTATGCCCACTTAGAGCCCAACCTTTAAAATATTTGATTCTATTAAGACTCAAATTAAGATTCTCTGATTGCTTTGTCACTACACTGCATTTATGGGGGCTCTTTTACTTTTGTATATGATAGGAAGGTGAATAGAGGGGTCTCTTACGTGGCAGAATTTTGACTCGATCAATATAAATTCCACATAAGGTCTCCTTGACTCCAAGTAGTATGTCTGTGACTTGGCCAACGTGGGAAAAATCTTACTTGTTTCCTTTGTAAACTTATTATTCTTGTGCAACAACATATTAATAAAAAAAATTGATGAAAACCTAAGGTAGTCTTTAAAATGAAAAAACATTGAAAGACGATAATGGTGAAAGTTTTTAGGAAAATGGTTGCTGATCAGAGACTAAACTTGAATAACGACATCATGAACGAGTGAGGATTGAAGAAGGCCTGAAAACTTGTGGATGGTCGACAAGCTTGGAGATGAATCTAAAGACTCGCGACTCATGTATTGCGTGTGGATGTTGTACATTTGAATTTGTTTCGAGAAGAATGATTGTTTAAGATGGAATTTTGCTTGTAGAGTTATTACTGTACTACAAAAAAGAAAGTTTGAAGCATCTGTTGACGAATGACAAATGATGACGGGAGTTTATAAAATGGCTAGATCATGCAGTTAAATCCCCAATACATAATCGCAAAAAATTGCAGGAACAACGAAAACAGGCATATTATGAGAGTATGGAAGTTATAAATCCAGCCTTAATTGCATCAGTCCATGGTTTAGGAAAAGTGTATTTACAAGGGAGAAGTAGTTACCCTCCCATATTTCTTGTTAGATACAATACATGCTGTTCCACAGATCCAAAAGATACAAAGTGTGCTCTTCATTATTACTCTACACATCTTACATAACCAAAGAAAGGAGTAATAGCCTTATCAGTATAGACATTTGAGATGTGTGCCAAACCTCAAAGCAAGATTCAGAATGGAGGTCATTGAACACTGATGTTGGAATGAGTGACAATGAACTCCTATGACTAAATGGATTGATCAACAGCTCTTTGTTCTTCAAAATTGTAGCACATACCTGGTCCAGCCAGCATGCAGGGAAAAAGTTTGCAAGACTTGATCCACCAAATTCTCGAGGAAAAAAATCTGTAAGCTGGAGATTTTTTTCAATCACTCTCCACAGTTTAATCATATTGTATCTCCTCGTCTTTTCCATTCTTCATAATGAACAATCCAACCATATCAGGTTTTTATTGGTATCTCAAAAATACAGAAATAAACATTCTCATAATAAGAGAAATATTGTTGTATTCAGTAGCTTCTTGTATGGGAGAGTGGATCGTAATCATAAGCTTCACCCGCCTTGACAAAACGTCCCTTCACCCGCCTTCTAATATCTGCCCTAGCCTTACGTGAAGCATATCTGATAGTTTTCTCAAACCTGTTGATCACGGAAGATGGAAAATAAGAAACTAAGCGTGACCAAATATATACAATTCAACCTTAAATCAAAAGTTCTTGGCACATCGCATAGATAATAACAGAATTGTGCATTATAATCATAATTAAATATGTTACTAGCATTTTGGTGTAACTCCGTGCGTGGATCCAAATATTTGGCATGACTATTTCAAAATAAATTTAAATGTGATCAATGGAAGTAGAGTGTCCACTCAGTGCCAATCTCTAAGTGCAGTATGCCACATATACATGGAAAGGGTTGATGAAGTGCCTGGCTATATTAGTTAGATGTATAGACTTGATATAAGTGGAAGATATAAGAGAGTGGAATATAAAAGAAAATTGTAGCTATTATAATAAAAAATATATATATAATTGATTTGAATATGAATGTTAATATAGTTTTGTATAGTACTCAATAAAGGGATAAGATCCATGAAGTTGGCTCCAAATGATGGCTAGTTGAAGCAGAAGAATTACTTATTCTTCCTACAACAATAAAGTAGACAGACAGCACTTCATTTAGTGGATTTAGTTCATATATTCTTTACCTCTTCATATTAATATTGTATAAGTCAGCTGGAGTTTGAAGGAGTTGTCTGACATAATATACATACCAAATAGTTTATCTAAGTTATTCTTTGCATGTTAACAGTGTATGTTAACCTTAGGCTTCAACGTGTATGGACAAGAACATCACAAACTCATCCAGGTTTTATAACTATTTAAAATGATTAAACTTGGCAACAAAGAAAAGCTAATCAACGTTTTAGTTCCATGGAGAAGCCCATAGTTAAGATTGTGGGAAATGGAAATTCATGTGTAATGGTTCAACTTTTAAGCGGCAGAAGAGTAAGTTGCTGGTCACATTGCACTCATCATCAAACATGGATCCATGGAGAAATAGAATGTTTTTTATTTATAATAGCCAAATGTAGACCAAGAAGAACATAAATGGAACAGTTAGAGGAATTCCATTACCAAGTATAAGACTATAAATGGAGAAGTTAGGATCACCCACAAACTTTACACCCTTGTTATTAGTAAGTTCTTAAATTTGTTGTCACATTGTCATTGGTAAACTTATTAGTGAAGCCCTCATAGGATCTCATCCAAACGCTTTACAGGAAGGCAAATTGGCCACCAAGTAAATGTCCTAATCCTTTAGTTAGTTGCTCATTGTCTCATTATATATATACACACACAAAGAGAAAGAGTGAAAAAATAGTTTCCTAGGTCAATATAAATCCTAAATAGGCAAGTTTTAAGAAGGATATGAGGTCGAAACTTACTTCCGTTGTTTCTTCTTTTCCTTGTAACGTATAAGAGCAGTTTCCCTGCAAGATGTAGGTATTGAGGAGCTCCCTGGACCAGCATAGAACCAAGGTGGTCCACCCATTAAAGGCATTTCTGACATTCCACAATCTAGATAATCTCCAGTATTGCTTTCACCAGTTACACCAGAAAAGGAAAATGATACAGCTGATTGAACTTGACAAACTGGTAAACGCTCACTAGAATCTGCAATTCCTCCAGGATTGGACATCATAGAATCAGCAGATACCGCTTTGCTGCATGTTGCTGCCGTTTGTTTAACCTTTCCAGCAGTAACATCCAAATATGATGATCAGATTCAGATATTACTATTGCTTCATTGTTTGAGTAGATTAAGAAAAGAATTGAAACGGCTGCTAAATTTAATAGTCATGCTGCCATCACAGATCAAACCATTGCTTACAACTGTCAATTTACATTATTGAAAAGGTTGACCTAAAGAGTTAAGATTATCCGACAAGGGTTCATGGTTAGGCTGGGTTTGGGTGCAAAGATAGGAAGAGGGGGAAAAGGAAACGTTCACAACTTTGCACATGGGATTAATCAATCATGTGCAATTTGTATTACTTTCCCTCTCCCACTCCTTTCCCCACCTATCTTTCCATCTAAGTAAACCCAGCCTTACTAGCAAGAAGTTTGACAAGAATATTATGCTACTCATTATCAGTTATATTTAAGTTTTTTCTAAAGTAGAATTAATTTATTTAATTAAACTAGATAAATCAGGAAATCATTATGAAGAATCTTCATTCTTCTTGAACTAACCACAAAAGTTTCTTTTTGAAGCAGATTAAAACTCTGGTTTTCTACTAGGCAAACAGATTTCCAATAGTGTTCCTCACTAAAGGTTTCATGCAATTCTATAATATAGGTTTGCGCCAAAGAAAGAAATTGAGTAGATAACTCAAGTTCAGTCGGTATCTAAGGAGAGAAGCAATTTCTTACGAATGCCACTTGATTTGAGTGGAAATATGAAATGCCACAACATTTACCTCTTCTAACAAGTCATCATTGCAAATGGAATTGGTAGCAGAATTGTCCTTCATATCAAAGTAACTATCTATTCCAGCATCATCAAAAAGATCCCCAGTTTGGTTATGAGATGCACCAAAGAGTTCCTCATAATTCTCAAATTTATTGTCCACATCATCCATGTCAAAACCATCATAGAAATCTTTGCAGAATTCAATATCATCAGCTCCAGGACAACACAGCTGTAACATGAAAGTATGAAACTCATTAGTGTATGCTGAGACAAAATCATGAGTCCAACCATTCTCAGAAATTATGCTGGAGAATTGCACTGGTTTCCCACATAATTGCAAAGGTAAAATGGTTCTCACTAGGGAAAGTGTGCGTTAAGAACCTTCAGATTACATATTGTTGTACTTCTTAGCTGCCTATTTATCACATTTATCATCTTCAGATTACATATTGTTTTATGGATTCTTCTGATTTCCATAAAACTAAGTGCGATAGATAGGCAGCTGAAAAGCACAACAATATGTAATCTGAAGGAGCTTAATGCACACTTTCAAATATTAACACACCTTAGGTGTTGCAGAATCCACCGAACCAGCTTGTTCCTCAGCACTACAAGACATGACATTGACTGCAGCTGCTGAAAATGATTCAGCCAAGTGATTGGTCTCATCATTTGCACTCAGCACATTCTTTGTTCTACTGCTGCCACTATTGGCAGTACTACAGTTCTCTGGAGGTCCCCACCAATTGTTGGCACTATTCTCATTGATAGTCACCAATCCTTGTTCACAAGGAATCTCTTTGATTTGAGGGTACTCAAAGAAAGACCATATTCTTGAAAATTCTGCTGCTGATGGACAGCCTGAGTAGCAGTTGATCGTCTGCCTCTGGTGTTCTGAAGTCAATGTTGACCCAGCATGGCCATTCCAATCACAATTTTGGCAAAGGGAGGCATTTTCTTCGATGCACCTAACTGCAGCAGGTTGTGTCATGCACCGATCACATAACAGTGTACGTAAATGCCGCCGAGAAAGAGAATTTGCAGAATGGATGTTACGGTCACAAGATAAGCATAAGGAAGCTGCATCAGACCTACAGTAGACAACAGATCGTTGTTCTGTGCAGAAATCACAATGTCGGACCATGCTTGCTTCACTGGAAGAAAATAGCTTAGCTGATAAGTACAATGGCTCTCGACAAGATTTCAGAATATATAGCACAAATTGATACTTCATCCTAAAATTTGATAAGCATCAAACTAATTTCCCAGTCAGAAAAAATGCTGGAAGAAAGAGGAAACTAAGGCCTTTGCTCAGCAGTTAATCAAATGAAAACGCACTGCTAGAAAGTTTAAGAACCATAACGGCTGCAAAAGAGCAACTCCTTTTATATTTACCAATTATTTGAGAATACATATCTAATTGGCAAATCAAGAATTATGAATTTGTGATGGAAAATTCAGATTTTTTGAAGTCTCTAGCTGAAAAAGTTTTTTCCTTCAACTCGTTAAGCTAAAAAGAACATATACGGGAGAAAAAAAGTCAAGTCGAATTTTCAACCTCAACCACAAACCATTAGCAATCGTCATCTCTAATAATGGACTTTCTTGATTTTCCAAATAATAAGTTTTCACTGACCACTCCAGCTAATAATTTTGTCAGGTAAAGAAGGTTGAATAACGTGACAAACAAATCGATGCAAACTGGCAAATCACAGAAAGAGAACTCTTTTTTTTTTTTTTTTGACAGTCTTATTCAATTTAAGTTTCCATCAAATTCAAAGAAAAATCCAGCAGTCAAGATTCAAGAAGGAGTAGGAAAAAAAAGCCTAATTTAGAACACGAAACAGCAAGCTAAGAGCCAGATGGCTCTTTACAACTAAACCAACTCTAATTTCCCCAATAGTTCTTTGCGAATCAACAACCAAAACACACAAGAGCGCACTAGAAACAAATATTTCCTACTTAAACATCAAACCTCCAAATATCCTCGCTTCAGAAGAAAACTCCGACTAATCACTCATTTAGAGCGGCAGATACGCAAATCATACAGAAAAAAAGGATAAACAGAACTATGATAGAGCCGTTACCTATGCCGAATCCTCTTCGCGAGCTCCCTCGCCTCCTCCGTCCCTGGCAATTAGAACAGAAACCCTAGCGTAGGGTGGTCGATCTGAGAAGCTCGGAGATTCGATTGCCCTCCCGGAGTAAATTGAGATAGAGATGACGAGAGCCAGAGAGACGGAATAGGATTAAAACCCAGGACAGCCTGTGGGACCCGCAAAAAGTGCAACGCCTTTGCGCTTTCTAATGGCACTGTTGTAATATAACTACATTTTGCGGGCTAAATCCAACCCTTTTCCGCCACTTATTCGCGATACGGAATCAAATCGACAAGGACAAGCGAGTCACGAAAGCGAACGAAACTTCTAATGACCATAATGCCCATCTCTTTTTATCTAAACTGCGTAATTCTCCTGAATCAGGTTGGAAGGGACAACCGGGCCCGCTCACCCATGAGCCCGGAGAGCTGCGTTAGCTCGCCAGCGCATTCCTCGAGATCGTGAAAGTGCACGAGGAACCAGGAACGATTGTACGGCCACGTGTTCGAGAATATCAGCCGTCGGATGAGTCACGAGGCAATTTCGCGTTAGCCATAGGGCCCCAGGTTTCCAAATTTGGAAATGGCTGGCGCAGCTAGGAATGACGGCGTCTCCGACGGTGGCGAGATGGTAATTTCGTTCGACGGATGGAAGCAGGTGACGCCGGGAATCAATGCAGCACGTGACCAGACAAAAACGGCGGGCTCCACGCGATTGGACGTCCAGGCTGGTTGGGTTATCCATAAATCGCACAAACTGTGCTTGATAGGTACACGTGTCTGCTCTACAGGGGAAGTCCTCGCGGAACCAAGCGATAATGTGTGGCCACGTGGTAAGTGCTCATTGGTGAACGCGGAAGTATCAGATGACGAATTCTTATAAATCTATTTCCGGTTGACTATATTGCGAGCGTTTAAAATAAATTATGAAACGTATATTTAATTTTAAAATTAATAAAATATTCCACGGAAACTAATTGCAAGAAAAATTAAAAGAAAACACATTATTATCATTGATTCATTTTAATTAGATAGCGAGCCACTGACCTGGAAATTCCATTGATCTTTCTAAGTTACCCCAATGGCCCAGTAGTAGTTTCTTGGGTCACGACTGGCGAGGCCTGACGGCCCAGCTACGGTTACCTGAATAAACTTGCAAAGGTCAAATGGTCCACGAAAAGCACTAAGGTCATACCCAAAAGGACAAGAGGGGCCAAGTGTAATGATCATTGTATCATATCTAAGGATTTAAATCTCTTTCAGGTATTAATTATTATTTAAATTAATATATTAATTTTTTAATTTATTTATTCTGTATTAATTTTTAGATGAATTGACGGGAGCATTCGAACGTTTTATTTTTTATCATAATATCGTGTCTAAGAGCATGAAAATTCATTAATTATTAGGTGGAGCATATGATTTACTTTTTTGAGTGCCCAATTGCTTGTCATTTTTCTAGTGCACAATAGATGAAAAGTATGAATTGCAGTGGACACATCTTTGATTTGGACCTTTGTTTTTCTTTGGGGGCTGTTTAGTGTTTGCCGACGGAGCCTCCATTTAAATTCCATTAGTTTAAGGAACACGCTGTTTGGGATTTTTCTTTTTATAATATTATTTTCAATATTTTTTTTTGAAAACTACAAAATAGGGTTTAATTTCTAAATCTTAGAACATTTTGTTTGGTGGATGAAAAGCTATTCTGTATAATTTCATTTTCTTTAATAAATTTATAGTGAGTTATTCGAAGCATAATTGAATAATTAATATTTATCTTATAATAGCTCAATATAGATGGCAAATCAAGAGAGTGATTATGAATAAAACAATTGATAATTATTAAATCGTAGGCAACATTAATACCATTTTGATAATTATTAAATCGTAGGCAACATTTTAGAAGAAACTATTAATTTTGATATATTAAAAACGAACGAACGTAGGGTGTTAAAATGTAATTAACTTTAAAATCCAGACTATTTGGAAAATTGTACAGCCGTTCGATATAGACAAGGGACCGGCATAGCCCAACGCTTCCCAAAACAACTCATCGAAACTATAAAATGCCGTAACGACGCCTTCCGAATCATCGCGCGTCTCGAAGTTCTCGATTCATTTGTGATTTGATTTCGCCTCATTCGCCGCTCGAATCCGGTGGCGAGGTAGATTCTAGCGTATCTGGTCTTAATTCCTAGGATATTGCATTCATTCTGTGGAATTTCGATTTGAATACCCCAACGTTCGTGTCTCGACGATCTTATCTAGTCGAAATTGTGGAGATTGCCAACTTTTGATCTTGATCGTTCTTATGAACGGGGAATATTCTTAATGCTATCTCGTCATTTTCATCGTTTGTTTTTGTTTGCATCGATTTCGAAGAATTAGTGGTTGGAGACTTAGGGTATTTTTTGTTGTTGTCGTCGTCGTCTCAATGAATTAGAGTGATTATTGATCACCATCTTATGTATGCTACAAAAGTTGAGGCTTTCTAGTTTTCTTTTTTATATTAGCAAATAAAACTTATTAATATTCCATTGATATTAGTATTGCATACCTCTAGTCCGTGGAACTAATTATTTCACGGTCCTTGTTTATGCTAGGTTTGGTGTGGGGTTTATACTGATTTATTCTTACCTTATTATTATTTTTGTTCTTTGCTACTATAGTAAAGTTCACATTAAGGAAGCTTTTGAAATGTTTTGGGGGAACTTTTATTTGTTTGTAGAAGCTTAGTTCTTCATTAATCATGTATGATATGTATTATTTCATGTTACTGAACTGGACTGAATGCTTGGAGGTTTTAATCAGGTGGAACCATTTCAACTGGATGTGGTGAAATCTTCACCCTTGTATGGTGGAAAAATGAGTAACGTCTATTACAGAACTGAAAGATCAGCCTCAGGTAAATGTATCAATGATATTGACCATATATTGAAATCATCATGTTGACATTCCTTTTACAAAAGAAAATTAAGACCATAGGTTTGCATCTCAATTGTAAAAAAATCTCTACTTTCAAAGGCCATCCATTCATGTGGTTTTACGAGGAGAATTTCTGCAGTATGGATCACCATATGATTTTTGAATTTACTAATGTTCAGCAAATTGTTATGCAAACATGTGGCATCCAAGGACCTTTTGACTAATTTAAATCTATCTTCATGACGACATATATTTGAATGTGCAATTATGAAAACTGGACAAATTGGTCCAAATGCTAATTTTGTATACATGTTTTCTTTTCGGTGTAAGTTTGGTTTCCAGTGTTTTGAGATTTTTTCAAAACCTTGTGGACTTATGGAATTTATTTTAAAAATATTTTTGCTTTTGATGCTTCCTTATTCATGCTATTTTATGTTGAAACAACACTGGGTATAATAATCACCCTGATTTGATGAAATTGGCAGTACAAAATTCCAAACTTACAATTTCTTGTTAAAAGTATTCAGGTACACTTGTTACATGGCTATATATATAGTTCCAGGGAAAGCATAGTTATACAATGCCAAAAATACATGGATATAGTTCCAGGACAAGCATAATTTTATAATGTCAAAAGTACATCGATATATAGTCTCAGGACAAGCATAGATTTAAATGCCAAAAGTACATTAGAAAATATTTTATGTACATGTTGACTAATAGCTCATGATATGCTTTTCCAATGGACTGCGGTCCTGACCATGAAAAGTCTATGTTGTATGCGGTTTATACAAGAACCAGAAGCTAAATTCCCTTCAAATGTTTTGTTACAACAGTTCAAAAGAGGAAAGTGAAGGAGCTTATGCTCAAAAGTGACAATCGAACCTGTGCTGATTGCAGTGCTCCAGATCCAAAATGGGCGTAAGTAACATTATTTGTTCTGCCTGTAAACTCCAGGCTCATCACTGACATTATTCAATATGAAATATAATTACCTAACTATTGCTTTTTCTTCAATTGGAGCTAACCCACTAAGATTATGACACTTCTTTGATCTTAATACAGATTACTATAATAAGTTAAAATTTCCAGGCTTAAATTTTCACCTTCAAATTGTCAGCTGAATTACGTTAAACAACAAGTCATGTTTAATAACTATTTGGGGTGAATTATTTGAATCCTATTCCAGCATTGGGCCTTAAGTTAAGCTATAACATTACCAGTATAGCAGTAATTCTTAACTTAAATCTCTTTCTTTTTGTCCATTTATTAACTTGCCCATGGAACTCACTCGTTGACACTTATGGTATGCCAAATGTTAGAAGGCACAAAATGGTGTAGAATATGTAGTTTTCTTGAGGAAATACATTTTTAGAAAGATGCACTAATTTGTATTTTCTCATATTTGTATATTCCAACTTCTTGTCTCCTTATCCTAAAAGGAAGATTTTGTAACACCATGGTATGGCCATCCATATTTTATGGATTTGGCAAGGAATATGTACAAGATGTTAATTTAGGAAAAATGAGAATACTAAGACGAAGACTTGGAGTTGCTAGAAATGATCAAATAAAAAAATGCTAATAATCAAGAGCATTTTGTGTCCTTCAACAGATTATAAAATGAGGCATAATAGGTTGGGATTGTATTGACATGTTCTAAATCGATAAATAGATTCTAATTAGAAAAATTGAATATATTTGATTGGTAGGTGTAAAGGGTAGAGGAACACCTAAAAGAAAAATCTGAGAATCTTTTTTCCATCATATCAAATAAATTCAGTATCTAAACTTCAATGGTGAATTCTCTATATCTACTGAGACGTGAATTAAAGAAATATAGTTGAAGAAGTTATAGTACAAATATTGTTGGCCTTGCAATTATCAAATAAATTTAAGTGATAGCTTCGAAAATAATTGGCACATTGCTATATTTATATATCTGAATGATGATTTGCTTGTCACTGCAGGTCTGCTAATATTGGCGTCTTTATCTGTTTGAAATGTAGTGATGTTCATAGGAGTCTTGGGGAAGACATTTCAAAGGTATCTTCAATTTGTGATTTTTTGTTTGCACTTGTTATCAGGTATTAGTCGACCCAACCTGTTTGATATTGGTTAGGCCTAGAGTTTTGTTTTGATCAAGGTTTAAAGTAACATTTTATAAAGGAGTTCCAATTTTCAGCCATGCCAACACTTGGCATGCTTCAAAGCATGTTGAGATCAATTCAAATCAGCTTTAATCCTGTAATGTTTTTCCACTTAACTTGTTTACCATTTATTATGAGCCAATAACAATTAGAAAATAAATCAAATTAAAGTTTAGAGCAACAGGTCTCAAACATATAACAAACATCTAATATATATTTCAGTTGACTATTGGGACTTGGTCTTGATCAGCACTTGAAAGCATGGTTTTGATAACAAATAACATGACTGGACTGTGGAAGATGGGTTTTAGCAGCAAGAACTGGATTTAGTTTAGCTGCAAGCATTTTAGATTTAGAAAAAGAGACGATGTTTATTCTAAACTGTAATTTCCTTTCAGATCAATAAAATTGTGTTGTTAAAACACCATTTTTCTTTAAGGTTCATTCACTTAATATAGTAGCTGGTATAACTTAAAATCTATAGGTATTATTAGAGGATGATGAGTTATATATTTTTGTCTTGCTATTGTAACATTCAGGTTTTATCAGTGACTTTAGACGAGTGGTCTGAAGGTGATATTGATTCCATGTTTGAGGTTGGTGGAAACTCTTATGCTAATTCAATTTATGAGGCTTTTCTTCCCAAGGATTATCGAAAGCCTAGATCTAACTCAAGTCATGACGAGAGGAGCAAATTCATCAGGTGCAGGACACAGTCTACAAGCCCAAATATTGTATATATTTTTATTTATCTCTTTCTCTCTCTTTGCAGATCCAAGTATGAGACACAAGAATTCTTAAAACCAAGCTTGCGTATTGTGTCCTCGAAGATGTCTTTCAGTTCTGCTGAATCCAAAAATAGCTTAAATTACAGGATTGACTCCAACAGTTCAACTAAGTCAGTAAGTTTTGCATGCTTCATCTGCCCCTTTAGAAGTGATCAAGAACTTGTCAACATTCTGATTTTTTACACATTCTTAAATCAGCATGTTCTAAACTATTATTTGTATGCTTTGTTATCAAATATGACTACAAAGCATTAATGGTTGAATCATTATCCTTGATTGCAAGGTTCTTATGTTGATAACAGGTAGAGACCAGACAATTCATTGGAGATTTAAAGGTTAAGGTTGCAAGAGGTTCAAATTTAGCTGTTAGGGATATGTTTAGCAGTGATCCATATGTTATATTGACTCTTGGGGAACAGGCAAGTTGTTCAATTTTAGTTAATGAACCTTCATCATCAAATCTTTATTTTTTATTTTTGTTCATGTCTACGTCAGTAACTATTTCTTCCCTGTGCTGTCCTGATGTTAATTTTCAGAAAGCTCAGACAACAGTAAAACAGAGCAACTTGAATCCAGTATGGAATGAAGAGCTTAAATTTTCAGTTCCTGAAAATTATGGCGCTTTGAAACTGGTTAGTTTGAGTTGTTTATATTAGGAGAGTTTATGAACATGCTTCGAACTGATTCACGTTTACACCCTGTTTTTCTCTGTTTCATCCAAACAGCAAGTATATGACCAAGATCTTTTTTCTTCCGACGATATAATGGGCGAAGCTGAGATTGATCTTCAACCTATGATCACAGCTACAATGGCTTTCGGAGATCCTGAGCTTCTCGGTAACATGCAGATCGGGAAATGGTTAAAGACAAATGACAACGCACTCATCGATGACAGCACTATCAACATTGTAGATGGAAAAGTAAAACAAGAGGTCTTTCTGAAGTTGCAGAATGTGGAGTCTGGAGAAATAGAATTAGAACTAGAATGGACTCCGCTGGATGAATAGGTATGGTCTCCTTTTATATTACGTCGTATTAGTGACCTTCTGTGAAATGTATTGTAGGTATGTAGATCATATCAGATGCAAGGGTTTTCTATCTCATATAAAATTGTATGATTAAACTCTTATTTTAACTGTAAATTAGACTTTTCATTTGCTTAGCAGCAACCAGGACATAGTTACACTCAGCAGCATACACAATAATGCAATACTTGAATAGTAATTAATGAACATTTGAGGACCATTTGCCTCTCCATTCTAACCCAAATCTTAATCAACGAGTAATCCAAAACACACCTCCGTAATTAGCTTTCCTTTACTATGTCTTCCCTCAGCTACATCCGCCGCCGGCGAACCCGATTCTCGATCCCCCGACGTCGTACGCCACACTAAAAGTCTGCTGCTGCGTGTTGCCGATTATAGCCACGTCGCTGGAGGGCGCGAACGCCAGGCACGTCGTCGACTTATCCACGTCGATCATCACGTTCTTCGCCGGCAGCCTCAGCGCCGCGCCTCCTTGAAACACTAACTCCACCGGCGGCACCGCCAGCCTGCGCAGGCTCCCGACGAAGCACGTGTCCAGAATCGAGTACGCCGGCGCCCGCCGGTACCCCTTGAGCGCCGCCGCTACTGCTCGACTCAGCGCGTCGTACACGTTGCTGGGAAGCCGCGTGATGACGGTCCCGGAGTCGATAATCGTCTGCGTGCTGCTAGGCACCGAAATGACTCCGCCGTCGACGGTGATGCTGGTTAGCCGGAGGAAGTAGAGGGAGTCGTCGAGGGAGCTTGAGACCAAGGGGGTGTAGGAAAAGCGGCTGGGGTTGTAGGAGCCGATTGAGAGGTAGCCGGACGAAGAGGTGGAGGGGAGGCAGTAGGAGAAGGCGTTTCCGGCGACGGGCGCGAGCTGGGCTAGGAAGGAGAGGCGGTTACGAGCTAGGCCGATGAGGCCGGCGGAACGGCCGAAAAGGCCCTCGTTGTCTTGTCCGCAGCCATAGACGAACCCAGGTAGGCGTAGACCGCGTGCCATGGAGAGAACATCCTTGCTGAGGTAGCCGACGGAGAAGGAGCTGTCGCCGTAGCTAGCCTCGTAGATGCATACGTTGGAGACAGAGCAGGCGGGAGGATTGAGGGTGCTGGACTCGAGGCCGCCGCACTCTGAAGCCGAGCAGGGGAGGGAGCGGTAGGTGGAGGAAGCAGAGGGATCGAAAACAGAGCCGACCTGGGAGTGGCAGTAGACGCGGCAGGGGGAGCACTGGACCCAAGAGAAGGAGGAGCCGGTGTCGACGACGACGGCGTATGACTTGGACGGGGTGCCGAGGCCTATGCTGGTGACGTAGTTTCCGACGCCGAGGGAGGTACCCTTCGAGAGGGGAACGGATACGGCATCGGGGCTGAGCAGAGGGGAGGAGGAGGCGCGGGGGATAGTGGCGGTGGTCTTGGAGAGGCGGGAGGAGAGGGCTTGGACGCGAACAGCGTCGTGGGAGAGAACTGTGGAGAAGGGAAGGGGGGCGGCGAAGGGGACCGGAGAGCAGGGGCTCCGCGGGTGGTGGAGGGTGAAGTGGATGCCGGAGCTGTCGTTGAGATGAGCATGCCGAGCTGCTGTATGATTGGAGAAGAAGGGTAGCTAAGTCATTTCCAACCATCAAAACATCCAATACATTTTTTTTATTTTTTATTTTTAAGTGCTCCATTAAGTCAAGATAAATAAAAAAATAATAATGATATTGGGAAAAAAGGGTACTGAGTTGATTAAATAGTGTATAGTGGTCGAATAAAGGACCCATTTCTTGCACTTGAAGTACTATCTTTAGTTCTCTACAACATAATTTTAATATCGACTTCCATGAATCCTCAATCCATCATAACCTTAATAAGAAATTAATTGAGATAAAATAGAGTACCGCTAATTTTGGAGGAGCATATTGAAGCATCCAAAGCAAACGCTCTTCCGAGAAGAAAGAAGAAAACGAAGCATAGATGAAGAAGCAACTCCATCTCTACTTGACCTATAGATTTGGGGTCTTAGTTGGTTCTTTCACACGTTAATTAGTATGATCTTTATAGAAGTTCAAGTCCAGGTCGAGGTCATGGTGGTTGGCGGTCCAGGGGTTGCTTTCATCTTTGTTTGAAAACAGTAGGGGGGTGGAAAATCCAAATGTTAGCTTAGAATTTCATAACTAGTTTTTTTTAATAATAAAATATAAATCTATGGAGACCACACTATTATTTATAAGAGGAGTTGCATTATAAAGTTGACTAAAAACTTCATTTCTACTCAATTAAACAACCAAACTATTAACAAACTAAAGAATCTAATGGCAACGCTTGAAAATCCCTAGATACTATCGTGAATAAGTGGGGCCCAGATATGTATGGCCGGTTTGGTCAAGATATGCTTCGTGAGGTAAGCAAGATATTATAGCTCCTTCCCTTGTGATGCTTATCCCTTATAAGATAACTTATAAGTAATTAAGTGGTGAAATTATTAGATGATTTTAAACTATCAATATATCCATGGAGGATGCATATCTATTTAAAAGAAACATATGACTAATCCCGTTTTAGTTCACATATGCTTGAGTTTTAATATAAAAGGGCATCCCAAATTTTATAAATTATCAATAGGGCACATTTTTAAAAAAAAAAAACAAAAAAAAATGTCCCTTTAATTTTTTTTATCCCGAAAATATCCTTTGATACAACACTATTACAAAAGTTGTTATACCGTATACAAACTGCTACAACGTGTAGAAGTAACTTTAACATGTAGAAGTTGGTACAACGTATAGAAGTTGTTGGGTAGCTGTTATAATGTGTAAAAACTATCGAGTAGATACTACAATGTATTTAAGATGAGTTTAAGATTTAGGATTTAGAGTTTTATACCATGTAGAACCTATCCAATAACTGTTATAACTTGTAGAAGCTTCTCAGTAGCTGCTACAATGTGTTTAGAATGAATTTAAGGTTTAACATTTAGGATTTAGAGTCTCTAAACACTATTATATCAAAATATTATTTATCAATTTGGTCAAAATTATTTAAATTTCATGAAAATCACTTTAAAATGATTGTAAAAGCTATTATGTAGTTGTTAGAATCATAAACTCTAAACATATTATAGTAGCAATTCGGTAGTTTTTGCACATTGTAGCAATTACTCGATAACAACTACTGTAGAAGATCGTTGAGCCCTAAATCCTAAATCTTAAACTCACATTAAACGCATTGTAGCAACTACTAGCTTTTATACGATGTAGCTATTATAACAACGCTAGATCAAAGGGATATTTTCAAAATAAAATCATTGAAGGAATGCCTATTGATCCTTCTCTGAGACATGTTGACGGAAGAGCCATCGGACAGTTGGAGTGGATGTTGACGGAGTCGCCATGAGTTGGAGGGAGGCGGGACCACCAGAAAGGATTACAGAGTCGAATCGTCTAGAGAGCCCTGCGAGGAGCAGAAAAGCGAAGGAGAGGGGGTTAGAATGGAGACCGGAGGTGTCTCGGCCTTCCACTCCGACGCTCAAGTCAGTCTTCTAGAAATATGGATAAAATGAACAATAGTAAATGCGGAGAAGATGTACAAACATGCCTTAGCCTACGATAGTAGGTCTTTTATAGGGAGTGCCTATGACATGATGTCCTATCTGTGATACAGAAGGTGTCATGTCACAGGTGTCAGAGGATCATATCGCCCATGTGCTGCACTGTAGAAGATCATGGAGGATCACGCTATGTTAACCAAGTTGTTCCACGTGTTCTGATTGTTAGTATTAGCCCTAAGAGCCAATTATGAGATGATTGACAAGGAAACTTTTGTATAATATTTCATTAATAAAAGATAAAGTTTATGATTATTATATTTACTTCATATCAGTGTCAAATGAATAAGTATAATAATGTCCTAGAGTAGTAGATTCTAGTCTACAACATATCAATTGGTTGAATTGATAGTGGGAGGCTGTAAACATATATAGAACACTACTCTTAACTATTCCTAATCGAGCATTAGTATGCAAAGGCAATAATAATGCGTCGAGACTAAAATGTAGGTCAACTGATGACTTAATCTCACAAGTCATGGATATAAGATATCAGGCTGACACATGAGTATATATTAGAGAATATGTACTGAATTGACCCACCATGAGAATATTTCATGGATCGTTATATGAGT
>JBBUKS010000002.1:10996902-11008651 GCA_038050645.1 Hedychium gardnerianum | reverse complement strand
TACAAGCAATTTTTGTTTCACACGGATTCTTCATGTCATGGGGCTTCGAGGTTTCCGCACGCAAAAGCGGTTTTGCGTCTCGATAAAACCCAACAATGTGGACTCGACTCCCTACCCCATGCACTATCGAAATGTATGTTGTGTCCTAACTAATCTATATGCATGCAGAGATGCATGCTAGGGCACTAGAAAAATGCATGCCTTCAAAATGGTCAAAAATGCATGCCCTCAAAAAATCGGTATCAATCATGTTGGAGTACCTGATTTGAAAAGACGCCTAGTGACCGATATACATGGATATGTACTTTCCTAAAGATCGTTTCCCTATCCAACCTCATCCCCCCGAACATGCTGTGATTCTTGGCCCTCCATATGTGACGTACTATCACATATTTGGCGAGGTGGCGCGCCTTGGTTAGGACCGATGTCCCCCTATACAAGCGTCTAAAAACCCACAACATGCGCCGGTAGGTGCTCATCTTTGGTCTCATCTACAACCATAGTTTGACTCTGCCCCATAACTGGCTGATAGGACTACATATGAAGAACACGTGGTCTAATGTCTTTTCCTCCTACCTGCAAAATGTGCATCGCCTGTCCTCTAGGTACTTTTATCGGGCACGTGTTGGGAGCCGTCCTTGTGCCAACATCCATAGGGTAAAGGCATGGCTGGGCTGAAGGTACTTCTTCCAGATTGTCTTTACCCATGGCTTCTTAGGCCTCGCATCTATGAAGTGATCATAAACCCTTTGGACGCCTCCCTTCCTCTCAATTAACCATGAGACCAATGTCTTCTCTGCTACCTCCGGACTGTCTTCTCTATTACCTCTGGACTGTCTGCCACTGCTAAAATGTTGTCTCTGATATGCAATAACTTCTTGATGAGAGGAGAGCCCATTGGTTTAGCTTGCCAGGCCCAAATCCCCACATGCTATAAGTATGCATGATGTACCCATCAGATCCACAGAGTGTCTTGCTTGACCTATATATGCCATAGTATCTTAGCTAGCAAAGCCAAGTTTTATGTCTTCAAGTCCCTCAAGCCAAGACCTTCTTCCCTCTTGGGTCTGCACAACTCTGACCATGCTATGGGTGGGTGTTTGGTAGTCCACATAAAAGATCTACAAAGATTGTAGATGCGGTCTATGATCCCATAGGGGAGGGGCAGGATGGACATTTAGTAACATTCCACACCCTGGAGTACTGAGGCTATGAGCTAGACTTTCCCTGCATAAGAGAGAGTACTCTTCAGTCATGAATTTATCCTACTGGTAAGGGAGTCCATCATTGTGCTGTAGTCAGAGTTCTTCAATTTCTATGAGGCAGTAGGAATCCCCAAGTATCTGAAGGGCATCTGGCCCACCTGAAACCCCATAATGGTGAGCAACCGTTCCCGTATGGGTGTATCTATCCCTACCATGTAGATGTTGAACTTAGCTAAATTAGTTGTGAGGTCTTCCATCTGTACAAACTGTGCTAAGAATTCAACTAGCTGAGTAACTGAGGTAACATCTCCACGGGGCAAAAGTAGTAGGTCGTTTGCATATACCAAATGTGTTATCCTCAGACGCTCACATTTGGGATGAAAGTGAAAATCTGACATAATAGTACATTTTTCTAGGGAGCAAGATAGATACTCCATTCATAGTCCAAAGTGGTAGGGGGAGAGCAGGTCCCCCTGCCTAAGACCTCTACCACCTTTAAAGAACCCATGCATGATGCCATTAATCACTACAGAGAATGTGGTGGTACTAATACACTCTCTGATCCATCTGATGAAGATAACTGGGAATTGTAATGCTGAGAGGACATTCTGAAGAAAATTCCAGTGCACTGAGTCAAATGCTTTTTATAAATCCACTTTCATAACGCATCGCGGAGAAATCCTTTTCTTGGTGTAGTTGTGCAACAATTCCTGAGCTAAGTGGATATTTTCTGTGATGAGGCGACCTTTGACAAAAGTAGTCTGGGCAGGATGTAGTAGCTGGGTAGTCACGTCTTCTAGTCTACCCATAAGGAGCTTGGAGATGACCTTAGTCTTGCACTTTACTTGCATGAGCCATTTTGGGTACTAGGGCAATCAGTGTATGGTTACATGATTTTATGAACTAATCACTTGAGAAGAACTCAAATATGGCTGCGGTGAAATCTTGTTTGAATGTGTCCCATGCCTGCTTGAAAATTTTTGAACTGTATCCATCTGGTCTCGGTGCCTTAAGGTCCCCAATGTCAAATAGAGCTCTCTTGATATCTTCTTCGGTGGGGGTTCTGATCAGTTGGGTTTGCTGCTCTATCGTGAGTACTCTTCCAAACTACATACACTCTGGCTGAAATGGGGTTCGGCCCACTTGTATCCCAAGCTGTGTCTGAAAGTACCTCATGAACTCCTGCACCACTTCCTCAAGTTTGGACTTCTTGTTTACATGGGAAGAAGTAAAGCAATGGTTGGTGGACTATTTTTTATTTCTGTACATTTTATGTCCAAGTGAATGAAAATGCTGAACGTATACAAAGCTTGTTTTTATGTCAAGAGAAAGTGAGGCCATGCATAAATAGTTGGGATCATAATGACGGTTGCTTTTATTGGTTTACATAATTACCAAATCATTAAGTAGTAGGAAAGGGTCCTATGTTATTATGTGGTATACTTAAGAATGCCAATATTTTGAAATTTTTTGTTAGTATAACTTGTATGTTCTCAACCTGTTAATTTGTTGATATTCAAATAAAATGGTATGCACAAGTTATAATCACTACTCTCTCAAAATAACCTTGGGTTTCTTTCTCTATGCTTTGAACTCAGGCAGGCCATGGTTGGGATGTCAAGAGTGTTAATTGGAACCCAACCAAATCATTGCTTGTGCAAAGTTTGTATTTATTTTTTTGTTAGTTTATAAGAATTTTCTTTTTGTTAAAAATGATACTTTTTATTTGTTTATTTTTTGATGTAGGAAAAGAAGAAGAAGAAGTTTGGAAGGAGAAGGAAGTGTCTACTGAGGAACCAGAGGTCGATGATCTTTTTTTTTGTATCTTTTCGATGTTTTGAGACATTTTGATATGGGATATTGTCATTTGGATATTATTACTTAGAAGAATGTTTGGAATGTTGGATATGATGACTTATTTGAAACGATTTAAGTTGGTTTATTTGATATGTATTTGTATCGTTATGTGTTGTATGAATATGATGTGATGGAAACTTGTTGTTGTATGAATATGATATGTTGTTGTTGTATTCATTTATGTATTTATCTAAATTAAACAGGTTGTGATTATATTTGCATACATGATAAAATGCAGAAATAGACAAGTTTTGTGAAAAAAATATTCATTTTGCGACAAAATTTTTTTGTCACAAACTTATTGAAAATCACTGTTTATCGTAAATTTGCAATGAAAAGTTATTTTCGTCACAGATCTGCGATGAATACAAATTTTTGTTGTAGATCTACGACGAAACCTAATTCGTCCCAAATTTGCGATGAAAATCATTTTTGTCGCAGATCTGCGATGAAGATATTATTCATCACAAATTTGGGACGAAAATCATTTTCATTGCAAATCTAAGACGAAAATTGGTTTTCATCGCAGATTTGAGATTATGAAATTGTGTGACGAATTAATTTTCGTCGCAAATTTGCAACTATTTTGGCAACAAAAAATAAATTCGTCATAAATTTTGCGATGAATTTGCATTATTTCATCGCAGATTCTAGCGATGGCTTATTCGCGACGAAAGCATTTTCATCGCAAATTTCATAGAAAATTAATTTTGTGATAATTGTTTTTTTTAAAAAAAGTTGTCACAAAATTTGTCCCAAATTGCACTCTTTTTTGTAGTGAATTATCTGGTGAGCTGAAGTTAGAGAGGAATTATAGAGAAGACAATATGATAAATTGACAAACGAAGAGAAACCGTTGTCTCTTGGTTTTACTGAAAATAATAATTTTATTCCCTAAAAAAGATAATCCCTAATATCAACTAAATAGACGCTTATATAAACTCCAAACTATAACTTATAAAAGACAAAAATTACAAAAAATACCTTAAATACCAATCAATAAATTATACAAATCAATTTATTCTTTCTCCTAGACTACCACCTGACACTACTCTAGATTCAAGGATGAGTTCTTTTCAACCCGGGATGACTGATGTAAGAGGGTTTGTTAGATCTTTTTTACTTTTTTAGTAATTTTTATTTTTTTTGGTAATTTTTTTTTGTATTAGGGTATATTTGGTAATTTTTAACTTTTACAAGTTAGAGTTTTGGATCTGTATAAGCATCTGTTTAGTTGATGTTAGAGATAATCTTTGTTATTGAATAAAACTCCTTTTTTTTAGTAAAACCAAGAGACAATGATTTCTCTTTGTTTGTGGATTTCTTGTGCCTTGCTTTTTTCCACAATTTCTCTCTGACATCAGCCAGTAGGATAATCACTATTTTGTTCGGCGTTAGTACTAATGCAGGAGGATTTGTTAGATCTTTTTTTACTATTTTTAGTATTTTTATTTTGGTATTTTTTTTGTTTTTTTTTGTATTTAGGGTATTTTTGATAATTTTCATCTTTTACAAGTTAAGGTTTTGGGTCTATGTTGTATGATTTCCACAAGTGTACGATTGTCGTCAAGTAATAAATTATCGATCCCACGAGGACTATTGATCAAGCACTGATTAAGGTTGTGCAGCTAGTTATCTAGACAATCAAAGTTATACAAGTTCACACGCATGAGAGAGAGAGAGAGAGAGAGAGAGAGAGAGTCTAGAGAAGCCAAGAGAAGGGAGAGAGCAGTTTGGAAGTTGGGCGAGAGATTGGTTTGGGGGAACGATTCTATGATTTCGGTTGCGCTACATTGGTCGTTGACGTCCCAAGTATTGTTACTTTCCTACCTCTATGTTCATTCACATGTAGGGTATCCTATTCATGTCATGCCCCGGGAGTATGCATGCCCGTAGATTTGGATGATACTCCCTAGTGACAATCGCAGATACAATATGGTATGAGTCCACAAAACTCATAACTTAGCACAATCACGCAGAATAGATCATAATAACCAAACAGAATAAGAAAATGTAAGGTTCACTCGACCCTGAAATCCTTAAACATAAATGCGAGCCGACTCGACTTAATACTTCAAGTACATAACCAAAAATAAGCCAACAAGTCCAAGTCTAAGTCATTTTATTACAATGCAAGACCTAAAATCAAATTTGGAAGCAAAACAACCAAAATGAAAAGGAGATAACTGAAGCTCGATGCGAAATGGGACAACACGGGCAGAATCCTCCAAGCGACTTAAGCAACATATAATTGTTAACCTAAAAATAAAATGAAATGCAAGAGGTAGTGAGTATAAGGAAATACTCAGCGGATCTAAGAAGATCGCATGATCCATATAAGTGTAAAGAGATACAAATGTATACAGTCTCAAAGGTAGATACTCACCAAATGGAAGAATACACATGAATGCTTCTACTACACAGATACCCTACTCAGCTGCACACAGTATCATGAGTAGTACCAATAATAATCAAAATGAGTACAACATCTCACATGCATGTAATAGTATTAGTAATAGAATAAAACAATATGGGTATAACATCTCATATGCTTATGCCAGTACAAGTAACAGTATTAGGTCTCATATGTGGGGGTAATGCTCCACCACAGGGTGTACAAATGACCAAGATACCCAGCTCGTCAACTATGGACTACAGGAAAAATGCTCTACCACGGATCCTCGTGGGTAGTCCGAAATGTCAGGGTTCCTGTCTGTTGGAGAAATTCTCTACCACGAATGACCTCGTGGGGAGACAAGAGGTAGCTATCTAGCTACAGGCTGCGGGAGAAACTCTCTATCACGTATGACCTCATGGGTAACCCAGGGTATAACAACCCAAATAATATCATGTCTACGACTAGCTCACACCCGAAGGGAGCCTTGATTGATAGCATACAAGAAACCATGATGCTACGACAAGCTCACACCCGAAGGGAGCCTTGATCGATAGCATACATGCAACCATGATATTATGACTAGCTCATACCTGAAGGGTGCCCTGATCAATAGCATATATGAGACATCATGATGAGTAGGATACAACAAATCCTATCATCGTACATGTCTATCTATGTAATATACACAACTACATCCATCAATACATATCGATCATAATACATGTCACACGCGTGTTTATAATCACAAATCAAACATGATAGTCATTAATATGACACATCACCTAGCTTACTTGCCACACATCTGTTTATACCTACAATCATACACATATGACACATACTACAATCTCTAGGGTACATACCACACATGTGTCCACCACACAATCCAGAACGTGCAATAAATGTTATACCATTATTGGTACACGTCACACACGTGTTCACATCTATAAATCCTGAATAATGTATCACATCCTACATTACCCTATGTACACGTCACACTCGTGTTTACAACTACATGGTATAAATGAAATGAAAACTAACATATGAACATAAATACACGCTACACACATGTCTATCAACTATATAATCATAGCATGTTCTTAATGTACACACCATACACGTATGCACACTACAAGATATGAAAAAATAGAGACTGCATAGAAATAACTAGATTATTTTCAAGGCAAGCAGACAAGTATCAAACTCAAGTAATACAACAAGTAGAGTTTAGATAAAATAATTACTAATCATGGTATCAAACATACACTAAGGTAAATAACTATTGGAGACAAGGTTAGAAGTACTCGCCTCAATATAGACCGTGCTGAATATCCTCAGATCCGACTCTCCATCTTGAATCCGGATCCTAAAAAGTAGGTATACGAAACTATATAAGTACTCTACTAATTCAAATAAATTACTAACTCAGTATTTAACTAATTAACACTGATTACTCCTCCAATAAATCTTGTTTACCAATCTACCCAATCCAAATATGAATTCAAATCCATCCACACCAATCCAAATCCAAATTCAACCCTAATTCAAAACACAACATAGGTACACAAACCAGATTCTCCACATATCGAATTCTATATCACTAAATGGATTTACAACTTACTAACCACATGAAACCCTATTTATTAATGATTCCACAACTCCTAATTAAATCATCCATTTATATTTGATTATCTCGAGAAACATCTGATTAACCAGCATTATTAGTCCAATCCCAGGTTAAACACAGACTAATCAATCATGTGTTTCAGATTACCAAAATCGGCGACCTGCCCCTTTCCGGAAGAAACTCAACTAAATCAGCTATTACCTGAGGCTGAAATGGTGCTGATGGTTAGAGCTATGAGTTGACCGGAGGAGATCTGAACATTGACAGTGCTAGGGTGGCTGGAACAAGAACCAGGCAGTACCGACATTAGCCTGATCTATTCTAATCTGTGGCTGGCCAGAGAAGATCTAACCATTGGTAGTGCTAGGGTCGCTATCATGTATTGTGGTTAGTGGATGGGAAAACAACGTCGGTGAGGAGAGTGGCAAATTCGACCTCAAGAAATGGGGTGGCGGCTGGCTCTACATTGTCGAAGAGAGGGACAGTGGCGGTGGATCGGTTGGTAGCTAGAAATCAGGAGATCGGAAGGGCTTCCTCGGTGGTCCCTGCCATAGAGTACTAGCCGGTGGTGTCGAGTCAGAGGAGGGAGAAGGGCAACTATGAATGGATAAGGGTAGCTCCGGTGGCTGTGGTGGTCGTAGCTAAGGGGAATCATCGATGATTTGCTCACAGTGGCAGGAGAAGGTGAGCAACGACATTGGCCATGGGGGAAGAAGATGAGGATCGGCTGCGGCTAGGTTCGAGAGAGAGAAGAGGGGATCGAGTGGTATATTCATGGAAAAAGAAAATAGAAATAGGTTAATAATTTAGGTTTTATAATATAAACTTTAGGTTAATTAAATCAATTAACTCCCAACTTAATTGATATTCCAAACAGGCTTTCCAAAGGCCTATTATCTATATCCCCTTGAACTTGTCATATTAGCTACATTTAAATCCAAAAAAAATTCTTAAAGATTCTCAAAAAATTCTATAAGCTTATTTCTTGATTAGCACTCATTATTTAATTATTTTTATTTACCGTATTTAACATTCTCCCCCACTAATAAAAATTTGGTCTCCAAATTTACTACTCTGTGCGGTAACCATAATAGCATAGTCAATCAGTTTAAACATTGAAGAACTACAGGCACCTTAAGTAAATAGGTGAGTGTGTCGAGCTTGGATCCCATCCTCAAGATCTCAGGTTGTCTCCTCATCAGTATGGTGTTGCCATCCAACTTTGACTAGTTGAATGATTTTATTCTGCAACTGATGCTTCTTACAATCCGAAACCCACACAGGAACCTCTTCATAGATTGCATCAAGCAAAAGAAGAATCGACACATCCCTCGGAATGTGAATAAGGTCCAACACATACCTTCTTTGCATGGATATATGAAACACATTATATACTCCCCGCAAGGATCAATGGTATTGCAAACGGATAGGTTACTCCACCTATCCTCTCTAGTATCTAAAAGGGTCTGATATAACAAAGGTCCAACTTGCCCTTCAGACCAAAACTTCTAACTCCTTTAGTGGGTGAGACACTTAAAAATACATGGTCGCCCACCATGAACTCTAAAAATCTCCGTCTCTGATCTGCGTAACTCTTTTTTTGATCTTGGGCTTCCGACATTCCTCGTCTGATAATACATACTAACTCTACATCATGATGTATACTCTATGATTCCAAAATATGTTGTTCACCAACTTCTTTTCATAAAGTAGGAGATTGACATGCTCTGCCATACAAAGCCTCAAACGATGCCATCTGAATAGTTGAATGCTATCGGTTGATGTACAAAAACTCCACCAAGTGCAAATGATCCTCCTAGCTGCCTCTGAAATCTATCACGCATGCTCACAAAAGATACCCAAGTGTTTGTGTAGCGCATTCTAACCCATCTATCTACGGGTGAAAAGTTTTACTGAAACGAAGTTCCATACCCAAGGCCTGCTAGACACCGCTAAAACCGTGAAGTGAAGCACAGATCTCTATCTGATATAATACTTAGAGGTATATCGTGAAGTCTAGTAATCTCTCTACAGTACAACTTTGCCAAACGATCCAATGAGTTTGTCCTACAGATCGGCAGAAAATGAGCAGATTTGGTTAATCGATCAACGATCACCCAAATCGCATCATGCTCTTTCCGTGTTCGAGGTAACCCTACCATGAAGTCCATAGTGATATGTTCCCACTTCCATTTCGGTATTGGAATCCTCTGAAGCATCCCTGTTGGTCTTTGATACTCAGCCTTCACTTGCTGACATATCAAACATCGAGCCACAAAATCCGCTATGTCCTTTTTCATGTCATTTCACTAGTAGGAGCGCTTTAAGTCTCTATACATTTGGGTACCACCTGGATGGATCATAAATCCGGATCGATGTGCTTCCTGAAGTAAGTCCTCTTTAACTGGGTGTGACTCGAATACACACGGTCTTCCACGAAAAACATAGGATACCATTCTCATCACAAGGAAATTCTGTCTACTAATTCCAAATTACAGATAGAGTAATTATTCTTGTGATCTTTTAGTTGACAAGAAGCATACGATACAACTCGCCCATGTTGCATCAAAAACTACATCTATCTCTTGTAGCGATGCATCAGCGTAGAGCACAAATCCATCTTCCCTAGAGAGAAGCACGAAGACGGCTGCAGTAACCAGTCTTTGTTTGAGCTCTTGAAAACTTGCCTCGCAAAACTTTGTCCAAGTATATTTTACTCCCTTCCTTGTCAGTCAAGTCAACAATAGAGCAATGTTGGAAACATCCTCTACAAATCTCTAAAAATATTTAGCTCATCTTAGAAAGCTACGAACTTCATGTACTATCTTTGGTTGCTCCCAATTGGTAACGACCTTACTCTCAATGAATTCATCGATATCCCTCTACTAGAGCCAACATGTCCGAGAAATCCCATAGAAAATAGCCAAAATGCATATTTAATAAACTTCGCATAGAGACGTTCTCGTCGAAGCGTCTCCAGAACTATGCGAAGATGTCATTCATGCTCCACCTCTGACTGAGAATATATTAGAATGTCATATATGAAGACGATAACAAACTGATCCAAATACTCCAGGAATATCCAGTCCATCAAATCCATGAAAATTGTTGGAGCATTGGTAAGTCCAAATGGCATCACCAAGAACTCGTAATGTCCATAACGCGTACGAAATGTTGTCTTCTGTACATCTGTATCCCTTACTTTAAGTTGATGATAGCCAGAGCATAAATCAATCTTAGAGTATACACATGTATTCTTCAGTTGATCAAATAAATCCTCCATCTGCTAAGTCATGTGATCTAAGTGTAAAAATTCTACTAATTCTTACCCAACAATGGTCTATCTAATGTCTCTCAAAGGCATCACGAAATAAAATCCAAGTAATGGACAGATCTCGAAAATCGTCCTCTACATCATCCACCAAGTAACGACCTGGTCTCATTGGTGGTATACAACTAATGTAGCCTTCTCTACGTCAGTGCAGGTCATGTACATGTATGTGCCTCTCTGGTTATCTAACCACTCATGAGCGACCCAATAGTCGTAATCTCCATGAAAGAGAGTAAGTCAGTCCTTTACTAATCGGCCCACTATGGCATACAATCTCTATCCATCACCCAGCTAGCTAGTTTGGGTTGATACAATTGGTGATATTCCCTGAGACTGTAATCCCGAACCTCCCATAGGTGTGTGATGAGCCTTACTCATGCTATCAGACTCAACCTCAGTTGGAACCCCAGAAAAACTCACCTCTTAGGCATCAGGTTCAGGTCCCATTGACTCAATAGGTGATATTCGTGGTCAACCTGAACCATGACCACGAACAGTGGCTAACCTATCTCAAGTCATACCTATTACAAATATATAGGTAAGAATTAATAGAAATATAGGTTACCTATTGCAAAACTTACCTCCTATAGCTCGAAGATTTCTTGTCGTTGCCTTGTCCCAAAACTCGAAAAGTCACATCAAGAAAACAAAGCATGATATCCAAAAATACGAAAGTAGGCTATCGCAACCTGTGAATCTGATACCAATAAATAGTCACACCTCGAAAGTACACATCTATGCATCAACTACACTAGCACCCTACTCAACTACAAATAGTATCATCAGTAGTGTCAGTAATAAACAACATGGGTACAACTTCTCACACGCATATACGATCAATAATCAATATAAGTACAACATCTCATATGCATATATCGATACAAGTAATAGTATTAGGTCTCGTATGTGGGAGCAATACACCACCATAGAGTATACAAATGACCAAGACACCCAGCTCGTCAGTTGTGGACTACGGGAGAAAGACTCTACCATGGATACTAGTGGGCAATCTAAAAATGTAAGGGCCTCTATCTATGGGAGAAACTCTCTATCTCGAATGGCCTCATGGACAAATAGGAGGTAGCTATCTAGCTATAGGCTGCAAGAGAAACTCTCTACCACATATGACCTAGTGGGTAGCCCAGGGTATAACAACCCAAATAATGTCATGTCTATGACTAACTCACACCCGAAGCAAGCATCTCCATGATGCTACGACTAGCTCACACCTAAAGGGAGCCCTAATAGCTAGCATACATGCATCCGTGATGCTATGACTAGCTCACACCCGAAGGGAGCTCTGATCGCTAGCATACATGCAACCGCAATGCTAC
>JBBUKS010000002.1:10985887-10996802 GCA_038050645.1 Hedychium gardnerianum | reverse complement strand
GCCCCCAGCGCCCCCACTAGCCCGTCCCAGGACCAACAAGGAGGAGGTAAATCACGGGGGCTAGTTTACTAGCTCGGACAGTGACCAGTGCATGGGGGAGGGCAGGAATCTAGCTAATAGCTAGGATTTGACCCTCAGACCTCATGGTGACAACGCCCCATGCACTAGCCATCAGCCCATCCCGTGAGAACTTGTTAGAGTTGTTTGTGAATGTTGTTAGAGTTGTGAATGTTTTGTGAACTTTATGATGTTGAAGTATGAGTTGTTTGTGAGTTTGTTTGTGAATTTGTAAATTTGTATACAAGATATGAATGAAAACAAATAAAATTATTTTTTTAAAAAATTAGGGTTAACAACAAATTAGGAGATAATCGTCGCTAACACCTTTTCTGGCGACGATTTTCTCATTTTTCATCGCTAACCATATCGAATTGTATTGGAACTTATCGAGATTATCGGGCTTTTTTTTAAAACAGGTTAGCGACAAAGTATGACAAAGTCGTCACTAACATCTAGTTTCCGCGATGAATTCCATCCTTTTGCCGCAAAAATTTAGGTAATTTAGCGGATCGATTGACAATCGATTGATGGTTCCGTGGTTTACCACAAAATGGTTCTTAATCGATTGAGTCAATCGATTGGTCAAAATTTTCTCGAGCACAGAACCACGTTGAATTGATCAGGTGATTGATTCAGATTGATCAATCGATTGGTCTAATCGATTGACTTTTCGAACATTATACAGAACCTCGCGGAATCGATTAGATGATAGATTTGGATTTTGTTTTTGTCAAACATTAGCGACGAATGTGTCGGGTTTTATCGTTAACTTACGCTAGTTAGCGACGAATTATGTGACATTTGTCGCTAAATATTATCTTGTTAATAACGAATTGTGATAATATTTAGCGACGAATGTCGCATAATTCGTCACTAACTATGGCGTAATTCAACGACGATTATGATAATCTTAGCGACGTTTTATTTTATGTCATTAATCTTTGCGACGAAATCTTTATTTTCGTTGCTAAATATGATTTATGAAAAGCTTATAGCGACGATTATAGCGACAAATATTTATCGTCGCTATTTACTATCATCGACGAAAAGAATTGTGTTAGCGACAAAATTATTCGTCGCTATTTTACTATTTTCTTATAATGAGGTCACATCAGGGAATGAGAGATGTCTTTTTATAGTATTCCTGGTATGATACAGTCATATCCCATGCCTTGTGTTCGCAGAACAGTGTCATCATGTGTATTTCTGATAATATCATAAACGATATTTATTATGATAATGACTTTCACAGATTTAAATTTTATTGATCTTAATAAGGAAATAATTAGAGACAATGAAATAGGGCCCTGAGGTCAGGGATATCCGACTGAATGTAAGGAAGCCAAGTCTTGGGGTCGGGAATATCCGACTGGATGTTAAGGGAGACAAACTCGGGTAATTGAGCGTTGAAGTTTGTTCGATCGGTTGATACGATAATTTTGATTTGTTAGGGTTGCGATCGGTGTCGTCCGATCGGATGAGTTGGTGTTGTCCCATTGAATGAGATTGTTGTTATCCGATGGGCTGAGATTAGTACCGTCTGATCTGTTGGGATTAGTATCGTCCGATCAGATAAGATTGGTGTCTTTCGATCGGCTGAGGTTGATGCTCTCCTATCGGTTAGGTCTCTCGATCGATTTCTAATCCATTTACTCTATTCTAATTGATTTATGGTGATCTTTGACTTTCATGTCAGCTAAAATATTGACCTATTGATTTCCACACCGCCCCATCAACTATATAGTTTATTTTTCATTTCAACATATAGAAAATGCAGATTTCTTCTTCTTTGTTTTTGGCAAGATCTTCATTAATTGTGCGATGAAAAAGGAACACGGCCGTATAATATCGATCAGGGTTCGTACTATTTTTTTTTCCACCTGAAACTTCAGATCGAGGTGGAGCCAACATTTGATGCATGCTCGTTTAATTTCTGTTTCTTTCATTTCAATTTTTCCTTTCTGCAGAAAAGTGCAACTCTTGATCTGATATATCACAGTTTCGGAAAGAAGAACGATGCGAAAACGAAGCCATAATTTCTCCTGCAAATATCATGAAGAACGGGAAAAAGAACCCAGCTGCTGGTTGCTCAAACCGCTGCCGATATCCTTCTATTTAGATCTGATTCGGTGATCTTGTCCGGCGTTTCACTATGCCGTCGATGACGACGACGAGGACGATGAGCTTTCAGTACTCTATCTCTTGCAGTCGTCGCCTCCAGCTCTCTTCGTTCATCCAGTAGAATTTGGCGAGAACGGCATTCATCACTGCAAAATCCCTGGTCTCCCCTGCAATATTCTTCAAAATTATAATTTTAAAGGTTCCAAAAGTGCATTATATATCATTTAGCTAGCTAGCTAGCCAAGAACAATATATACCTGTACATGTAAACATCCTTGCACGGGTTGAGCTCCCTCCTGCACAGGCAGCATGACTTGAGAAATCCCAACTCAGGCTGCCGTATCAGCATGCTCGTCGCATTCGATCTTTTCTCCCCGTTGCGTATGACGATCCGAAGGCCTTCGAGGCCCTCCGCCGACGCCCGGTCCCCGCCCTCGGGCACTCTGATGCTCACTATCTTCTTGGCGCCGGCCTCACCGACGACTTCATCGCCAAGGTAGAAGATGACCCTATCCATTGATGGCATCTTCAGAACCAGAAGAGGTCGGAGAAGATCGACTTCAGGCAATGGATCCATCCATCATCCATGGTCGATGGGCACTTAAAGCTAGCTAGCTAGCTCTGAGGTCCCCAGCACAATTCGCCACTTCTTTCACATGCCAGAATTGGGAGCCTTTTTTTTCTTCCATCGAATCTGTCCCTTAAATTTACCTTTTTTTCCCATCGCGCGATTAGCAAGAGTCAGCCGAGTCCACTCGGCCGTCTATTTTATAAATTCAATCGCCATCATGCGTGCAACACATGTTGTCTGGGCTGAGGACGGCCCCTCCTCCGCTTTAAGATTTGTTTATTGATTCTGTCGCATTCTTTATCACATTATCTGTCAATAACACTGATTATATTAAGTAACCATGCAGTTGAATATCTAAAATTTAAAATTATTAAATCATATTAAACTAAATTGATAAATTTTTTAAAAAAACTTAAAATAATATAAAATTAAATTTTATATGTTCATTTAATTTTTTTAATTATATAAATATCTTCAAATATCATTCTATATGTATATTAAAATTAATAATTTTTTAAATATAAATTAATTTTTTTAATCGATTATTATAATATAATAATCAATTCAAAATTTTATCGTGATGAATAATATATGAATCAATTACTATATTATAACAATTAATTTGAAGGGATAAAAATAAAATTAGATACGTGATTTAATAATTTTAAAATTTGAATATATGATTTAGTATGTTAAATTTTAAAGAACAATAATGTTGTGATGTTGAATTTCAAAAATTAATATTATTATAATATTAATTTTAGGATTTATATAGTATCAAAATAGTATTGATTTTTGAAATACAAGTATAATTAAATTTTAAAAATTAATATTATAATGATATTATGTTTTAAATTTAGTATTTATTAAAATTAATTGTATATTGGATGATTGCCTAAATGGGTTCTTTTTATTTGGAAGCCCAATTAAATTCCAATTTGCAGCTGCAAAGAAGCATAAGTATGAATTATCATTATCAGTCCGTTAATTACACCAAACTCCTCGACATCCTTCTCATTATCCATCACCGACAGAATCCTCGATCAGAATACAGATTGAAGACTAGTTAAAAATGGCGAGTAAAGAGCACATCTTTCTTCTTCTTCTGTCCATTCTCAACTGCTCTGCCTCATTGAGCAAGCCACTGCCTGTGCCCAATGCCTCAGTCTTGTTTTCACGTACTGTGGATTTTCCCCTGTTGCAAAACAAGTTCGTCAATGCCATTGAAAACCGCGATGTTCGATCGGTATATATGTGTACCTGGACTGCAAATCGGCCATGCGTATGAAGCGACTGCCGCCGCCTCCGTCGTCTGTGTTCGCTCGTTCGGCCTCGGCGGGCTCGGCGTGCAGCTGGGAGAGGTGACTCTCGGAGTTGACTCCGAGCTCGTCGGCGGAATCAGCTTCTTGTCAGAGAGCTGGCGGTTGACGGCGAAGTAGAGATTGAGGGCCGGCAGCGTGTCGCGCAGATCGTTGCCGCCTTCCTCCTCCACGAATCCAAACCCGAGCTCGATTGACCCCCTCAGTTCGTCCATGTCCTCGTCGGTCAGAATCTTCGGCGCCCTAGTTATTCCCCTGTTCTCGCCGCCCTTCGGCGCCTCCTTTTCCTCTGCTTCCACCACGACGCGCCGCTCCCTCTCCAGAATCTGCCGACGCCGCTTCTCCCACTTGGCCTCCATCTTAGTTTCCCGCAGCGAAGTCTGCTTCGACAGCGTCCGCCGCTCGTTGTTGCAGCTGTCCGATCGGCCGGTAGCTTCCCCCGCCAGGTACTTCTCCTTCTGCGACGAGGCGGAGGAGTAAATGTGGAACTGTCCGCACACGACCTCGTTGGCCTTCACGGCCAGGATGTTCTCCGGATAGCACATTTTACGGAGGCCTGTGTGGCTGTGTGGGACGAGGTCAAGGAGAAGCGGAGAAGACGAGGACTTCTCCGCTGCAACGGAAGCAG
Source organism: Hedychium gardnerianum (assembly GCA_038050645.1). Taxonomy (NCBI): domain Eukaryota; kingdom Viridiplantae; phylum Streptophyta; class Magnoliopsida; order Zingiberales; family Zingiberaceae; genus Hedychium; species Hedychium gardnerianum. The sequence continues at coordinate 10,992,103 of JBBUKS010000002.1, read as the reverse complement.
TATGAAACGAGGAAAAGTCGAGTGCCGGAGGATTTAAACAAACGCACAGTGCGCGAGCTGCAATGCCCACCGCAGCTATTTGTCCGGGATGCCTATTTCTCGGTCTTCACCTCCTTCACCGTCAGACTATTTCCCGTTCGTCGCCTATTTTTTACATGTGGACGGAGGAAACTCCTGGATCAGAATCTATAATCTGCACCTCCTAATTTAGAAAATTTTGAATTGAAATAAACAATGCTTTTTCAGGAGTTATTTCTTTTATTTAAAAATCATTTTAAAAGGTCAAATTTTGAAAGCAAGAATGTCTGTTGGATTTTTCTGAGATATTTTTTATATTCGATATTTTTTTTTATAATTCAGATATTTAATTTTTTGAATCACTTAATTTTAAAAATTATCAATTTTTTTTATTAATCATTAAAATAAATTTTAAAAAAACTAATAAAAACCCATCCAGATAACCAACATTCTTAAGCTTATTTGTTATCGGTGAAAAATTTTTATGCAGTACATCATAGTTAAAATTTAAATCTTGAATTCTTTGATTATTTATTAGAGAACCTAACTATTATACCATTATCCCATAAGTTATATTCAACATTTTTTTGAATCGCTAGAGAAAGTTTCTATATTATTCATTTCATATATTTAATTTTTATAATTTCAAAATTATGAAGTATATTCCCATTATACCCTTCTTTTCTTTCCACATTCAAATTTTTACTCTATCCATTCAAAAATTTACTTCTCTCAATTTACATTATCGAATTCAGATTCAGATTTGAAAACATATATACATTAAGGAGACTTACAATAATACATTAATTTTGATTTAAAGTGATTCAGAGTTTTCTATCTCCATGAGTCAGTTTCAGACAAAATCGATTAATGGATCTATACTATTCAAAAATTTGATATTCTTTCAACCGAGAGAGTCCAGCTTGTAATAATTTTTATCAAGTCTTTGTAAGAGGGCATAGATACATTAAAGAGATTTTCATGAATACATTAATTTTGATTTTAAATGATTCAGAATTCTTTAGGTCCATCAGTCAATTTTGAAATTATGAATCACTTCTAACTAGGGGCGTAGCTAAGTGGGGACGAAGGGGTGCGCCCGCCCCCTAAACTATACCTCACCATCACTTTATCTGCCGATTCACTACCGTTCATTGTCGAAAAATTGAAATTGAATATATATTTGGAAAGCCTTCAACCTAAACTATCCGGTACCACTTTTATGAGGAAATTGTTAGTTCTTGTAAAATCCTATGCCGCATAATTCTAGATAATCAAAATAAGAATTCGATTAGAAAAAAATAAGAACATGAGCATAGATCTAGTTTTATCAATTAAACATGACATAGCAAAATAAATAAATACATAAACTAAAAGCGACAAGGAACTTGATTGTAGAGTCATAGTCCTTGTCTTTAGCATCGTCCAAATAGATCCCCTGAGGAAGAAGAATAAGAAAAAACGAAAGCAAATAGAAAAGGTCTTCCAAGGGGCTTAGGGTTGACGACGTCAAATTCTCTTGGTCTAATGGGGAACCAAGAGATGTCTCAAGAAGATACCCTAAACCCTTGGGGACCTCCCCTTATATAGGCAATCAATCCGTTATCAGCCCATAGATGATAATGGATTAGGCTAAAGGGTTCTACGCATATAGGGTCCACATCCAATAACCCGAAATCCAATAACTTAAGTTAGATCACTTAACGGGTTTCGGCATCGCAAGTCTTTAAATCGTATGTAAGCCCACCTTAAGGGATAGTTAAATCCAACAGCAACATCTCACAAACAGAAATTAGCAAATAAAGCATATTGGCCCTCAACAAAATTTAAATGTCCCTCGAAATTTCCCTGAGAGTGTTGTTCCTCATAATGCTTCCAATCATGACAGCATCCCAAGCATTGGTCCAATTTCCTATGACCTGATGTTACAGCAAATGTCAATTCCCAAAAACTTTCATCACCAACTGCCTCTCCCAAATTTTGCAAGAGATGAGATGAAAAATGGAGGTATAGTCTATGCTTTGCTACCTTGACAATGTAATTAACATAAATCTTGACTTACTAGCAGAAGTGTAGCAGTTGCTTGGGGGTTTTGTCGAGTTGATGTCAGAGGAACTTCCTCCTGAGTTATCACTTGATATTATTTTTAATTCGAAAAACGAGTTTTTTTCAACCTAGGGCGACTGATGTAGGAGGATCCAAAGATTTTTGTCATTTTTGTTAAAATTTCACTGATGCTGGAGGATCCAAAGATTTTAATTTTTTGGAGTTATTTTTCTTTTTTGTATTTTTAGATTTTGAGTCTATTTAGGATTTTAAGATTGTTTTCCTTTCTGTTAGGATTTTTTTCTTCTGTTGATTTTTTCCTTTCTTTTACATCTTAGGATTTTGGGACTATATAAGCGTCTGTTTAGTTGATGTTTAGGAAGAAATTTGATTAATAATATTTTTGAGCAGTGTCATTTATTTCCCTATTTCCTGATATTCTTCTGAATCAACAAATTTTAGAAGATTGTTTCCAGCGTTCGCAGTTGAATCAATAGAATCAATTCAGCTCGCAGGATAATCGCTATCCCATCCAACATCAATTGGTATCAAAGCTCTCTATTGGCAGTAAAGGGTGAAACCATCACCTCGGCGGCCCCCAGATCCCATGGATGGTAGTCGTGGTTGTGATCATGATCATGGTCATGATAGGCAAGTTTCAGCTGAGGAAGCCTCGCACCATGATCGTAACACCCATGATGAGATACTTGAAGATCTATAGAGACAAATCACAAAGTTATCCTAGCATTTAACGACGCAAGATTTTAAAGATCGTAAGTTCTCTTATCCTAATTCTACTTCCACTTTTAACAACTCCTTTCACAATCGTGAAAGCCATGGTCAAAAGGAGCAGTATAGAGATATCATGTTTCCAGTTGATCTTCCCGAGTTTTCTAGTATGTCAGAGATTGAGGAATTCGTTGATTGACTTAACGAAGTGGAGAGGATTTTTATTATGAGGAAATACCTGATCGTGTGAAAGTCAAACTGGTTCCCATCAAACTCAAAGGATGAGCATCAGCATGGTGGGAGTAGTTGCGATGCTTACGTGATAGATAGGGCAAAGCCAAGATTACAGATTGAGAGAAGATGAAGATGAAAGGTCACTTTCTTGCCTTTGGATACACTTAATCTCTATCTCAACGAATTCATACATTGAAGCAGGATGCAAGTTTCTAATGTGCCCTTGTTGGTGAAAAGTCACAGAATCGAAAACTAATGATTAGGGGCAACCAAAATCATTGGTTAGCTCACACTCAGGATTTGCGTTCTTTCCGACCGTCCTCATAGGGCAACAATATATTGATTGAGGAAGACATGGAAAGCGAGATCGAGGCAACTAATGATCCAATTTATGATGATGAAAAAGTGGATGAAGTTGTCAATGAAGATTATTTCCGGCATTCATGTTCGAACCAACGAAATGAATACAGTCCGTAGGATAATCGTTATCCTGCCCAACGTCATATGAATAGTATCCTCCAATAGCCAAGACATAAGGTATCGTAATTTCTAAGGTTTGGGATACTCCAACTTTAAAATCATCTACTTTTACTAATTATTTTGAGGAAATCATTCGACTTGAGGTATTGATTCAAGTTTATTTAAATATTTTGATATTAAATTAAGAGAATCACTATTAGATTTATTTATGTATAACATCTTTCTTTTATATTAGATTTATAAATACACATTTGAAGATTTTTATTAAGAATCACTTAACTCATCTACAAAATGTGTTCCTCGAATTTCCCCTTGGTTTGCCCATCGAGTACATCCAGAAACATTCGCGATAATGTGTCAGTAGCCGACCTCCTTGGTTTTTCTCGCCCACTGTAGAGTTGTGCTAAGAGCCCGCGCTTGCCTTAGCTAGGGACTGAACCGTGATTCTCTAGGAATTCACCAAACACCTTACTGCTACACCATTCCAAGGGGAAATAAAATGTCTTTATATTATAATATTTGGAGTGACTATTGACAATCTCATTCATATATAAGTGTGACTTGTCATTGGATTGATAACTCTTGGATAATTCAAAAATGTTTATTAGTATATCGAGTCTTTGATGAAGCACACACTCCTCACAACATATTTTAATTATTATGCTTAATTTTAGAAGAATAGGAATTAACTACAAAAATATTTTTAATATCATTTGATAATATTAATTCTATTATTGCAAGTATTAAAATACTTAAATTTATATACCAACATACTATTAGTGTTTTTTTATTGAAAATATTGCCTGAGATATTTAAATTTTACAGAATTAAAATTGATAAATACAAAATATTTAGTCTTATATTATCTGCTAAGATAGCATTTGAGTGTTGAACCCAAGATGCCACGTTGAGAAAATTGAGCTACCTGAGAAGAGTGAGTTGCTAAGTGCCCGAGCTGACTGAGTGTCAAGTGTCGAGTGTTGAGTGTTCGAGCTAGCTAAGTCTCGAGTGGGCCAAGTTGTCAAGTAGGTTGAGCACCGAGTAGGTCGAGTGTTGAGTGGGTCGACTATTGAGTGACCCGAGTAGGTCGAGTGTCGAGTGGGTCGACTATCGAGTGAGTCGACTACCGAATGGCCCAAGTAGGACGAGTAGGACGATTGTTGAGTAACCCGAGTAGGTTGAGTGTCGAGTTGCCGAGTGGGTCAACTATCGAGTGGCCCAAGTAAGTCGAGTGCTAAGCTGTCGAGTGGCTCGAGTAGGCCAAGTGTCGAGCTACTGAGAGCTGAGGCTAAATGTCGAGTGGGAATCTAGGTTGAGTTTTGCCAAGGTCTGTGTTAGTCATAGTTTTTTTTAAACATATTTGTTCCCTTAAGCAATGCTTTGAGGTTACGTTGAATGACTATTTCCAAGATACAATGGCTCACTATGATCGCAATCGAGCATTGATTGTTTGTGGCAAACTGAACATACCAGAATGCTATCACAAAAAGCAAACGAAAGGAAGCTGAGCAATTTTGTCGACAAAGAGATGGAGATTGTGGGGGAAGAAAGTAAACAGAATCACCGGTTCTCTATATCTTTTTATGCCCAAATAGGAGCCCTCCTTTTATAGACTATAACATCTTCCTTTTATAGACTATAACATCTAGCTGATGGTCGCATAGACATAGGAAGCTTAAGTTGTATCGCATATTTTAACAATTTTCTTCAAAATTTGTCTATTATAAAATATCTATATTGAAAATAATAATATCCAATCTCGCTAAAATTTGTATATATATATATATATATATATATCCAATACCAATATCATAATTCTTAAAATCATAATATATCCAATCTCACTAATATATATTATATCAATATTAATAATAATATTTACCTTCCATAGAATAAAAAGGTGATAGACGTGTAAGAAGATATGATTTTTATTAGGGGTGTCAATTCAGGTGGGTCAGATGGGTTGAAAATCGATTACGAAAAAAAATCTTAACCCGAACATGATCTAAACCCAAACTCAACCCACAAACCTTAAACTCGAACCTGGATAACCCGAATAACCCGCCCAACCCAAAATATCTTTTTTTTATTATTTCCCTATAATTCTTTACTTTTATCTTAATATTTCATCATTATATACTAATATTATGCTATTTATATAAATAAAACATCTTAATTTTCAAAATAAAATTTGATTTAACCCTAAAAAACTCCTAAAATCTAAATTCATGTTAACCCGAACCCGACCCGACCCGAATATAAATCAACCTAAAACCTCCAACCTGAACCCAACTCGAACTAGAAAATCCCCAATCAAAACCTAATTTTTTTCGAGTCGACTCGGATCAGGTTGGCAAGTCGAGTTCATTTTTTACACCCCTAATTTTTATATAATTTAATTTATTTTCTTTTCCTTAATTTATATATATATATATATATATATATAATTTACCTTCCTTTTTCTTATTTTATTTTAAGAAAATAATTGTCATGAATTATGGATTTAATTCATAATTCCATCAATGAAGGAGTGTTTGACGTGAATGGCGGAGGGAATAAAATCTCTTCCATAATTCTATAATTGTTTCCTGTTAATTCAAATGTTCATCCAATAAACATTAAAAGTTAAATATTAATAAGTCAAAACTTATTAAAGTGAAATGAATATAATTTTGTGATCTTTATCACAAAATAATATCTAATAAAATT
>JBBUKS010000002.1:10975430-10985787 GCA_038050645.1 Hedychium gardnerianum | reverse complement strand
TCCAGCATGGTCAGTGGTCAAGTTGTTTCATAAAGCTCAATAAGCTAATTAATCTCAAACTTTTCATGTTGTTCTTGCAATTTCAAGGAAAGATCATAGGTCAACTCGTGTAGTTAATGCTTACTTTTCTCTCTTCACAGCCTGCCGAAGAGGATTCTACTGGAGACGAGCACGTCGGAGAGGAGCACACCGGACATGAGTTTGATCAAGGATGATCGGAGCCTGAGGAAGCTGGAGAGAGAGTTGAGGAGGCCGGAGAAGAGGCTGTGGCCGCTGGACACGAAGCTGAGGAAGGCGGCGCCGAGGACACGCAGATGGACGCCGGAGAACTCGCGGAGGACTAGCAGGAGAGGATGTGCCAGAGAGGACAGGCCGGAGAAGGACTAGCTGGAGTCAAAGCAAGCCGGAGATGCCGTGGACGGTCATCGGAGAGAATCTCCGGAGATAGAGTGAGAGAGAGGGGAGGAGATCGTGTGAAAGAGTTGAGCTGGAAACCTTAATTTTGCCTAGAATTAGCAACGAAACTCTATTCCATCATTAATCAACAACGAAAACTTATACTCCGTCTTGATCAATGACGGAAACTCAATTCCATCGTTGATCAACGACAAAATCTAAGTTTCCATCATTGACCAACGACGGAATAGAGGGTAATGACGGAAACCTCGTTTCCATCATTGTGTAACGACGTAAACCTGGTTTCCGTCATTAATCAGTGATCACAAAAATAATCAAACCTCTTATTAATGATGAGGCCTCTTTTAGCGTCTGTTTGGGAAGAGATGAGGGAAGGGTAAGTAAGGAGAAGTTAACTTTTAGCCTTGTTTGGAAAGGAGGTAAAGGATGTTTGGGAAGGAGGTGAAGGGAACTTTTGCCCTCCTTTATCTCTCAAATGACCTATTTCCTTACATCTCAAATTGGGGTGTAAGGAAGTCACCCTTCCTTTCCCCTTTCTTCTCTTTTCATTAATGAACCTCCCTTTACTTCATCCAAACACAGAGTTAGTCGTTAATCATTCACCTATTAACGACGGAAATGAACCTCCGTCGCTAATAAATTATAATAAATACGAATTATTTCCTATTACTTGTCTAATTAGCGACGGAGTATATATTTTGTTGCTAATCTTCGACGGAAATTAATTTCCGTCATTAATAAATTCTAATAAATACAAACTATTTCCTATTACTTGTCGATTTATCGACGGAAGAGATATTTCATCGCTAATGAGCGACGGAGTATCTATTCCGTCACTAATGAGCGACGAAAGAGATATTCCGTCGCAAATTCAATCGCTAAATTCGATATTTTTTGTAGTGTCATACCTAGGAATGTTAAATATTATGAAGAAGCGAGATCACAAATAATTCTTTGACTTTGAGTCATAGATAAGCTCTGAGAATCGATGGATCGTTGTTTCAATAAACCAATGGCTAAATATTTTATGTTGTATTAATTTTTTTTAATTTATTGAATTTGTCGTTGACAATTTTGACTACGCTAGTACTACTTTGAATCAAAATCAATGTATTCCTACCAACCTCCTTAATATATCTATGTATTTAAATTTGAATTCGATAGTATAAATTGATAATAATAAATTTTTGAACATTTAGAGTAAAAAATTTAAAAAAGTAAGGAATTTTTTAATGTATAAGGGCATCTGCATTGGTGTTAATATATGAATATTATAACACTCAAATAGTATTACAAACCAATATGGATAGGTGTTATAATATCTCCATATTAATTGCGTTTACTTTTTTGAATGTTGTTAATAAAAAGATTTTATAAAAAAAAATTAATAATAATAAAAAATTTAGATATAAAGAATAAAGATGAATAATAGATAATGAGATCCATAAATAATAAATGTTAATATTAAAATGAATATGAATGTGTATTAGTATAATAAATATGTGGTATATTATTTAAATATATGATATATATTAACGTTCAAATTAATACGGATACTCTAAATGAATACACCATATGATTTTAGAATTACGAAAGTTGAATATCTGAAAATAGATAATATTGAAACTTTACCAAGCTATTCTTCTTCCCTATTTGATGTTTCATTGTAGGAGACATGTTTTTTGTTATGCGTTGTACTACCATCGATATTATTCTCCTCCTCATCATTTTCACAATTTAAACGACGAGGCGTTTAATTTAGTAGCACCATGCAAGATACTGGCCAATTAAATCGCACATAATGGAAGGCAATTCATTTCCACCCGAATCATTACCCGACTCGGCTACCCACTTATTAACTCGAAGAAAACAAATAGGTAACGTAACGGTTTGGCCAATCAGAACGCAGGGTCGTCGGGTGGAACTCCGGGGACGCTTTTCTATCCTCACGTGTTTGACGGCTTGAGAGGTTGCCGGGGTCTCCGATCGGACCTTATATCGGCGGTGGGCGAATGCCCCAAAAAAGGAAATAAAAAATAAAATAAAAAAATGAGTGAGTGAATTTGAGGTTTAAGAAGCTGTTGATCGGAGACTTCGTCCGAGCTTAGTTCGGTTGATTGATTGATTTGGAAGGAGGGAGGACGCGAGAGTGCAGCACGAAACGGAGAGGGAGAAAGCTAAAGCTCGCCGGGCGCGTCTGCATTATTTTCTCGAATTCCAAGCAAGGGAACGGTAAGCGAGGCGCTTCGATTCTGGTGGCTGTGGTTTGAATTCAAGCTGCTCTTCGGATCGTCGATTGGCGGTTGGTGGTTTCTTCATTAAACGACCGTCCGGGCATTTGTTTGTTTCCCCCTTTCACTGCTGCCGCGAACTGCTGCGCCGGCGGCATACGACAACTGGCGACCGCGGTCTCGGCCGGGTACAATTTTCTTATCCTTCTGGAGGTCTCTCGGGTTTAATTGTTCTTGTTAGGTCTCCTTTGTGCATTGTTTTGATGTGATGCCGTGCTAGGGTTCGAGGAAACTAGCTTGTTTGCATATTTTATCTGTCTATCTAGTGCGTCAGTTTGATGTTCAAGAAAGAATGATGGAAAGTCCAGGACTACATCTGATTTAGATTTAGCTGGAATTTTGATGCTGGTCTATTTCCCGAGTATGAGGCCTTCGTGGCATCGGCCATGCCTATTGGTTTTTCCTGTCCAATTCAGGGGCCATTTATCTGTCTTACTATCATTTTCTTGCATTAGTAGTGCTTGTTTACATAAAAGGTTACAATGATGATCTTCAATTAAGCTTCAATAAAAGGTTGCAAAGATAATCTTCAATTAAGCTTCAATGTGATGATTAGTGAGCTATGCGGATGGGCACTTATGAGCTAAAAGAGTATATGGGATTGATGATATATTTGTTTTTTTTTTCTGTCTTTATGTGTGTTTTGTTACAAAATGTTTTACTTTCCATTCATTTGCAAGAAAAGATTTACCATTCAGCATTTTATTCTTTTGTTTGCTTAGAGATTTCTTGACCTTTTCTAATTCTTTATCACTTAGGTCAGTAAGCAGAGGCTTGATGGTCTTAACAAAATGCTGCTGCTGGGCTTTTATTTTTTTGGCCAAGCGTCTGAGTGTGATGTTTTCTCAGTGAAATATTGTGTAGCTTCATCCTGCCTTAGGTTGCGCTCTGATTTCTCCAGTTGTTGACAACTATGGTTGCAGCTTGTAAATCTTGAGCGTTATCGTACTGAAATCATTTCGGGAGGATGAATACACATGCACATTTGCATGGGCGGATCTCTAATCAGATGCCTGCCCAAACTAGCACACAAGTATCTGTCTCATCGCAGCAAATTGGAAACTTAATTGTGCAGCCAATGCAGAACCTCGGACCACGACTTATGGATACAGAACTTCAAAATGGTCGTGCTACTATGCAGAGGAATATGTAAGGAAGTCATAATTTTGGAACTTGGCAATTATCTAATAAGTTACCTGTTCATGCTTCACGGCAAACAGAATTTGTGCTCATTGTTATTTATTAACCTCATTGACCCAGAATGATGATTATAGCCTAGAATTGGCATTTGGCAATTCGTTGACGGGCAAAGAAGAAAGCACTAATTATAAACCAGCCACATATTTGCATTTAATTTCAGATTATATCCCTGATCAGCCTGCTCTTCTGATATTCCTATCTCACTCGAGCTAGATGCATCTTCCATCTATCTAGTTTAAATTGGTTTCACCATTCTCTATCTTTGAGTGTTGACCTTCTCACTTCACAATTTTTTAAGTGATCTTATAAAATTAGTCTTTCATTTTAGGAAAATGACTTTACTCTCAATTCTTGATCAAATTATGATATTTACATTTATATATTTTGGATGGTGATATATCATCATCTGGAGAATTTTCATGGAAACTCCTAGGATGTGTGCTGTATACAACAGCAATCATATGAGATAATTTGCACTGTGCATGAGTGGAGCTGTAGCTTGGTAAACTTTGACTCTAGACCTTAGCCCTTATATACCTAACATAAGTGTTATTTATCAAAAATACTAATCGTAATGGAATTTGTCATCTATACTATCACTGTTCTGGTTATTATTCAATGTAAGTTTTGAAGTACACCATGATACCATGATTGACATGTGTATATTCTCTCCATGCTTAACATGTTGTCTCGCTTCTTCATGGTGTTACCAGGTATACTGTGATATTTTTGTTTCTTAAAGGAATTGACTTAAAATGTGCAGTAGTTTTAGTGAGAAGTGAGAATAACCATTGACCTTTTCTATCATCTTGCACAGTAGCCTGGTCTATCTTTAGTTATCTTACTTTAGTTCAGATCATAAAATATCTTTGTGGCACTATTCAATATTAACTGGACAAGGGTTTCCTCTAAAATATTTCTATTACTATGGCAGTTTATTTGCATTACACAGTCTAATCTGTAATTGCACTAGCTTTTGATAATGGTATGAAATTGCTAGACGGTATGATATTACTTTGTTGTATGTTTATTATGCATGCAATTCAGATAGCTAGAATGTGTCCAACTTGACCATTTTGTGCATATATATTAATGCAATATTTCTAATTTTTAACTTTTCAAATGAAAATGTATTGACTTTATAGTTTATATATCTTAATTCTTGTATGATCCATTAAGTAATTCAATATTCTTGGCTTTATTAGTATACATTCTATCAAGACATGGCTCTTAATTTAAGATAATCAGACAAATTATTTATCATAACAGATATAATATTCTTCAAAAAAGAAATCAATCAGGTCCTGGGGCCCCTGAGTGGCCCCGCAGGCCACTAGAGGTTGTTAAGCGTATTGAAGATCAAATCTTCAAGGGTATTCCTTCAAAGGTAATTTTATGTTTCTACACACGGTTCTTTGTCTCTATGGATTTTTATATAATCCAACTCTCATTTATCTGATTGTTGGGTTAAAAGGCTTCAATTCTCAAGTTGTTTTATTAACTGTAACAACAGTTTTTCATGCAACAATAGTAGCTGTTCAGTTTCGGTGCTGATGTCTTTCTCAGACCATCTAATGCATAAATTTACTGAACAGGAAGTCTATTTGAATTTAGCAATGGAAGCATCTGAGCAACATCTATCCTCCATAGTGAAGAGTGTCCTTTCCAACAGTCGATCATCAAATAATATTACATCTTCCTCCTCTGTCAGTATGATCCCCACTCCTAGTATTTCAAACAGTGGAAATAACAATACTGGGCATTCAGTTATTTCAGAGCAACCTACATTTGCCACCAGCAATACCATTGTTGCACCTCAAACTATTTCAAGTTTTGCCAGGTTACCATCACCTGCACATGGGCCAACTGATACCAGAGATAATATATCTTTGAATGCTTCAGATGGTAACTTTCTCTAACATTGTCTTATAATTAAACTGTTAACTGTTCTATGCAGTGGATTCATTCTGCTCTGGCGCAGGAACAATTTCTAATGGTTACCAGTATCAATCGTCCAACTTTGCTCTAGCTTCAAGTTGTGTAATGTCTTCAATTCCTTCAACTAATGTACCAAGGCAATTTACTCAAACAATACCAACAGCAGGATTTAATAGTCAGCAGGCTGTATCTGCAAATGTTGAATGCTCAAATGAAGGATTATCTAACACTGAATCTAATGTGGCTCCACAGTCTCTCCAACTAAAGAAATACATGGAAAGTCAAAATATCCACACATTACACAATATTGGTGCCCAAATAGGGGCTGGAATGAGGTTGAATGTTCTTCGAAATGGTTCCCCTCATGGATTATCTAATGGACTTGCTAATGTTGCATCGGGCTTTATTGGGAACAACATACAACTGAGTGCCCCAGCAGCATCTGAGGGTTTCCAAAGTCCAAATCCTTATTCTAGTTCCCCAAAGCCTCTATATCAGAATTTGGATCGGCAACATCATCAACCAAGGATGCCAAGTAATGTTCATGTTTTTACCATAATCAATGCAATTCATGCCTCTAGTTTTATTTTTCATGTAGTTAGTATCCATGGCATCTATGATTGTTTAGAGTTGTATTTTTTTTCCCTTTATTTCATGCTTATTCTTGACTATAATTTCATTTGCTATCTTATCACATTGTGAGGATGTAGTTCTGTATTCTGCAGCATCAATGTCTCAGCAAGGGCTATCTGTTCTGAATGGTAGTTATACAGCGAACATGAGTGATATAACACAGTCTCAGACCTTTGATAGACCAGATTCATCTGGTTTATCTGCTATGAGTAACTTAAATTCTGTTATGGATCAGTCAAGAACAAACCAAGGATTACTAAATCCTCATTCAGGTTTCCATGCACCACAACATTCTCTTGATGACAATCCTCAATTGCTTGTTGATCAATCTGTCAAAATGAATCATCAGCCACCTCAGTCTATTGGAGAAAATCTTCTTCAGTCACAACACAAGGTGCAACAGTCTCTGCAACAGAATAATCAAACTCGTGTGCAGATTGCTCAGAATCAACATCAGCTACCCCAAATTCATCAGCAAAGCATGCAGAACCAACTCCAACAACTTATACCAGAGAATGACTGTTTGAGACAGTCCTCATCAGCCTTACAATTTGGTGAGCGATTGATGTCTAATCATATGAATGTCACCTGTTCTAACACATTTTTTCCATCAACAATTCAGCAAGTCCAACCTTCAGATTTACAGACCCATTACCAGCAACATTATTCTGCTGAAGTTCAAGCTAAAAGTGTTAAATTTTTAGATCCTTTGCTCAACTCTAAAGACTTTGGTGTTTCAATTTCTGAGGAATGTCGGAAGCTGTTGCATCCACACCAGCAGCCTGATGGATTTTCTAACAACTTTAGTTGTGTATCTAGTGGATTGCAAGTGGAGGAACTCCTGCGGTTTGAGTGTCATCCTCAACCTATTCAGCAACCACAGGCCACAGATAAATCATCACTCCAACAACTCCACGTGGAGCTTCATCAAAGATTGATTGGGCAAAATGAAGCTGAACGCCCTCTTCCCATTCAAGAACCAGATTCCACAAATGAAGAATCTATGAAGCAACAAAATTATTTAAAACAACAAAGGTGGCTGTTGTTTCTGCATCACGCTCGCAGGTGTCCCTCAAAAAAAGGAATGTGCTTAGAAGCTAACTGTGTGAAGGCTCAGGAGTTGATTGCGCATATGGATGCTTGCAGCAGTGATCTGTGCAACTTTTGTCGTTGTATCACATCTAAGAAACTTGTCAAGCATATTTGTAACTGTGCAGCAGCTGATTGTCCTGTCTGCATTCCTGTACATGATCGGATAGCTGAAAATTATAAGGCACATTCACGTGCGTCGTCCCAGACATATTTGTTGTCTGAAACAAACAGAGTTGCTGATGGAATGAAAGCAGAGATAATGCTTTCTGAAGATTCTCAGGACAATCAACCAGCATCAAAGCGCATTAAGAGTGAACACATGTCACCTATTTTTCCTAACAGTGAACCTAGCTTGCTCTCTGTCACTCCTGGAAATCAGCAATATGATTTCTGGCATGCGCAAGACCCGGAGTGCAAACAAACAACTCTGAAGAATTCTGCTAATTCTGATTTCAATGCGAACATGGATGAGCCTTTTGGTTGTGGACATGAAAAATTACCAGTATTTGGCACTATGAAGGAGAGTATAACTTCGAAAGACTGCAAAAAGAATCCTAATGTCTCTATCGATGTTGGCTCTTACGTCCATCAAGAAGATACTGTGGATGATAAAAATTTGAATCGGGCTGCTGTTGAAATCAACCACGACCACCCAGCTAACCAACCAACCGATCAAGTAACTGGAAAATCAGGGAAGCCAAAGATAAAAGGTGTTTCCTTGATTGAATTGTTCACTTCTGAGCAAATTAAAGAGCATATAATTGGTCTAAGGCGCTGGGTTGGCCAGGTTAGGTTTTGACATTGTAGTTTTCTTGTACTAATGAGATTTCCCATCTTCTTTGATGCCATTTTGTCTGTGTCTTCTTCTACCCGGGTTTTTGTAACAAATGATCATCTTAGAGTAACATTTTCCCTTTATCTTCACTTAATTTTGTCTTCCATCAGTTCAGTTAATAGTATATTACTAATGATTTAGGTTTGCATAGAGCTAAATGGATGTATAAGATCCATGTGACCAATTTGAAAAGGTTGGAACAAATATGGCTGGATGATGATAATGATGATCATTTCAATTGATAAAGTGTTATTTATTTGAACTGTAAAATCTACATTGTTGAGTGTTTGGTAATTTCATGATGAACCATTCTACGTCTATATATCTACATAATGACTTTGATCTGCTTCTTTTGGTTCAAACAGGAACAGCAGTCCTATTCTACATCTATATATCTGCTTAAACTTTTAGTAATTCAATATTTACTACATCAAGTAATCCTAATATACAATGTGGACGATGAGATTAAATCCAGGTGTGCATTTATTTCAAATAAATATTCAGTGAAAACATTCAAATGCTAGTTGGTACCCGTGCGGTATTATAACTGAAGTTTCCTACTTGTGCCCATTCTAGTCATCTGGTTCTGAGTTTTCTCACTGATTCGCAATACTGATTGGCAACCTATCCTGAATAATAAAACATCCATAGTTCCTTAATCCCTTTTATTCCAGCTTTCTATGTCTGCTTCACCAACAAAAATAAAATTAGTTCAATGCTTAATCTGAATTAAAATTTAATGAAAATAGATAAAAGAGTAGGGAATCAAATAAATTTATAACTCAAACGTTAGTGGTGTATCTATCCCTTTATAATAAATTATTGGAAAATCAGGTGTCTTACACCTGTCAATCAAATAAGAAACTAGTATCCAAGCCTGAGCAAATTGTGAAGAAACTATTGATATTAGTAAACAAGATTGTTACAGCTTGTGGAATTAGTGCTCCTTTAACTATTGTATCTCATAGGCAGAACATTACACAAATTTATTTGGACCACTTAATGCTGCAGTAATTCCAACATATCACACTGGCATGCTCAGTCATAAGGGGAGCAATTTCAGTCTCTATCTTTGGTAAAAGGCATGTTTCTTAACACTTATGGAGAAAGAATGGGAATTTCGGGGCATTTGAATATGTCTACATTTCTTCATGATAGTTTGAATGGGAATTAATGCTAATGTTAGGATGTTCCCCGTAAGGAATGCGTTGCAGGATCCGACTATAATGTGATTGCTACATCTCCATGAGAACCCGTGTAGTGCTAAATAGGCAAGAGTTCGCATTGCAAGGTCCGACTATAACGTATCGGCAAGGACCGCTACATCTCCATGAAAATTTGGGTGTAGTGTTAAATAGGCAAAAGTTTTCACACCATAGGTTGAATAAGAATAAATATTATAAGAAAACTAATAGTCTAAGATTTGGAACATGAATATAGGAACTCTCACTGGTAAATCAATGGAGGTAGTAGATATGATGATTAGGAGAAGAATTAGTATTTTGTGTGTACAAGAAACAAAATGGGTAGGCAAGAAGACAAAGATGATAGAGAACTCGAGTTTTAAGTTATGGTATACAGGAAAGAGTAAAACAAGATGGGTATTGTTGTAGATAGTTCGTTAAAGGATGAAGTTGTAGTAGTTAGAAAAAGGATAGAATTATAGCTCTCGAGATAATAGTAGCGAAAGAAACTATGAACGTAATTAGCGTATATACACCTCAAGTAAGATTAGATGAAGCTACCAAATCAAGGTTTTGGGACGACCTAGATGAAGTATTACAAAACATTCCGCAAAATGAAATGATTTTTATAGGAGACGATCTAAATGGGCATGTCGGAGTGAAAAATAAGGAATACGAGAGGGTACACGAAGGTTATGGGTTTGGAACGAGAAATGAAGAAGGGAAAATTATATTGGATTTTGCGATAGCATATGACCTTATATTAG
>JBBUKS010000002.1:10952005-10975330 GCA_038050645.1 Hedychium gardnerianum | reverse complement strand
TAATCTTATCTCATGTCGTATTATAGTCACCGTATATTTCACCTAATGTTTGTACTTTTACCTTCTCCTTAAATATATGTTGTTTCCCATCCTTTAACTTTTGGTATATATCCAACACTACTAATCTATGTTGGGTAGTTAAACTTTCTCCAGGATCACCTTACAATTTTTATAAATTTTTTTATCTCTCTTTCTAACTATAAGAAAGTTAATTTGCGATTTATTATTCCCACTTTTGAACGTGATAAGTGTTTTTCTCTTTTCTTAAATAACGTATTAGTTAGTATAAGGTTATATGCTATCGCAAAATCCAATATAATTTTTCTTTCTTCATTTCTTATTTCAAACCCATAACTCCTTCCTCATTTTTCACTCCGGCATGCCCATTTAGATCATCTTCTATTAAAATCATTTCATTTGGCGGAATATTTTGTAATACTTCATCTAGCTCGTCCCAAAATTTTGATTTGGTATATGCTAATTACATTCATAGTTTCTTTCATCACTACTATCTTGAGAGTTATAATTCTATTCTCCTTTCTAACTACTTCTACAATTTTATTCTTTAACAAACTATCTACAACAATACTCATTTCATTTCTTGTTTTACTCTTTTCTATGTATTATTACTTAAAATTCGAGTTTTCTATCATTTTTGCCTTCTCGCCTACCCATTTTGTCTCTTGTACACACAAAATACTAATTCTTCCCCTAATCATCGCATCTACTATCTCCATTGCTTTACCCGTGAGGGTTTCTATATTCCATGTTCCAAATCTTCGACTATTAGTTTTTCTATAATATTTGTTCCTACAACGTGAACTCTTGCATATTTAACATTACACCCTACACCTGAGTTTTGGAGATGTAGCGGTGCTTGCTGAGACGTTATAGTCGAATCTGCAACGCGTTCCTTCCAGGGGAACAACCTAGCATTATTGTTTAATGGATTCATTCATTGAACATTTGGCAACCTAATGCAACCCTCCTCTTTTATCCGGGCTTGGGATCGGCCATGATGTGGTTAATTCGTCATGGGTGGAGTTTAGGTATATGTATATCCAAATTAAAATTATCTTATGTGATTGCCTTTGAGTTAAATCTTCCACGTATGTGTATTTAGAGCTTCTCACATTGAATTATCTATCCTCATGAATTGTAAAGTAATAGATGAGGTAAATTGCATGATTTTAAGAGCTTATTTCCAAGAAAGAAAATTGGATGAAAGGAAATAGTGAGGGCAGAAATTTAGTTGTTTTTTTCCCATTCTTTGTTTACTTTCATGTACATGTATAAGGTTAAATACGTGAAGGATGAAAAATGGATCTTTTTTCATCAAGTTTGCTATCAAAGGAAGGAAAACTCTCCTCCATCCAGATGTATATTGTACCATTAACCTTTGGATCAATTATACCCAAATAAATTTATGTCTCTTTGATAAGTTTAAACTTTAATCCTTCTAACTTTTCCCCCAAGTAAACAAAGGAAAGTAATTTTAAGATAATGTTCCTATTTTCAAGTAAACAAAAG
Organism: Hedychium gardnerianum; assembly: GCA_038050645.1. Classification (NCBI taxonomy): domain Eukaryota; kingdom Viridiplantae; phylum Streptophyta; class Magnoliopsida; order Zingiberales; family Zingiberaceae; genus Hedychium; species Hedychium gardnerianum. The sequence goes on along the minus strand of JBBUKS010000002.1, from coordinate 10,973,800 downwards.
AATGGAATCATTGAATCTCTTCCCTTATATTTCACGGTACTATGTTCTCTATCCTTTCTTTTCTTTCATCTTCTCATGTAAAGCTTACTATATTTCAGCGTTGATAGCGTTGACTCTCACCATGCTTTAGTACACCTTGATGTGTGTCTTGATGAATTCAAATGAATGATACTCCTTTGTTCCCCTTCCACTTAATTGATTTACTTTTGAATAAAAATAAGACTAGTAATTATTAATATTTTGTTGTACCATACCATGTTGACATGCTACAAATTTCATCATGTATGAAGCATATTGAGATAATTCAATTGGCTTTTACTTCTTGAATTCCATTCCTCTTTGTTTTTTTTTCTTTTCATCTAAAACAATTCCGTAAGAATTAAATAGTTGGTTGTGGTAATATTGTGTTGTACAATTTTACTCTTTAATATCCTACCACTTAATTTCTTTACTTCTAAGAATAAAATTATATCAGTTGGATAATTGAGTTAAACTTTTGGAGAAACAATTTATAAGAATATTATAAACATCTTGACTTTCATCTGAATTCATTCTTTTCAAGTTTCATTGGGTGTTAAAGCATTCAAAGTGTTGACACAATATTATACTCCTTTGCATGGGCAGCACGAGCAACTTACGAGAGAATTCCTATGCCAAATTGTACTGGGTTTGGTGATTTTTTTACTAGGATAGTAAATTTCAGCTGTGCCAGATAGCATGGCCCCAAATATTAGTGCCAACTATTAGGGTCAGCTATATGCATCTCATCTATTCATTGAACTCCATAGGTTGTATCACTGGTAAATTTCACTTAATATTTATCTACCTAATGTCCTTGTGGACACTTCTATTCAGAACAAACTATTGCATCTAGTGTATCACATCGGTTCCTCCCCCCTTTTTGGCTGGGAAAAACTTGCTGCTACTGTATAGTAAATTGTTGATTCCTCACTGTGGTTAGTTTATGATAAGTTTCCTGGCAATGTTTATGTTCATTTTTGAATATTTTAGTTTTTGTATTTCTTTATTGCAGAAACTTGGTGACATCATGGAGATGATGTTTGGAGGTCGTTACGTGATCCTGATGATGTCATTGTTTTCAATTTATACTGGATTGATTTATAATGAATTCTTCTCTGTCCCATTTGAGATATTTGGTCGATCAGCCTATGAATGTCGGGATCTTACATGCAGGTATAGAAGGGGGTGATCATGCAGTTGATACCAAATTATGTTTGAGCATATATGTAACTGTTTTGCCTACTTACTTACAGTGATGCTACTACAGTCGGCTTGATCAAAGTGAGGGAAGCTTACCCTTTTGGAGTGGATCCCCAGTGGCATGGCAGCCGAAGCGAGTTGCCATTCCTTAACTCATTGAAGATGAAAATGTCTATCCTTCTTGGTGTTGCACAAATGAACCTTGGCATTTTCTTAAGTTATTTCAATGCAGCATTCTTCAATAACAGTCTAAACATGTGGTAATTTCTAATTTCAAAATTTTCTACAAATGTTCTGCAAATTGCATACAAATCACAGCTATTTGGTTATATTGCTAATGTTTGTTCTCTATTCATTATCAAGCACTGGTATAATTGTCTTTACAGAATATGAGTCCTCGTAGTGATTCTCTCATTATGTTTTGATGCTCTTTTACCAGTTGGGATGGAAGGATTTTTTCTGCATTTTTTTGACAATCTCTAAATCAGGCAAATTGAAATATACAATAATAATTAAGTTTTATCCCACTAGGTAAGGTCGGTTATATAGATCCTTCTACATCATTGAATTCTATCCCCTACTATATTATCATCTATATTTAAATAAATTTTATTAAATTTTTTCGTTGCTAACTAAGTTTTCTTTATTCTTCCTCTTGTTTAATGTATATATTTATCATAGTTTCACATTGTCTGACTAGAACATTTATTGATCGGCTAAGTAGATGTGTGTACCATGTTAAACGTGCGTCGTCGAGTTTTCTCTCAATAGGTACAATATTGACTTTCTTTCTAATATTCTCATTTTTTATCTTATCCGTTCTTATATGTCTGCCCATCCACCTTAACATCTTTATCTTTTATCTTCTGCTCGTGCACTCGAGTAATAGTCCAACATTCAACTCCATATAATATAATAGATCTAATTGTTGTTTTGTAGAATTTTCCTTCAAATTTTAGAGGTACTTAGATCCAAAAAAAACACTCTTCCATTTCAACCAACCTGAGTGATTGAGGTCTTAATATTTTTGACCTTTGGAAAATTCAGCATTCTGCAGATTATTATGCACAGTTACAACCATTTTTAACTGATGTATGTATCTACACCTACAATTAGAAACTGTATGCAGCATGTTTTGCATCTCCTTTTTTTGTGTATGAAACCTGTTATTGTATCATATAATAGTGTTTAAAAAGTTGATCCCCAATTTTTTTTCCATGAACCGACACACTTGATCATCTAGATGACGTGCTAGGAAACTTTGTTAAATTTACATCTCACCTATGACAACGATTATCTTAGAAAAGGGCTCATATAGTGATGAAAACTAGTATTCTAAAACCATGTGGCCTTAGACAAGAGACTACATCACATATGTGGTATATGGTCCTTTTTGACAATTTTAGATAAGGCTGGCTAAGCGGGTTCCTATGTGGGCCAAATGGGTGCATATTCGAATTAAGTGGGCCATCTTTGTAATGAAAAAGAAAAAAAATGGTTCATTTTTTCCTATGATCTATAACTTAATTGAGGACTTTTATCACGATTTTTCTTAGCTGAAGAAGATTAATCATACGAAGTCCTTTCCAATTTCTCAATTTTTGCCATTGTCATCCTTCATATAATTATTAATCATTTCATAAGTACTATTTGTTACATAAAGATACAACATTACAAGAATTAAATTGCATTGTTCATACATTTACTATATGAATTAATAACTATGTTACTATTTTTCATTTATATTTATTATATGAATAATTTCAACTATACATCTTTTGTATATTTTAAAATGTTCATATTATTATACTACTATGCTTCATAAATATTAAATATAGTTCTAAAAATTATTTAAATTATTTGATCTTATGATTGTACTCTAATTGTATGGTAGAATGTTGATCTTGATGATGAGCTTGCCAATTGCTTAAAATTGGCTTTGTAAACCTTGATGAAAACTTGTGCAATGCTAAGAATTTTGAAGTTCAAAATGTTCCTTTTGGTGGTATCATCATTTTGCAACATAAGATTATGGAATAATTTACACACTTCTAGGATACATGTGACTGACCTTTAATTTACACACTTGTGCAATGCTAAACCTTTGAGTCGTGTTCAACTTTTGATAGGATCTCTTCTAAGGTTTAAAGTATTATTCTGTGCCATAATTTTGGTCCCTAGTTGGAACAATATAATTTCAACATTATACTGTGCCATTGTTAGGGACATCTCAATACACATCAAAAGTGTCGAATGGAATTAAATGGATGCTACTCCTTTAATCTATTCTAATTTATTTACCTCTGAAATTGAAAATAAGACTACAACAATTAAATAGTCAACTGAATTAAAATTGTTGTATTATACCATGCCAATACTTACCTGACAAACCAAGGTGAATTTAAATGAATTTTGTTCCTTTAATCTCTTTCCTCTTGTTTTTTTTTTTAATTTTAAAATAAATCTATAATTATTAGATAGTTAATTGAATTAAAATTTTATTATACCATATTATGTCAACGTATGATAACACTTTAGCATATATTGGATTATGCCGAGATGAATTTAAATAAGTTTTACTTCTAACTTTTCATGTTTGCTTTCTAAAAACAAGATTGACAATTAGATATTAACAACAATCAAATCTTTATCCCACTAAATGAAATCAGCTATATGGATCTTCATATGTCATTGAGCTTGATCTCTTAATATATCTTCATCTATATTTTATGCCACTTTATCATTGCTAGCTAAATCTTCTTTGGTTTTACTCTTCCTCAATTAATGTGCATATTTGTCATGGTCTCACCTCACCTAATCGGGGGGCATTTATTGAACGCCTCAGTACGTGCTCATATCATCTTAAAAGCATTTCTTGGAGTTTTCCCTCAATAGGCACAATCACAATTCTCTCTATAATGTTCTTGTTTCTTATGTTGTCCATCCTCGTGTATCTACAATTCTATCTTAACATTTTCATCTTTGCGGCTTTCATCTTTTTCTCATGCGCTCGCTTCATAGCCCAACATTAACTCCATATAACATAGCATGTCTTTTGTAAAACTTCCTCTTAAGCTTTAGAGGTATCTTATGATAAAAAAAGACAATTAAATATTAAATTGAATTAAAATTTTGGAAATATAAGTTACAAAACTATAGCATGATACAATGGTTTTTGGCACGAGTAGCACGATCAGCAAATTAAAGATTTGCCATGCTGGCTAGTATCAGATTTTGATATCATTATTGAATGGTAAACTTTTAACATGAAATTTCAAAAGTAGTTCTCTTCTGATCTCTTTTGCATATTATTTTGGCAAAAGACAATTTCAAACCATGTTCTCTCTAATCTTCCTGTCTGTGCATTTATTTTGTTGCAGGTACCAGTTTATTCCACAATTAATATTTCTGAACAGTTTGTTTGGATACCTTTCTGTCCTCATAATTTTAAAATGGTGCACCGGTTCACAAGCAGACCTATACCATGTTATGATATATATGTTTCTAAGCCCAACAGATGACTTAGGTGAAAACCAACTCTTTCCTGGCCAAAAGATTGTTCAGGTTGGTCATTTACAATTTACCCTTTGTTATAGTATTTTAGATTTCTCAAGTTGCGTGGACAATTTTATTTTATTTTTACAATTTTCATTGTGCTTCCAGCTTGTGTTGCTTCTTTTGGCTCTTATTTCAGTTCCATGGATGTTGTTTCCAAAACCCCTACTCTTGAAAAAGCAACATAACGAGGTAAGCTTAATTTTCCTCCTGGTTTCATTACGTTTTTTGTTGCTTGTATTGATTAGCTTTTATGATTGAGATACAGAGACACCAAGGTCAATCTTACAGCATGCTCCACACTACTGAAGAGTCACTTGAGATTGAGCAAGATCATGATTCACATGGACACGAGGAGTTTGAGTTTAGTGAAGTTTTTGTCCACCAACTAATCCACACAATAGAATTTGTCCTTGGAGCAGTCTCAAATACTGCCTCATATCTCCGTTTATGGGCCCTCAGGTATACTTTTCTCCTTGGATATTATTATATGAATCAAGATTCTTTTCTTGGCTTGAGATTCAGTTTTCTTGAAGAAGATGCAATACTCAGGGTACACAACATTCAGTAGTCTGCGTAATTTAATTTTGAAGAAATGCATCTATATCAGAAATCATCTAGGAAGATTGCTTTATGAAAATGGAAGAAAAAATTCCTTGTACCTGAGCTTAACCTTGTGTTATAGCTACAAGCTCACTTTGTTGCATGCCACAATCCTTTATATGTTCACATACTGCATTATTTTTTTTCTTCTTTTGCCTGGATGATGGTTTCTCTTTACAATGCTTCATATGTTCTCATACTTGTATTATTTTTTCTATCAAATGGATGATGGTTTCTGTTGCATTCTTCATAAGATGATATTCTTCATTTTAATAGTCCTTGGTCAATCTGCAAACCTATTTGTACTTCTTCAGCTTGGAATTGTGGAGATCAAGTTGGTAAACACATTGATAGCCTATTTCGAGTACTGCTTGAACTTTGAACTGTGAAAAAAGGTGTAATGAGCTAAACTTGTGTATATAGCAACTCTGTATCGTTGTTATATTGATACTCGCTGAATGACCAGGCTCCAATGTGTTGAAGATGTTCAGACAACTCCAAGAACACACACTAATAAGAAGCTGAAGTAGAGAAGCTAGGAGCGTTTTTTAGATGATAAAAGGGCTGCCCTGTGCACGAAGCTCCTGCCAATGCGGGATCCTAAGAAAGGGTCGGACTACATTCGGTCTATTATACACAGTCTTGCATTACATTTTGCAAGAGATAGTTTCTGTGACTTGAATCCGTGACTTCAAGGTCACATGACATTAATTTTACCGTTGCATCAAAGCTCCCCTTCGTGTGTTTTTTTAGATGATATCAATTAAAAATAGTCGATCAAAGCATGCTTCATGCAGTTATCATTTGGATACAGTCCTTAAGTAAAGCAGAGCAAAAATTGTTTGTCTTGGTCTAAGCTTTGAGAGCTAATGAATGCTTGATAACACTTGTCTTCTTTCTGCAGTCTTGCTCATTCTGAGCTGTCAAGTGTGTTCTATGAGAAGGTGCTTCTTCTTGCTTGGGGGTGAGCTCTCTTCCAGATTGATTTCTCATTTGGTTGTTAATATATTGTCATGAGTTTCTTTACACTAAAATGACAATTGGTTGTTAACAGGTTTAACAACATCATCATTCTCATTGTTGGCATCATCGTCTTCATTTGTGCCACCATTGGCGTGTTGCTTGTCATGGAAACTTTAAGTGCATTCTTGCATGCACTCAGGCTTCACTGGGTCGAGTTCCAGAACAAGTTTTATGAGGGCGACGGATACAAATTCTCACCTTTCTCATTTGCATTAATCCCCGAGGAAGATTAAAAACAGCAATCATAATGCTTCTATTTATGTAGCATTTGTTAAAATAAAGTCTCTTGAAGGCTTGTAACCATAGGCAAATAATTTTTGCTGTTCCATCACGAAGGAACCTGGGTTAAATCTAAACATTCTTGTGCAGGTGTGTATTATATCGACAGTTGGCAGAGTCTTGCATCAACCCTCAAGTCTGAAGTTCCTAAATCATTTGTTTCTTTGTAATAAATTGTATAAGGCTTAAGATACTTGATCCTTCATTTAATAATCCAGTATTCATCTTATGGCTTGTCATAAAGTGAATACTTTGGATTATAAATTTCAAGGATTACCTTTTTGTGATGTTTCTACCATAATATTACTGGAGCATGTCAATACTGAGAATTTATGAAAACAGATTGTGTAAATGTTTTGAAATATACTCTTGGTGCTTCTTGACATGATAATTTAGGCTGATGTTTATATTAATATTCAACATGAGCTCGAGTTTTAAAGAGCCAGGAAAAACAAGTAATATGCAAAGCTGCAAACGACATACCTTTATACTTTTTGCTATTTTCTCCGTTATTCTAAGCATATTTTTTCTATGAATTTTTAGTAGTTTAGGATTATTTTTTGGCTAAAATTGTTACATGAAATCAAATTGTTTTAAATTTTTAAATAAATCCTTTGTTGTGCTATCTATTTAGTTGTTTTATGTTTATTAGAAGTGTTGTTTGAATTAGAAGATCCTATGATAGTTTTTGCTCTATGATAACTAACTAAAATTTTAAAATAGCTCTGCGATAGTGTTATGTGCATATGGAGCCATCAAATCCTTTGTTTTTTAATTTGGACCGATTTAGATCTATATAGAAATTTTACATCGACTTAGATGGTTCAAAATTTGAAGTTTATCCCTTTGTTGTCTTTCTTAGAGCTTTAAAACAATTATATGCTATTATATATTATTTAAGTCCTAAGAACTCATAAAACAAGACTATTTAAATTTTAAAGTTGACCACTATAATTTATTATTTAGAGCCTTTAGTATTATTATTATGCCCCCACTTATATTATTTGCGTTCTAAAAGATCTTATAGCAATTTTAGCTAAAACTTCTATATGGTTGCATACTTGTTAAATTTTATAAATGAACATGTTTTTATGTTACTTGGAACCTTTGGCAGTGGATTGTAATTTTTATCAGTTTAGCTCCATATAGTAGTTTAATATATCTTTAATTTACTTGAGTGTTTGATGATTTTAAAGTCGTTAGTCATATGGGGACATGGACTCTTGTTTCTTCCAAGCTTAGACAACTATATAGATGGCTATACAATAGCTTTGGAAAATTTAGGTTTCTTCCTCTTTTTATTTTATTTTATTTTATTTTGTAAAATTATTGGAAACTTTGCCAAGTCTTTGTATAACTAGACCCTTCAACACCTAATATTTATCATTCTATGCTTGCTACATGAATGTTTCTTCTCCTTTCATCTAATTGTCTTTTGATCTTGATCATAAATTATGAGACTAGTTTATGTCGAAAACTAAAAGGCGATTAGAGGAAATGAGAGGAAGCATCATTTAGCAACCATAAAATAAGAATTATTAGATGCAGAAAGGTTTGTTGATAGAAAGACTTGACAAAGTTTAGAAAAATAGGCAATGACTAAAAATGGATCAAGCAGGAAGAGGAACCTAAATTTTCTAAACATATTATGTGATATATGAAATATACTATTTAAGAAAGAAGTCTATATTGACACCAAGGGTTGTTGGTACTCATGAAAAATTATAATTGAGCTAAATCTACAATCTAAAAAAAAATTATAATTTTTTTGCTTGAATTGATATATTGTTCAAGAAGCAAAATGGTAACTTTGTAAGTATGTACAAGGAGAAAAAAAATTAACTTTTTATAACTCGTGTGTTTACATTTTATTCACATGTTCTTTAGACAACATATATTCTATTAGTTTGTATGTTATAATACAATTATATACATATCTAAATTAAAATTTTATTAAAAATTTCATAATTTATTATAACAAGACCTCTAGCAATTTTGGTCAAAATTGTTATAGGATCAATTTATAGGAGCTTGATGTTCTTAAAAGTATGGGTGGACTCTAAAAATTCTCTAGAATGCATCTACCGCTAAAGTTCAAAACTATATCATAAATCTTATATAGCAACTTTGACCACAACTATTATATAGATATAAAATGGTTTAATCTTACAAGCAAACAATATTCCATGTTCCCTCAACCCTGTATAATGTGTTCTTTTTTCAATTTTGAATATTTTAGATCCATATAATAGTTTTGGCCAACAATGATATATTAATATAAACATTTAATTTTACAAATAAGCACTCCTTTATATTTCTCGAACTCTCTATACCTATATAATGCCTTCCTTTTCTAATTACTTTGTAATTTCATAAACAAAAACATCATTATGTTCCCTAGACTCTTCAGACATGTACTGTATTTTTCTTTTTAAATTTTAAATACTTTGCATTTATATAGCAAGTTTGGCTAAAATTACCATATGAACCATAATTTAACACTCTTTTGAATTTCTTAAACACTTTAAACTCATAAATTATCTTTCTTTTCTAATTTAGATTAGTTTACAATTTTAATTAAAACTACTATACAAATATAAATTATTCTAATTTCACAAACAAATACTCTTATGTTCCTTGGACCTTTTAGATTGCACAATGCCTTCCTTTTTAAAACAAATATTGATCCATATAGTAATTTTAGTTCAAACTGTTATATAGTGCTATATAAATTAGTCTAACTTCATAAATAAGAACTTTCTTAGTTCCCCTTACCCTCTATATTCAAATAATGCCTTCATTTTTCGATTTTGAACATTTTAAAAGCATGTACCAATTTGATAGAAAATGCTACATACTCAAACTAATTTACTTTTATGTTCTTTGGACCCTCTAGACTTGTACAATACCTTCCTTTTCAAATTTTAAACATTTGAGATTTGTATAGTAGTTTTAATCAAAATCACTATATGAATCCAAACACAAAGGAGTTTCCTATACCTTTTGAAGAGGTATAATTCATTCGTTTTCAAATTTAGACCTTTAAATTTATATAGCAATATTTTTAAAACTACTATGTGGATCTAAAGTGCTTAAATTTCACTACAAACCTTTCTTTGCGTTCCCTATACTCTCTAAAGTTGTTTGGTTCCTTACTTACCAATTTATATTATTATATATCCATATAATAATTTTACTAAAAACTACTGCTTGATCCTAAAGAAGTAAAAAAGAAAAAAAAAATCTGACTACGGGTTAGGAGTATCAAAATCTATTTATTTTATGATTTCGACATGTTTTTTAGGGTAAAAAGTATTTTTATATGAATAATAAACCTACATTAAACTCGGATACATGGCAATAGAGAAGAAACAAAGACAAAAAATATTTGAAAAAAAAGCTAATAGTGTAGATTGAAGAAGAAAGAGGAGAAATTTGTCAACAATAGAAAGACAGAGACATTTGTAGAGAGAACAAATAACTTGAATTTTAGGATTATATCAATATTAAGTAGATTGAGAGATGTATATTGATGTTGTCAAAAAGTTTAGCAACTTTTAATTTGCGGAACGAAGGGACAAAGTTTAGGGGTCATGGATCCTGAAGTTATCATAGTCACTTACTCCTAAAGAAAGGACAAGTGAATCTGTGCTCAGTTGATTAGTAGATGATAGATTTATTACAATGGGATAAGGGTCAATTCTCAGTGGGCGCATGTCTTCGAGAAAACAACTTCTCTCACCCCCTAGCCACTTGGCGGTTGGTTAAAAGTTGACCTCGTGATTTACCTCCCTTCACATAACTTAGAAACGAGCTGTGAGAGACATCTAGAGTGAGCATAATCACCTTTTCTAAAAAAGGACAAGTGAATATGTCCCATAGGTGTGACCTCATGCCCCACAAAATAAAAAAATAGATGTCGCAACGGGAGGAAGTTCTTTCGAGTCCAACTATACCTGATCAAAGTCGTCCTTAAAGAGGACATTCATTGAGCTTCCCAAGTCTACAAATATCAATGCTGCTTTGTAATCAACCAGTAGAGTCTGATTATCAGACGAGCCGATCCATAATGGGACGGGTTGACTCGTAACAGACCGGCCATTTGGCATGGCGTGGCGTGGCAGAGCGAGATGACCCGTCATCTTGACAGATTGAGAAATCCCCAACCCAACTCAACTCATGACGGGTTGCAGGTTAGGTGGGCCAACCCACGAGCCTACCCAAAAAAAAAAAAAAAAAATTTGGATTACGGATTAGGTAGGTTGGATTATACTTTGAAAAAAAAATATGCCTATCAATTTTCTTGTATCTTAATCAATTCGGTTGCATTCCATAGGCATGTTTAGATGCATCATTTGCACCATAGCGCACTCAATATTTGTGACAGACTTTGCATGAGTATGCTATCAAATTTTTAACTTGTTTATTATTACAATATATTTATTTTAGTGGATATGCTCTAGGATTAAAAAATTGATGATTATTTTTTCAGCAGAATTATACAGTATTTTTGATATTAGATGTCATACCATAAGTTGATGAAGCCCACAAGCTCATTCAATTTCCACTTTAGTTTTAAGTTTTAGAGAATTTTTTTTTCTTAACATGTGGGCCAACCCAAGCCCGCTACGGGCCGACCCACACGGATCGCGGGCCCAGGCGGGTCGACCCACCTTTAAACATGTTGATAAAATTTCAACCCAATTCACTTAAATTATTTGATGGGGCGGACTAACCTGACAAACCAAACCCAAATTGACGACTCCATTGGTCAGTGTGGTGTGAACCACCAATGCATCATTGTAGGACAATGAAATATCGATCATATCCTATGGTTCAAACCCTAGGATAGGTGTACATTGTGGTTCACATTGGGTATTGATCCAAAGCTCTCCTTCTGACAACTATGTGCCCTCCATGATCTATTTGAATCTCCATCAGCAGTTTCTCCTGAAATGATATATATAACTCCTTGACTAGGGAATTCTCCTAGGGCCCAATCCCCTCTCGAGCAATAGCAAGGGGAGTCTCTCGGCGTGTCTGAATCCTGTCTCTATTTCAACCCGGCAAAGGAAGCGATTATGAAAATTCGTGACCCTTGAACTTTGTCCCTTGATTTCATAAACTTGAAGTTGATAATTTTTTTTAAAAAAAAAGACAACACAAAGTGAGGCTCATTCTTTTTATATATATAATAAATCAAAGATAGATGGATGTTTTGTTATAGTTTGGTGACCCGAATTCTATTTTAGATTGACCCAGAAGTTTCGTGGTGAGACATTATGGATTAACAACCCATTAAACTGATCCATTTTTTTAGTTCATATTTACGCTTTACTTATAAAGTGTAATTTTTAGGGTACAGAAAACAAAGAAGTTTTCTTTTGTGCGCAGTTCTACCTTCTCCTTGTAAGCTGTACCAAAATTATTCGATAGTAAAACATTCTCTTCTCTCTTCCCATGGTTTTTCCCTGTCAAGGGGTTTTCCACGTAAATCTGTGTGTGTTGAAAAGTTTGTTTCTTTTTGTGCTTCATTTTTCGCTTATTGTCATACATTTCTTTCAAACTGGTATCAGAGCCTGGTTTGTTTTTCGGAGTTATGGCAACCATGAAGTACCATATTCCGCTATTGGATCAAAACACTAGATTTTTATTCAGGCAAGTCAAGATGCGGGCTGTTCAAGCACAGATGGATTTGGATGATGCTTTGTTAGGGTTTGACAAGATGTCATCTTCATGGAGTACTGAGGAAAAATAGGGCAAGGATCGAAAGTTTTATCTCAGATTCATCTGCATCCGTCAAATCAAATTCTCCAGAATTGTTTGAAAGAAAAATTCGCTGCGGCATTATGGTTGAGATTAGAGCAGTTGTGTATGATGAAAAGTCTAACTAGCAAACTACACTTAAAGCAATGTCTATATTCTCATCGTATGGCTGAAGGTGCATCTTTAGAAAATCATTTGACTGTTTTTAAAGAAATCATCTCTGATTTGGAGTCCATGGAAGTTAAGTATGACGAAGAGGATTTAGGTTTGATATTGTTGTGTTCGTTGCCTACCTTGTATGCTATTTTCAGAGATACTATTTTATACAGTCGTGACTCTCTAACTCTGGATGAGGTTTATGATGCTTTATTCTCTAAGAAGAAGATGGATAAGCTTGTCGGTGGATCTGAGGCTAAAGGTGAGGGTCTTGTTGCATGAGGGAGACTACAAGAAAGAAATTCTAGTGGTAATAACAGAGGTAGGTCGAAGTTCAGGAGTAATAAGGATAAGACGTGTCGATATTGCAAGAAGAATGGTCATATTATGGCAGAGTGTTACAAGCTGCATAATAAGAATAAGAAGGCTGGCGAAAATCAAAAGGGAAAACAATCAGAGAAATCTGGTGAAGCTGATGTTGCTGAGGATCACAGTGATGGAGAACTTCTAGTTGCGTCTAATGGTGATTCTAAACAGAGCGACGAGTGGATTCTTGATTCTGGTTGTACGTTTCATATGTGTCCCAATCGGGATTGGTTTTCAACATATGAAACTGATTCTAGAGGTACCGTTTTGATGGGTAATAATGCATCTTGTAGAATTGCAAGTATTGGAACAATCAGAATTAAGATGTTTGATGGAGTAGTTCGAACACTAGGTGATGCGAGGCACATCCCTGATATGAAGAAAAATCTGATCTCTCTAAGTACTCTTGACTCAAAAGGGTACAAGTACACTGGTGAAGGTTAGTAAAGGTTCTCTTATGGTAATGAAGGGATATAGAAAAACTGTCAGTTTGTATGTTCTGCAGGGTTCTATAGTTATGGGTGATGCTATTGTTGCTAGTCTTTTGTTATCTGATAATGACATCACGAGGCTTTGGCATATGCGTCTGGGTCACATGAGTGAGAACGACATGATTGAATTGAGTAAGAGAGGACTTCTTGGTGGGCAAAGTATTACGAAATTGAAATTCTACGAGCATTGTGTTTTTGGCAAGCAGAAAAGAGTCAAGTTCTCGGTAGACATCCACAAATACGAAGGGGACACTAGACTACATTCACTTTGATCTTTGGGGACCGTCCAGGGTGGTTTCGAAGGGAGGTGCATTGTATATGCTCACTATTATTGATGATTTCTCTAGAAAGGTGTGGGCATTCTTTCTGAAGAAGAAGAGTGATGTGTTTCTTACTTTCAAGGAGTGGAAAATTATGATTGAAAAGCAGACTGGAAGGCAAGTCAAGCATCTCCGAACAGATAATGGTTTGGAGTAGAACGGAAGGAATTGTGAGGCATAACACAGTTCGACGTAACCCTCAACAAAACAGTGTGGTAGAGAGGATGAATAGCACTTTGATGGAGAAGGTTCGATGTATGCTCCTCAATGCTGGTTTACCGAAGTATTTTTGGGCCGAAACGGCTGCGTACACATCAATCACTCTCCGTCAATTGCTATTGACAAGAGGACTCCACAAGAGGTATGGTCTGGTACTCTTGCTACTTATTATGATTTGAGAATTTTTGGATGTCTTGCGCATGCTCATGTTGATAATGTAAAGTTGGATCCCCGGTCTATGAAGTATATTTTTATAGGTTTTAAGTATGGTGTGAAGGGATACAAGATTTGGTGTCCAAAGACTAGTAAAGTTGTCATCAGTTGAGATGTTGTTTTTGATGAGACTAGCATGCTTAATGATCTCTCTTCCAGACATACTTCTGAAAGAGATGAACAAAAGTCGAGCACACAAGTGGAGTTTTAGATTGGATCTACACCAGAGTCTACTCTGGAGTCTGACTCAAATTTAGTGGATGCTAGTAGCTCCTCACAATCATCTCCACAATATTCCGTTGTGAAAGATAGACCTCGTAGAGATATTAGGCATCCTCAGAGATATGCAGAGGCTGATTTGGTTGCTTATGCCCTAAATGTAGATGAATATATTGATTCCAATGAGGAACTTGCATCATTCTTAGAAGCGGTTAGCTGCGATGACTCTGGTAAATGGATGATAGCGATGCAGGAGGAGATGGAATCGCTTCACATGAATAACACATGGAACCTAGTGAAACTGTCTAAGGGTAAGAAAGTTGTTCAGTGCAAGTGGGTGTATAAGAGAAAGGAAAGTATACCAGGAGTTGAAGAAGCAAGCTACAAGGCAAGGCTTGTTGCAAAGGGCTACAGTCAAACTCCTGGTGTTGACTTTACTGATGTATACTCTCTAGTTGTGAAACACAGTTCCATTCAGGCTTTACTTGGTATCATGGCATTGCACGATCTTGAGCTTGAGCAGTTAGATGTGAAGACCGCGTTCTTTCACGGAGAACTTGAAGAAGATATTTATATGCAACAACTAAAAGGTTTTATAGTCTTAGGAAAGGAGGATTGCGTTTGTCAGTTGAAAAAGTCACTTTATGGTTTGAAGCAGTCATCGAGGCAGTGGTATAAGAGATTTGATGCATTTCTGACCACTCATGACTTTAGGAGAAGCAGTTATGATAGTTGTGTATATTTCAGAGTGAGTGGTAATAGATCGTTTGTTTATCTACGCTTATACGTCGATGATATATTGATTGCAGCCAAAGATCAGAGAAATGTCAGAAAGGTGAAAGCTCAACTGAGCAAAGAATTTGAGATGAAAGATTTGGGTACAGCAAAGAAGATACTTGAAATGAAGATTGTGAGAGATCGATCAATGGGTAAATTATACCTAAGTCAAAAAGGGTACATTGAGAAAGTCCTCAACTAGTTTAATATGTAGAATGCCAAGCCTGTAAGTACTCCATTAGTTGCTCATTTTAGACTTTCATCTGCCTTGTCACCACAGTCAGATGTTGATGTTGATTATATGTCACGAGTTCCATATTCTAATGCGGTTGGTTCCCTTATGTATGTCATGGTTTGTACACACCCTGATTTAGCATATGCAGTGAATGTTATCAGTAGATTTATGGCGAACCCTGGTAAGGAACACTGGAAAGTAGTTCAGTGGATTTTCAAATATTTGCGTGGTTCTACTGATGTTTGCCTACAGTTTGGGACAACTGGAGATGGAGTTGTCAGTTATGTGGATTCTAATTTTGCTGGAGATCTTGATAAGAGAAGATTACTCATTGGTTATATTTTCAATATTGGTGGTTGTGCTATTAGCTAGAAGGCTACATTGCAAGCTACCGCTGCATTGTTAACTACAGAGTTTGAATACATGGCCATTACGGAAGCTTGTAAAGAAGCAATTTGGTTAAAGGGCCTATTTGGTGAACTCAGTGAAAACATATAGACTACTACAGTTTTTTGTGATAGTCAGAGTGCATTTTTTCTCACGAAGGATCAGATGTTTCATGAGAGGATGAAACATATTGATGTGCAGTATCATTTTGTGCGTGATGTGATTGCTCGTGGTGATATTGTTGTGAGCAAAGTTAGTACGCAGGATAATCTTGTTGATATGATGACCAAGTCACTCCCTTTTGCCAAGTTTGAGCATTGCTTGTATTTGGTTGGTCTTCATTGTTCAGTTTTGCCCATAAGGGGTTTTCTATGGAAGAGATGAAGAGTTTGTGTTCTCTTATCGAAAATTGGAATTCGTTTCAAGGTGAAGATTGTTAGAGTTTGGTGACCCGAATTCTATTTTGGATCGACCCGAAAGTTTCGTGGTGTGACATTATGGATTAACAACCCATTAAACCGATTCGGTTTTTTCAGTCCATATTTATGCTTTACTTAAAGTGTATTTTTTAGAGTAAAGAAAACAAAGGAGTTTTCTTTTGTGTACAGTTCTACCTTCTCCTTAAGCTGTACCAAAATTGTTCGATAGTGAAACATTCTCTTCTCACTTTCATAGTTTTTCCCTATCAAGGGATTTTCCATGTAAATCTATGTGTTGTAAAGTTTGTTCCTTTTCGTGCTTCATTTTTCGCTTATTGTCGTAAATTTCTTTCATGTTCCTTGGATGATTTTGTAAAAAAATGCCCTTTTTATTTTTTTATCCAAGAGAAAATGGTGAGATGTAGATCCAACCCACCCTTTTTAACCTTGTTCCTCACCTTGGTGTCATTGGTAGAATTTGAAGAGCTTTCTTTGAAAAGGGACGGAATAAAAGAGAAAAGAGGCGAAGGAAAGAACTTAGTGTATTCTTTTGTATTAGGTTGCTCTATGCATAACAGATAATATATATACTGAAGGTACAATAGATTACCTAATACACGTGGCAACTAAGCGAATAAAATAAGAAGATAATAACTAAAGTAACCATTAATTATTATACACTCTGTTATCATCCTCCCTCAAACTCAAGGGTCGTTGAAGAATATTGAGTTTGGAATGTAAAGAGAGAAATCTAAATTTAGTCAACGTATTCAC
This sequence comes from Hedychium gardnerianum, assembly GCA_038050645.1. Taxonomy (NCBI): domain Eukaryota; kingdom Viridiplantae; phylum Streptophyta; class Magnoliopsida; order Zingiberales; family Zingiberaceae; genus Hedychium; species Hedychium gardnerianum. The sequence continues at coordinate 10,956,777 of JBBUKS010000002.1, read as the reverse complement.
AAGCTGATCAAAAGAGCGAGTATACTGAACAAGTAGAGTTTGAGTCGCAACATGTTCTCTAACAAAATGGTAATCAATTTCAACGTGCTTGGTTCTAACCTACAATATCGGATTGGAAGAAAGATATATAGTGCTCATATTATCGCAAAGAATGCACGATATAGAATCCAAAGAAACATGAAGTTCACGAAGCAAATATTTCAACCATACAATTTCAAAAACTCCATTGGCAACAGAAGGATTCGGTACTAGATCGTGACACAACCTTTTGCTTCGAAGAGACTCACGAAACAAGATTACCTACCAAAAATATGCAATAGCCACTTATACTATGACAATCATCTGGACTAGAAGCCCGGTCAACATCAGTATAATACACTAAAGATGGAGAGGAAATAAGGGAAATAGATAAACCAAGGTACAAGGTTCCACACAAATACCTCAAGATTCATTTAACAACTTGCCAATGAGAGACAATAGGTGAATGCATGAACTGATATACTTTATTTACAACAAAAGATGGATCAGGACGTGTCACGATGCAATACAAGAGCATTGACAATATTGCAGTAGTCTAAGGGAACTCCATCATCTAGATACAATGAAGCAGTAGAAGACATAGAAGTGTCTGATGGTTTAGAGTAAAACATGTCAGTTTTCTTTAAAATATCAGTAACATATTTTGTTTGACTGAGATGCAAACCATTATTAGAGTGATGTACTTCAATACTCAAAAAATAATACAATGGTCCAAGATCTTTCACAATAAATTATTTATTAAGAAAACCAAACAAGGAATTAATGAGACTCTACATGCTACTAGTGATAATGATATTGTCAACATAGATGAGCACAGTAAGAATACCACCGCTTGAGGAGAGAGAAACAATGAGGTATCAACCTTAGAACAAGAAAAACCTCAATTTAGAAGTGTTTGACTAAGTTTTGTAAACTATGTGCGAGGCGATTGTCTCAAACCATATAATAATTTATGTAATTTATGTTGAGAATACAATTAAAGTCTCACATTAGAATCATGGGTTTATAAGATGAAGTATATCTCAATTGGTATGTTTCGTAGGTTACTTGATGCTATCTGCCTTATGCTATTTTTGGATTATGCATGTGTAGTTTATCTTTTATATGATTGATCAAATTGAATGCCTATATATTATGATTGCTCTAGATAAATTACTTTTAATTCTTTTGGAAAACTTTCTGTGAAACTTATTTTTTGAAAATTCTTTTGAAAAATATTTTTGAAGAATTCTTTGAAAAATATCTTTGCAAGATCCTTATTTTGATGTGTGTCAAAGGGGGAGAGATTGGTTTAAAGTGACGTGAGAGAAAACTAATTGGAACTTAGATGGAACTTTGACTGAAGTTAAGTTCAAGTTAGTTATATCAAGGTTGATTGAACTTTCAACTTAAAGAATGAACTAATTACTTACCATTTATTAAGTTGTTAAATCTTGATTTAGTTTTAACTTAAACTCCAAACTATGATATAAGTTTAAGTTATCAAAATTTAACAGCTTTGAATTAAATTTGATATTATATGGAAAGCATGCTAAACTTTGTTGATCAAAGTCTCACATTAGAAATACATAAAAAAGATCATAAGTTTATAAGATGAAAGATATTTCCATTGGCATTAGACCTTTTGGGTAAAGCCAACAAATAAATCCATGAGGGCTTAGGCCCAAAGTGGACAATATCATGCTATTGTGGAGATATGTGAATTCTTTTGATCCTAACAATTGGTATCAGAGTCATGGTCCAGATCAAACCATGTGACCTTGAACAAAGGAGGTGAGGTCTCCCAAAGGAGTGAACTCTAAGCGAAAAAGTCTAAGCAGGTCAAGAGTTATCGGAGCAGGTCAAGAGTGACCCAATGCTTGAGGGGAGGCTAATCAAAGTCTCACATTGAAAATACATGTAAAAGATCATGAGTTTATATCTTCATTGGTATGAGACTTCTGGATAGAGCCTAAAAATAAATCTATGAGGGCTTAAGCTCAAAATGGACAATATCATACCACTGAAATTGTCTGTGACAGGACTAAAAGTCTCAATGTAGTCAATAGATGTCATTTGATGATAACCTTTAGCAACCAAGTGAGTCTTGTATCGATCAATAGAACCATCGGGTTTTAACTTCAATAAATAAACCCATTTACAACCAATAACTTTGGCATTTTCTGATTTTGGAATAAGAGACCATGTGTTTTGAAGCATCAACGCATTAAACTCAACCAACATGGCTTGCTGCCACTCAGGAATACTAGTAGCTTTGCTTGTATATGTATTTGGTTTAGAATGATTACTAGAAATTACGGTCAACAAAACATGCAGTTTAAATATGGCATACTTACTTTGAGTTTCCATGTGATGAGCATTTGTAGTTGGTGCTATAATATTCTCATCAATATTTGGCAATTTAGAAGGGAAAAAGATGAAGTGCATGAGAAAGAAGACTGCATAGAAAGTAGAGAAGAAGGATTAGATTCAATATGAGGCAAAGTTGGGGCAGTGAAAGGAGTAGAAGTAGATGACTGTGAAGATGAAGAAGATGTTGTCGGCAAAGTTGGGGCAGTGGAGGGTGGTGATAGAGATGTAGATGGTTGAAAAGAATTAAAGATAAGAAGAATTGTAATGATTGGTGAAAACCCTGAAGGAATAACAAATGAAGAGGCTGATGAGGAACTAAAAGGAAAAAAATGTTTCATTAAAAATCACATGATGAAATATATACAATTTGGAATTGTAAGTATCAAAACAGAGATATCCTTTGTGTTTAGAGATGTAGCCAAAAAAAACATACATTGACATGACCTAAATTCTAATTTATTTGAATTGAAAGAACGTAAAAAAGGAAAACAAGCACAACCAAAAGTTCGAAAAAAGTTATAGTCTAGCGCTCTATCATTAAGAACACTATAAGGAGACTTTTGTGTGCCACCAATTAATGAGAAACACGATGGCCGAAAATGCATGGGCCAAAATTTGAGAGACATATTAGAGTGAGTCAAAAGAGAGAGACACATTTCAATAATATGATAATTTTTATGCTCAACTTTATCATTTTGTTATGGAGTAAAAGTACATGATAATTGATGATGCATATCTTTGAAAGCAATTTTTTTTTGAGGGATCAAAATTCTCCACCCCAATCAAAAGAAACATTTTTAATAGAAATATTAAATTGATTATGCATCATGTTGTAAAAAGGTAACAAAAGTGATATATGTCTCATCTTTAGATGCAACAGATACAATCAAGAAAATCTAGTAAAGTCATCAATAATCAATACAAAATTCTTATGACCAGTAACAAATGAAATAAGTGCAGGACCCCACAAGTCAATATGAACAAGATCAAATTTATTCAATGCCGAGAGTTTGATAAAGCAAATCAGAGTTTATCGCTCTTATCCAATTGATAGGAATTACAAAAATCAAGAGAAATATACTTATTCAGAGACACATTACAAAACTTTAAAACTCGATTAACAATTTTAAAAGACGGATGATCAAGATGCTTATGCTAGAGATTCAGATCGGAGGAAACAACAACATGAATTTGAAAAAAAACTTGAAGACGATGTAGAAAATGAAGAAGAACACAGCGAGGGAGGACAGACTCAATAAAGACCATGATGAAGGATTCTCTGGAGAATGACTTTGTGTGTGCATGATCCTTAACCAAGAAAAATATGAAATGAAATTCAACATAAGCTTTATTATCAAGACACAAACGAGAAACACTAATGAGATTTTTAGACATGGCAGGAATATGAAAAATATTGGATAACTCGATAGATTTAAAATAGGCAGGTAAAATTGAATTGCCAATATACTAAATTAAAATATTCTTACCATCACCGACCATCACACGCTCAACGCCAGTCAAAAGAGTGACAGAATCCAACATATTCATATAGGGGTAAAGTGATGAGTTGTTCCTGAATCAATAAACCAATCACTATATTTGTCGTTGCAATGAAACCAAACACAGTAGAGCTAGTGGCAGACGGGATTAACAACTAGATTATTGAGATCAAAAATTTAAGAGGGCAAGGACGAGTACCATATATAAACTCCTTTTAAGCCATTAGCAATCATTATATTCAAGAGCTGATTTTTCCAAATCAAATAGTTATTTTCATCTAGTTTAGTAGAAAAGGGCATCGCATGAAGTGTTGGAAAAGGATTGAGATTGGACTGAACGACGAAAATCAGTAGAAATCAATAGTGGAGTAAAAGCTTGAGTTTGATGAATCATACTAAGATTTGTCCATGTGATTGATGATGTTGGAGAAAAAAACATGTTTTGTCGGCGATGGCGACGGCTCCGGCTCTGATACCATGAAAAGTTTTCTATGAAAAGAGGCGAAGGAATAAAAGAGAAAAGAGATGGAGTAAAAGAAGTGAAGGAAAGAACTGAGTATATTATTCTGTATTAGGTTTTTCTATACACAACAATTAATATATATACAAAAGGTACAATTGATTATCTAATACACGTGGCAACTAAGAGAATAAAATGAAAAAGATAATAATTATTATACACTCTACTATCAAATCTCAACCATCCGTGACCTCCCACCAAGATGAACACCTCATCATTGTCTATATCTAGGGCTGTAAACAAGCTAAGTCGAGCCAAGCTTTGAGGTGTTCAAACTTGTTTGATAGGTAACCGAGCCAAGCCGAGCCGAGCCTAAAATGAACCAAGCTTTTGAAATGATTGTTCAAGCTTGGCTTGGTTTA
>JBBUKS010000002.1:10903144-10939578 GCA_038050645.1 Hedychium gardnerianum | reverse complement strand
AATGGCGTAAAATGATCCATATAGCCGACCCCACATAGTGGGATAAGGCTCGGTTGTTGTTGTTGTTGTTGTTGTTGTATATAAATTTATATAAAATCAACTTGGTTATATAAATTTATATAAAACTAATTCGGTTATATAAATTTATATAAAATCAACTTTATCATATAAATTTATATAAAACTAATTCGCCTCTAATAGATGTGGTTTATTTTTCTCTCAGTTTAACAAATAATTTTTATATTTGCCTCTTGTCGGGTCCAACTAGATTTAATCTCTTTTTCTTTTTTTTTTGACTCTTTGAGAATCACATTCTCTAACTCGTTTGACGTCTTAAAGAAAAAATATTTATAGTGTGTGTGACCCAATAGGTTCTCGGTTATGTTGTTCATTCATAATTAATCATTAATTATGAAAAAATCATGAGTGACACCTAGTAGTACATCATGACTTTTAATTAATCAAAAAATCACAGATGATTTTAGAACGAATTCTGGACCCTTCAGTAGTTACGGTAATCAGCGACTCTGTTCTTTTCACGCATCTTATATCCACTTAGTTCAGGATGTGATTTATGTATTAGTCCCCACTATGCTGACTACATCACATCTAACTCAAATAGTAGTTTCTTGTTCTGCAGATTTAAATTATTCAAACACATGCCCAACACGACCATCCTCTTGACATGTTTTATTTTGACCAGAGACTTACAAGTAATAATCCCGACAAGAGGTCATAGAGTATACGTCTCCTTATAAAAAGAGTGGTGAATCATCTGTCGGTTATTCAAACACCTTTGGACATATTGACTTATACTCAATAATCTCGTAACTACATCCCCTATAAGATGTATAGCAAAATATCAAAATATAAGTCTCTATGACCAAGATGACTTAAACACCTCAAGTCTAAGAAAACTTACACTCGAACTGTAATAAGATTTTCATTAACATATATAGAACCACATGAAGTCTCATAATAGGTCACATCTGATGAACTAGTTATCATTAACTAACATCCATATGTTAATTCTCAACATCTCAATATTTCTAGTCAGTAAGAATTGACTGCTTAGATAAACCAAGAGATATAACATATGCTAGTCTTACAAAATTAACGATGTCCAGTCTCATCAATTCATTGACTAGGGAGATATCAATACGTACATAATTACACATGATAAGATACTCACTAACTATGATCCAATTATAATTTCTCTCATGTTATGCATTGTATTGTGAACTTCATTAATTGAGTGTAAGATCTAATCACATACATATAGAATATACTAAAAAAGTGAATTTTTATTTATTAAATAAATAAAATAATATTTAAGGCGATTACCTTAGAAAATCTCTCAAATATAATACAGCTTAGCGCCTTGCTCATCCTCATTCTACCATTCTGACCCGACGCCTCTCCCAAGCCAAATAATCAGCTGTTCTAGAGTACATGGACTATCATATCATGTGGAATAGCATGGTTAACATAGTGTGATCCTCCACCATCTTCTATAATCAAAACGTGCACGACATGACCCTCTGACACTTGTGACATGATATATTTTTTACCACAGATAGAATATCCTGTCAAAGGTATTCCTTATAAAAGACTCGCTCCCGCGGGTCTAGATATAGCTCTCCATGTGTACACCTTTACATACAATTACATACACGCATCTACTATTGTTCATTTTCTTCATCTTCCCCGCCAGATAATGACTTGAGTGTTGGAGTGGAAAACCGGGACAGCCCGATCTTCATTCTAACCCCTCCCTCTCTCTGTTACTCCTGACAGGCTCTCTAAACGATTCGGTCCTCCCGATAGTGCTCGACGACTCATTTCTATGGCTCCGCAGGCATCTTCGGCCACCCTATCTTCCTCTTGGTTCTTCCGGCGGCGAGGGCAGCTCACCCCCTTTTTCAAAGACTTCCCGACCTAGTCAATATCAAAGACAGCTCACCCTCATTTTCCTCCTAGTCATGACGATTCTGTCAACATCATAGCCAGCTCATCATTAACTCACTCATCAAAAATCTCGCAACAGGATCAGTGAATATTTCTTCTAGTCATCATGTTTGCTATGTGAAGGATAGACAAAGCATGTGATTATACGAGATTGATGATAGCAAGGTATTTGATTTGATAATGTAATAATTTATTTATATGTGAGGGTGAGTAAAAGGTTAGTTAAATCGAATTAACCGACCGAAGTTAAAAGTTTGATTGGATTAATTTGGAAATTCGGTTTTTTCTTAAAATATCGATTATTTCGGTCAAATTGATTCAGTCTCAATTTTAAAAATTTGAATTTGGTTAAATCGATTAAACTAAATTCGAATATGTCCGAACCAAAACTGAGAGTTTAAAATCCTTAATTCCGTAATTCGTGACTCTCCTTCTTAGTCCCGATTTCATCGAAAGTTCGGTTATTTCATTTTTTAACATATTTAACTGATGTTTTATTGGTTTGATTTGTTCGATATTAGTATGAAAGTTCAGTTATGTCCAAAAAAAAACGATTTTGTTATTAACTGATTGTTCACTCCTTTGTGGGCCTAGTAGCCGATATAAGATGATGAATATATTTGTTTGATAGTTGTTAGCATTTGATTTCTGATTTGCAAAATGCTTGATTTTTTTCTTTCAAAAAGTGGTGATATGCAATTGCATAATGAAGGCCTTAGTTGCATTTGGTCTTAGTCATTGTGCCTATGATAAAATACTTCCATCCAACAATAAAATACCATATTCTCGTCTATTCAAACAGGTAAAACCAGTGGAACTTGAGAAGGTTTTGTCAAAAGGACTGGAGGGCTCATGAACTTGGACGAACAAGGAAGATCTTGAGGGATGGTAAAGGAAAGCCTGGTGGCTCATCAGTTGATCAGCACTGGGTGCACTTATATCCATACAGGTCAAATCTTCTAGTTCACCTGAATGATTCAGCCAGCGACAAATCTTCACTCTTCGATGGAAGCTCCACTTGCAGCACAGCGAGCACAAAGGACTCCACCACATAAGAGTTATGGGAACATATGTCTGGAGAATCGGATTCCGTCAGCAGCTCGAATAGCTCCTTGATAATCTCTGACAATTCTGATGGATTCACTTGTTCTCCTCTCGGTTCTCTGCATTGGCATTTGAAAGGTGATGTCCCAACACCAATGACGGGTCGTGGGCCAAATGCTAGTTCCTCCGGCAGGGAAATTGATGAGACGGTGGCAAGGAGGAGTTCGTTTCTGTATTCTGATGATACTGAACATAGCAGGAATTTTAGTGAGATTGATTAAATTAGGCAAAATAGGGGGAATTCTGGGGAATTGTGGAGAAAATCGACACGAGAATCAACTCCCCAAACATTTTATTGATTTCGGTCGTTGCAAATTAAATGGCAAGAAAAGAAGAGCCTTGGATTTAAATTTAATTTTTCATTTTCTTAAAACCAATGTTTTCATCTATAAAACAGGTAGTAGCCAAGTGGTCTAATGTCTGGATGCTATTTCTCCATCTTTGATTTATCATTTTATTTTCACTAGATAAATTAATGATTAATGTATGAAATATTATTATTATTATTATAAAATTTAAAAATTAAATTCTAATTAGTCAATATCATTTTTCTTCATGAATTAATCACTGTTCGGACTAATAAATTAGTCTATATAATTTATCTCTTTCGTGTTAATTCTTGGGCCGATTAATGTGGGCATTAGAATGAGTGTTTCATCTTTTTATCATCATGAAATAATACTTAATTTATACTCATGAATATAATCGATATTTAAATGATATATTATTATAAAATAAAGAATTGAATATCTAAAGAAATAATCCTACAAATATCTGACAATCCCAAGAAAAATAAAAATCTCAATTAAAAAAATATCGTTAGATGATTTATCTCTTTTTAAAATGCTTTGGAGCTGACGTGGAGAGGCGCTATCATGGCAATGATATTTAATATAAATATTTTAATTTAATTTGATGCAAAAAAAATTTATATACAAAAGGTTTAGGGTTTAGAAATACATATACGCACTAAAATTAAATGATAATATTTAAAATGATAGAAAAATATTAATGAATGATATGTAAATAGAAGTATTTTAAAATTGTCACAGAAGATTTTTCATGCACGGAAGGAATCTTTTACTAGATTAGGGTAATTAAAGGCCTCTCCTACCTTATATTTGTGTCTTGCGGAGCTGCTCTCTGCCCATGTAAACAAAGCGCGAGTCAAGCGATATTTGCTCATCTTTATCTTTTTTGTCGTGCACAGAAGAAGAAGAAGAGCTTTCATTAAATTAAGGTGAGATTAAGGTGAGGAAGGACTTCATTGATTAAACCGCTCTTTCTCCTTCTCAGTCCAGGGTCATCTTTATCCCTCTCCTCCTGGAAGCTGTCATGTGCGATTCTTCTCTTTATCTTTCTCTTTCTATCTTCCTACAATTGTCAAAAAAGAGTCGAAAGAGCAACACAGGGAAGCCGAAGGAGGTAAGAATTAAAGCTCGATATATAGAGATCAAGAGACTTCAACCACATACTTCTTCCCCAACTCTCTACGAGTGCCCATTTAACTCAACCTTCTTTTGCTCCAGCCTCATCTCCTTTCTTTGAAGCCTTTCCCTCAACTGAGCACTCTCCTCTTTACGTTCTAAGTCTCAAAAACTTCTACAGCTTGCTTGCGGCATGAAGGACAGATCCCTTCAGCACCATTATCTCCAGAAGCAACAAGTACAGGGGAGTCCCTGCGAAGAGGTGGACAGCAGCCGGAGCAGCGGCGAGGCGAAGAGACCGAATCCCGACGTGGAGCCCAAGGGAAGGGCAGGAGGTGAGTCGACTATTGAGGCGGCGAAGCGGCCGCGGGGACGGCCCCCGGGGTCCAAGAACAAGCCCAAGCTGCCCGTCGTTATCACGCGCGAAGCCGAGCCCTACGCCGCCATGCGCCCGCACGTGCTCGAGATCTCCTCCGGCCACGACGTCGCCGACTCGCTGGCCGTGTTCTCCCGCCGTCGCAACCTCGGCTTCTGCGTACTCTCCGGCACCGGCGCCGTCGCCAACGTCTCCCTCCGCCAGCCCCACGGAGGCATGGCCGCCGCGCCGGCCATGGTCACTTTGCGCGGCCGCTTCGAGATCCTCTCCATCTCGGCCACCTTCCTCCCGCCAGCCATGGCTGAGCTGTCGTCCGCCGCTGGTGGCGATAGCATCTCGATCTCTCTGGCGGGGCCGCAGGGACTCGTGGTGGGTGGAACGGTGGCCGGGCCTCTGGTGGCCGCGGAGACAGTAGCGCTGGTGGTGGCGGCATTCGCAAACCCGACCTTCCACCGGCTCCCGGCTCAGGACGACGAGCCGGTCTTTGTTCCGTTCTCCGGCAACAAACAGGAGCGCGACCATCACACGCACCCCCAGCAGCGCAACCAAGGGCCGGCGGCCGACTCAACCGGCCTGTTCACATATGGCAGCCACGTGCCATCGGACTCGGGTTGGGCACCCATCTCGCGTCCACCGCAACCTCCTCCCCCATTCTGAAGCTTAAACTAATTATTCCTCCGCTCTGTTTCCATAATTTTCCTGCTACTGAAGAAGAGTCGATGATTTCCCCACTTTTATCCTTTCTTTAATTAGCTTCGCTGGAGTGCCATCGACACAGCAACGTTGTTAAGGAAGACTCTAAAAACAAGTGATTACTTTAATTCCTTGCTCACCCAAAATTACTCTCTAATCGCTACGATCCCGAATTAAGATTTATGAAATGATTGTAAAATGGCGTGTGGCAGTGGCTGGGGAGGCGAAGATCTCTTTGGCCCCTTTCTGTGGGCATTTTAGGAGACAAAGAATGGAGTGCCCTCCTCGGAAGGAGTGGCTGGGGAATGCTCGTCAGACTCGGAGTGGGGTTTAGCAGAGCAAGACAGTCAGTCCAGCACAGAGATACGCACGCGATCTGTTCCCTGATGGATCACTTTTCCATCTCTCTTTCACACTCCTGTCTGGTTCGGTACTGTATCCCCGTCCTTATCTACCATCAGTGCCTTCTCTGGTGCAAGTTCGGCAGGAGTGTGTACTTTTTGACTCGAGGGTCATTGGCTTTAGCCGCGGGAAGGAAAGTGCGTGCATGCGTTGGGCGTTTCAAAAGAAGCCCGCCATCAAAGAGAGGCAGAGAACTCCGGGAACCTGGACTTTTTCCTCGAGGCAGGAGGTTTTACACTTTTCAGGTAGCTGGAACGTATCTAACTCGAGGAAAGTAAAAGCTCTGAGGTGAAATCACACAGAGAAGACCTTTGCTTCCAAGCTCGTCCCCCGGATCATATTCAGAACTGGTTAATTTACCAACATTTATTCAGTTTATTGAATCTAAACGTTGCATTCAACATTGAGATTCAATGACATTTAGTACTGAACTCAAGTTATAAACGTCTATTTCCTAATTCAAGCTTATAATTAAATAAGATGTTGAAATGATATATAGGGAAGTGGATTAATGGAATAACTGGCAAGATAGAATGGAAAATACGATACCCTGGAGTTTACTTTAATATTGGCAAACAAAGGGGGCATGTGAAGTGACATGTAGATTTGATTATGAGCACTTATTCTCACCCATTAGCTAAAGTGATCCGAGAATTTTTGTTTCTTTTACTATAGAAGAAAAAAATGGCCGAGTGATCATCCTTTTTAACACCCTAAATATGAAGTATCATTTTTACATAGTTTTAGAATATATTTTTACTATGGAAATTAGATTTTGGTCCATACGTCAGGGGAACCTGCCCTTCCAAAGTCAACTCCAAATTATAATATGGATGTCAACTCTTTTACACGAAGAATAAAATGAAGGCGGGTGGGATACTACTTGTGTATGCTATTAATTAATTTGGGATTAGATTTTTAAATAAATAATTAAAAAATTTAAGATTCGATTTTCAATTACGATGTATTATAAATTTTTTTTAATAAAAAATTAATCTAAAAATATTAGTCATTTAGATGAATTTTTATTAACGTTTTTTTTATTTATCTTAGTGGATAGTGAAATTGTTTTATGAAATCGAGTTAATTGTCCCATATTTAATATTATCTAATTAATTATTTTTTTACTATCAATCTTTTTATTTTTTTATTATTTTTCTCAAATAAGATGGTATAGGATTGTTTATTTCAAAATCAATCGATTGTAATATATATATATATATATAATACTAACAACCTATTTTAAGTGGGCATATATTAAAAATTCATATAATAATTTTATTTAAAATGGTTATGTGATTAATTTAAAAGTATTCAATTTCATCTCAAAGTAGATTTATCTATTCAAATTTAAAATAAAAAAGAAAAAAATTCTCAAATATTAATTTTATTCTAAGCTGCTAAATAACTATTTTTTAGTCTTCGATCATTTTAAAAATATGAATGAATTTCATTGTTCTTCTAAAGCAGATTTATATATTAAAAATTTAAGAGAAAACTCTTATAATATTTTTTGTTTAAAATTGTTAGACATCTTTATTGTTTATGGAGAGAAAAAGAAGTGAGGTTTTCTACATCTAGATAGAATGCCATTAATGATTTAGCGTCTCTTTTACTCCTCAAATAACTTATTTTTTTATCCTCCTTTACTCCTCAGATAACTTATTTTTTTATATCCTCAGTTGAAGCGTAAGAAAATTTTAAAAAAAAATTATTATTAATTAATGAATTTTTTTTCACCCATCCAAACAAAGAGTTAAGAGGAAACTTAAATCAAACGTGTATAAGATTGATGTATTGGAGTTCTAAGTGACATGATCTTAGATTAGTTAACGAAACAGGAGAGCAACTATCTTACAGTCAAAGTTGAGGGGGCCGACTCTCGGCCGATGGCTATTGTCATGGTCGTGTCGTCCCTCTCAATCCGATCCAACTTCAAACAGGGCCTAGTCTTTCCAAGCCCACTGCCCCTTTCCCTTCCACTCCCACTTCGTCCCCTCTCTCTCTCTCTGCACAAAAGCTTGGAGTGAGGAAGAGGAAGTAGAAGGAGGAGAAGAATGGACGATCTGTCTTCGTTGTTGATGCTTTCCAACCTCCTCCACCTCCAAACCTACCTCGATCCCACCTCCTCCCCCCCTTCGCCCTCTTCCTTCCCCTCCACCTCCTCCGCCGCTGCTCCTCTCCTCTTCTTCGCCATCGCCTCCGTCCTCTCCTACGCCTCCTCCTCCCTCCGCGATCGCCGTCCCCGCCGTCGCCGCCGCTACCATAGCTCCTCCTCCCTTTCCCCGCCGCCCCGCCCTTCCCGCTCCCTCGCCACCGCCTCATCAGCCTTCTTCCTTTCCTCCGATCGCGCTCTCTCCATGGATCCGTCTTCCCGTGACACCCGATTCCGATCCTTGTACGGGATCTCCTACCCCATCTTCGAAACCCTCCTCAAGAACCTCCGCCACCTTGACGCCGCCGCGCTCCCCTCTTCTCTCCCACTCGACCGCGCTCTCTCCATCTCCCTCTCCCGCCTCTCCCGAGGCCTCTCCCCACGCTCCCTAGCCAGATCCCTCGGCGTCCCCCCCAGCATCGTCTCCCGCTGCACTCACGCCCTCACCCGCCTTCTCTCCACACGTCTATACCCCCACTACGTTACCCTTCCGACCACCCCCGACCACCTCCTCTCCACCATTCAGTTCTTCAAGGATCTCACTGGCTTGCCTAACCTTGTCGCCGCCATCGCATCCTCCCCCGTCCGCCTCCGCCCCTCGTCACCTTCCGATTCGGCTGCCGAGTGTGGTGCCGATCTCCTCCGTTCGACGAGTCGCTCCTTCCCCTCCATCCTCCTCCAGGCCGTTTCCGACCACCGCAAGATTTTCTTGGACGCCTGTGTTCGGGCACCCGGTTCCTCGGATCCCGCCTCCCACCTCCGCGAGAGCAGCCTGTACCACCGCCTCCTCGACGAGGACAACCCCCTCCCCTTTCGGGATAATATCATCACCGTCCGCGGTCAACGTGCCCGCCCTTACCTCATTGGTGACTCGTCCTACCCGCTCCTACCCTTCCTCCTCACCCCCTTTTCTACGCCGGCGTCTTCAGTGTCATCGTCCGGTACTTCAGGTGCATACGCACGAGAGATGTTTGATTCTGCTGTTGCTAAAGGTAGGGCGGCGTCGGTGGAGGCAGCGATTGCATTGCTGAAGGGAAGATGGAAGATACTCCGGAATCTCAATGTGGGGCTTGATCATGCTGCTCAAACGGTGGTTGCGTGTGTGGTTCTCCACAACATGTGTCAGTTCGCAAAGGAGCCAGAGGATGAGGGGAGGTACATGTGGCGGGATCCGCCAGAGAGTTCACAATCGGCTAGCCTGGTGGATAGCGAGAGATCTCTATCCTACTTGGGTAAGACCCTTCGGCAGACGTTGGCGGATGATCTCTATGAGCGACAGCATAAGCATAGCTCAGGAGCAAGATGAGCAATTTTTCAGGTACGGAAAAATGGTTGTGATACAGCTAGCTAATTATATTGACTTACTGGAATTCTGTTAACTCATCCTTTACATGCCCGTGCTTTTGCCTTGCTATTTATTTGTACTATATTAATGCAGAATATTTGGCTGGCTGTTTTATAGTTCCTGATTCTTGTAAAATTTTCCTCTAAATTTATCGAACATGATATGTACTAAAAACAATAATGACTCCATCTATTTAATTGAAGACAAATGTTTGAAATTTAATGGTCTTAATTGCCAGAATATGTCCTAATCTCCATTAGGCACTTACTAAATTTTGTTTATGGTATAATAGTTTTGATGGGGGTATTGACAGCGATGACCTATTGTATTTTGTTGATAACATATCCATCCTCTTCTACTAATTCATGATTTCTTTATTTAAGCCCTTGTGCACTTAAATAACTCTGACACTTCCACTACAAAAAAAAATAACGTGGCATCCAAATCTCTATGACATACTTGGATTCCAAATATCATTCAACTTTTGTGTTACCTTGCACGACTACTAGTTAGGGAAGTATCATCAGCAGAGACTATCAAAATTACTTTCATAGTGGTGATATGTTGGTCAAATAATGAATAAATTTGCTTTGTACCACTTTAAAAAAATGAGTGACCATTTAATAAAAAATTCAAACCATATCTGAGGATTAAGCTTGAGTCCATAAATCATCTCTTTTCCACTGTTCATGTGCAACATAACCTAGAGGTTGCATGACATAAACTTTTTCAGAAATATCACCACATAGAGGAAGGTACTTTTGACATTCATTCAAAACATTTGCTGATTTTAACAATCAAGAAAGAAAGAAGACAAAAATAAATCATTGCTAAAAATGTGTCAATCATCTTAAAAGTCTGACTATCCTTTGGCAGCTATCTTTGAAATGATCTATTTTGCCTTCCAAAAGATTAATTGTAAGTACTTTGTGGCTTAATTCAGTTTTTGGGACAATGTTACACATTATTGTCCATTTGCTTATATTTTCTTTAAAAAAAATTGAGCTTCCTATGTACCATAATTATGTGACGGCTCAACCATGTACCCACCTTTGTACTTTTTTTTTGAAAATATTGCATTTGATAATTAGGAAGTCATGATCATATATATTTGACAACTTTGGGGTTCAAATTGAGATAGTAAACATTTCAAGAGCCAAATTAAGTGTTTTTTTAACTTCAGGGGCTAAACTGAAATTCCCAATTGTTTTTGTTAGTGATTAGATTGGTAAGTACAATGTGGCCGTACCAGTCCAATACCAAACCACCAGTTACCATTCAGAACTTAATTGTTTTTTCTTCCAGTACTTCACAATTCTTCTTCATAGCATTAGCCATAAAATAGAAGGATATTTTCTTTCTCTTGATGTAATGTATTAGTAGTTAAATTTGAAAAGTACTGGCAAGTTATTTGGATATTCTAGCTTGTCTCAGTGGGACAGTTTGTGGTTTGTGGTGGTGATGAAATGGAAATTATTATTGACAAAGAGTTACTTGTGGTGCAGGGTCTAGAGGTCCTATATTAAATAATGGTTTCTTCTTCCAGTGAATCTTCCTTCTGAAAAATTTTGAGTTTTGCATTCTAGTAATTTTGTGATTGTTATTGTGTCAACTTTTATGATTGGTATCCAATCAATTTAATCATTTCATGATATGATAGCATCCATTCTTGAAATTGTCAGTTATGATGCATTCTCCACTAATGGTTGTAGATGTTAGGTTCGTTTGATGTGTATGCAAGGAAAACTGAATGATTCCATCGTGCTTAATTTTGAGTTCAAGTAGAGATTTTTTTGAAGTTATGCTAAGGACAAGTTATATTAATCATGTGATAATTGCAGGAAACTTATGGGTGATCTGATAATTAAGTTGATGCCTTTGGTCGGGGATTCATCAAAGGCCCAATTGTATGGATGCCCTAATCTTTAGCATCAAAGGCCCAATATGCCTGAAACACCAGCTTAGCCACTTGAATTTGTGAAGGCTACTTTTCCTGCAACTGAAGAATGAATGACCTGACTTAAGAATCCGTTGCTGCAGTTTGTGCCGGTGTGGGTTTCCCAGTGCCAAATATTAGTGATAGGGCAATTTTAGTGGATTTATCTAACTAACAATTTCCCATGGGAATACTTATCTGGCTTTGCTAGCTACTGTCTGACAGCCGTAAGACATAAAAGCCATGCAGTCTTAGCATTGAAGAAATCAGAAAGAAGTTGGCAGAACTCAACTAGTAGCAAGACAAGGGGATCAATTTGTTTTTTTGTTTTCAATAGTAATTATTGGGAATCAAATTGTTGTTAACGGTTGACTGACTTGAATTTGTAGTTCCCTTGCCACATTGATGCTCACATTACTGGATAATTGCGACTTGCAGTTGCAGGGATGGACTCTTTTAGTCTTAAATGATATATATAATGTGAGTTGATGTGTGCTATGAGATAGTACCAGAGTTCTTCCATGGAAAGGGTAAGTGAATGGGCTGTTAGATTGTAGAGATAAATTTTTGCAAGATTTTTAAATGTCTAGTTTTTTTAGATTGAAATGACGTGGGTTATATATTTAAGTTGCATCCAGTTCCATTCTGGAGGGTATCAATATCTGGTTCCACTTTATGCCTCAAGCCCACTGGTGCTTATAAGGACCGAGGGCCACTCATAGCCATAGGGAACCTGGCAACTCATCTTTTCATAAATATTTGAGGCCCTTCCGATATTCTCAGATTCATTATTCTCCATTGCTTTCTCATTGTGCTGCTATCAATTGACTTTACAGTGGGCATCTCCTGCAAATGCAAAAAAAGGTGTACGGGACGTATCAGTGATTTTCTATTATTGTTGTTGTTTTACTCAGTGATTTTCTATTATTGTCATTGTTTTACTTTGAACCATGGAATCCATTTCTGTGATCACTTGAATTTTAAATTAAGGTAAACTATCCATATATGGGTAGCTAAGGAAAGTTTATGGAAGAATTACAAGACTACAACATGTTCTCGGTCTTTATCTTACATGCACTCAGTTGAATGTATCTTTTTATTCCAGCATATCCATTTTAGACTTGAAAAGTTAATGTTTTTTTGGATGGATTTATCACTATCTCAACTATTTTTATGGTTTTGTTTCTTGACACTGATGTTATGTATTAGTTGTGGTTCACCTTGGTACAATGTTTCCTGTTCTTGCCACCCGTTCAAACATTGCCCGCTTTTTTTTTTTCTAGATAGAGAATACAATCTGTAGCAATAATTTGATTATTGTAGACACTCCCATTAGTTCTGCTCAGAATGAAAATAATATTCTTCATTCCCTACCCATTTTTTATTTCCAGGTAGTCCTTTGGACAGTCTAGTTTGTACTATTGATTTGATTGTATCTATCTAGCAGCTGGACTAGTTTTGCCAACTAATATGATTGCAAATGATATATTTGTTTTAATAATTTAGGTGTTTAGATTCCGTGATAGATATTTTTTTCATTGGGAGATAAATTTAAGACATTATATATGCACACTCATAAGTCATGCATATTCACGAGTTAATTTTAGCAATTATAAATGATAATTTTAGATATTCTCTGATTAATTTTGAAGATAGATGGCTTTTTCACTGTGAGATAAATTTGAGAAACAATTTATATACACACACGTTAATCTTTAGTGACAATTCTAAAATCTAACCACAGGCACCCTGGTAAAAACAAAATCACTACACGAGATACGTTCTGAGTACACTTCATGTGCACTCGGTAATGACACGACTCGTCCCTCATATCCATATGCTCCACATTTTTCATGTTGTCTCCTTTCTTGCCCTCATTAATTCCCATGGGCCCAGCAATGATTGGACATAGATTCAAAGAATCATAATATTAACCATTTTTCTTCTGCAGGTAACAAGTAATGGATAAATGATGATGAATCACGTAATCTACAGAGGCCCGTCAATGGACGCTCGCAGGTCGATCTCCTGCGTCCATGCGCCCTTCTCCTGCGTATGGATGTGCCAGTAAGTTTGTGCTAATGCATCTGGATCCAACGTTGTGTTCTGTTCTCCAATTGACGATCTACTACATGCATTCAGAAAAAAAAAACAGTAAGATCAAAGAATTGATTCGATGTAAAATCTTATGCGCTGCTGACCTTGGAGAACCAATAGCCCCGTCGATGATGACATGCGTGACGTGAATTCCAGACGATTGGAACTCCCTCGCAAGGCATTGAGACAATCCCCTCAGAGCAAATTTACCGCAGGCTGCAACACCAGTTACGTAATTAATTAACGCCCTCTTAGCTTTTAGCACAGTGAGGTTGCTAATTAATCTTACTTAGCTCACAGTAGCCTGCAAATCCAATAACCGAGGCGGAAGAACCGGTGAAGATTATGGTGCCTCTGCCCCTCTCCACCATGCCGGGAATAACCTAATCGATATCGAGCCAGCAGATAATTAAGCTACATATGTACATGAGTGAAAATGATGAATAAGTTTCGGTACATGTTGGGCGCAGTGGAAGGCTCCGACGGCGGAGACGGAGAGGGAGCGCTCGAAGGATTGGAGGGTGACGGCGGTGAAACTGATGGGTGGGCAGGAGACGGGCGGCTCGCATGCATTGAACACCAGCACTTCGAGGAAGCCGAGGGAGAGCACCACCTCGAAGGCCTCGCGGACCGACTTGGAGTCGGAGCAGTCGATGCGGATGGCAAACACCTGCGCTTTCGCCTCGCAGGCGATCTCCTCCGCCAACACAGATAGCTTACCTAGACAAATTCAGAAGATTTACACTTGTTATTAATTCGGAAAGTAGAAAGAGGAGCTAGAATTGATTGATGGGTGGGTGGGTGAGTGCCGAGGTCACGGGCCAGAATGGCGACGGTGTAGCCTTCGCGAGCGAACTTGCTGGCGACGGAGCGGCCGAGCTTGGGGCCGACGCCGATGACGGCGGCGATGCCGCGGGGGGAGCTGGAGCATGACATGGACCGCACGCTAATTGTCGTCGACATGATTAATGGAAGAGAGAGAGAAAGGGAGGGGGGTAGAACATGCAGCGGGCGCGGAATGTGGGTAACGTTGATGGAACATGTATATGTTAATGACCTCAAACGGAGTACGGAAGCTGAGATATCTTCTTTGGGTTTTTATCGCCTTTTCTGGGTTAATTCCATGGAGATTGCTGCTATCCGATCAGATTTGGACTGCCGCCACGTTTGGCCCTCGGCGGTGTGTACGTGTCGTGGTGTGGTCTTCTCGAGGCATACCAAGGATGATAAAGATACAGACGGCTGCAACCCTCGCTCGAATGGACGTGTCATCTGATTAAAAGAATTTGAGAGATGGGACGAGGGAAGGAGTCTGTGTATGTGTGTCAATCCATGTATGAGGCTAAACTGAGCGTGTATTTCGGCGTGCAAGATATACGTTCCAATAACAAAAAGGCAGTGCCTTCAAAATAGTCGGAAATTATGAAAAGTGCCCTTTCTAATTAAGAAAAACATCCAAAAGCTACTTGGACAAAAAAATAATAATATATGCCAACTTAATTGCAAATTAATAGTAGAACTAACCATCCATATCACAACTGAATTCATAATATTAGAGCTAATATTTTAAGCTGTTTAGGGAATAAAGTAAAATTTATAAATCTAACATGTGATCATGCGTAAGGTAAATACATTTTTGTAGCAACAAAAGGAGTGAAATTTGAGGGCAATGTTTCGTTAGGAGGGGGAAAAAAAGGTGAGTAGTAGGAACAGTGACATTTTCGCTTGTTCTTCAAACAAAATTTGTCTACTTTTTGTTTTCACTTGTTTTCTGTTTCATCCAAATTCTCCGAAATCATTCCCAACTACAAGATATACAATGTTACCTGTTCAATCAAGGAGGCATACTGACCTGACCTTAGACATATGAGAAGCAGTAGTATTCGCAGGCACCTTTCTTACAGAGTCAAATGAACCTGGGGCTAAACTATACGACCAAGTAATGGGGGATGGTTAGAAATTGCAGAGATTGCTTGAGGTACATCAAACCAAGAAAACAAAAGGATGAGCTCTATCTGTTCAGCAGCCAACAAAGATTAGAATATTGGACTAAACTGGGTACTTGCCATATCAAATTACATTTAAAAGACAAGTGTAAGGTGGAAGGGAGCATAATATTTGAATACAAAACTTTGTGTAATTAACCAAACCAATAGACAAACAAGACAGGTAATACACTCGAGCTTACTAGGAAGTAACCATGTGCTTTTTCCTACTGTACAATGAATCAGGCATGCAATTGAGACATTTTTAACGCTGCATACAGTAAAAGTTACTGAACTGAAAGCCGCTGAAGATGATCAAGGAAGACTTCAAGGCTAACATCATCTGTGAATAAGATATCTCCACCAGGTGGGGGAGGATTGTTGGAGTTGTATGTGACGGATGGGTTCAGTTTCACCAAAAGGAAACGAGCCTGAAATAATAAGGATTTACCCATCTAATCAGTTACCATCAGTTGGATAGCATCAGAAGATATGCATTCATTCATTTAAGTTTGATGACTTCCACAAATTCAAGCGTTGTCAGTTCAAAGCTTGAAAATAGCACCAAAGTATTCTAAGAGCAGCCCGGTGCACGAAGCCAATGTAAAGTTCCGAAAAGGGTTGAACTACATTGAGTTTATTGTACGCAATCTTATTTTGTATTGCAAGAGGTTGTTTCCACGATTCCAACCCTTGACCACAAAGTCACACGACATCAACTTTACCGTTGCACCAAGGCTCCCCTTCTAAAATGCAGCCGAAATAATTTAATGATCCAAAAACAAGTAATGAGTTTGCAACTATTTCCTAGGAATTTAAGTTATGGGAGTTCTCAATTAATTCCTAGGAATTTAAGTTATGGGAGTTCTCAAGTAATGAGTTTGCCGAGCTCACCTAGTAAGATAAGGCTTAATTGTTGTCAGAGTTCTCATGAATGCAATACACAGGTTAAAATAAATTGAGGTTACAAGTCTCTTTCGTCCAATATTTTGACAAATGTAAGGTTTGTGAAGTATTAGAAATGACATGCAAGCTGTGGCAACATACTACTAGTTTCATGGATTTTCTCAGCAGAAATCAATCATAATAGGTAGAAATCAGTATATGGTGGCATGGATCAACCAAAATCTGCAACTCATATCTCAGTTTTAGACAATGCATCTGGTTTTGGCTCATGAAGACATACAACAAGGATAATCAACAGAAAAGATAAGGGGTTTTCCTTCACTGCAATCCAATAAATAGTGAGATTTCTTCACCTCTATTCAATCGCTGTCCAAAGTATAACCATCCTACCCAAGCTGCTTTCCTATAAAATATTAACTACTAAGACAGTTCATGTCACTTGACACGCTGTCAGATAACGGACGTTATAAGTATTCCACATTTCCACAAAAGAAAGAAAAACATTCGGATTTTAAATTTTCAATGATGCCATATCCTAATAAAATCTAACAGTACAACAACTGGTAAAAAAAATAATGTCTCCCTTGTTGTATTCAAGACTTAAGATTTAGTAGTCTCATATTTACTTGTGTTCTCAGGCATAATACAGGTTATTTATGTGTATATAATTCAGGTGCCATCATTCTGACTCAAGGAGAGAAAAGAAAGTAACCTGGGAGCCATGCTGGTCACAAACAACCAAACGAGGAACAGGAAATCGCTCTTTCATTATTGCATCTGCTTCCTCACGTGGAGCTTTAAGCAAATAAGCAAATGTCTGCACAAAATAGAAGTCATTAAGATTAAACAACCACAATCAACGAACATCTAAATGAGGATAACATTAAATAAATATAAAAAATGAAAATTAACCCTGGTGGATAAAAGCACCATTTCATCAAGCCAATTGAGTTTATATTCAGCATTCACACAATGCCTAGCAGCAGCCAGAGTAATTATATAAAAGCAAGAACGCACAAGCAGAAGCTGGAGAAGCAGGATAAATATCTAATAACTTTTATCATCTGTATTGCTACTACATAATGCAGAGTGGGGTGCATAGATCATGACCATGATTTTGGTATTTACCAGAGATCAACCAATATGATATGCTGACTTGTAAATGGTGAAAAAAAGACTGAGTACATACTGCCTTTGCTCCACATTCTAAAGCTTCTTAAAAGATCTTTTTTTTCCCTTTTACAGCCTTAAACTAGTAAATATTGCTTCATAATAAGGATAGCCAAATTCCATAATAAGGATATATCCATAATAGTTTCAATCGTGATGTTTCTGCACTTTAGTAAAAGCAGCATTCTTAATTTTCTTCCCAGAATTTTTTTTAAAAAAAATTGTGAACATCCCATGAACCAATTGATAGTCCGTCACATCAGTTATTAGTTGCATCAAGATAAATCAAAATAATTTGTTTTTACAAAGCTCGAATTGTATTCTATTGTTTGAAATTTCACAGCAAATGAAATGCTAATGGCTTGCATCTCTAACAATTATCCTTTTTTCTAAAACAGATATGACGTACGTATATTTGCTGCTTACATAGTGATGATTTGTTTTTTTCACTCGGTCACAATTTGTAACATAACAAATAGCTAGATTAAGTGATGATTTGTTAAATCAATTACCAAATACCAAAGACTAACCCCAGCAAAAAGGAGGAAGAAAAATAAAAACAATGACGAGCAATAAGTTTGCCAAATTGCAGATTGCTACATGATAAATCCATGATCCTGTATGTGTACTAATACACTAACTCAAATCGAGATTGAAATAATCAAGTAGTAGAGACAGGCTAGTTAACTAACGATGAACTGGAAGTCATTCAATCATCCTCGAAGTTTGGGTCTATTGGTGGATCATTGAATGTTGAATCCATATATCCTCGGTTTTCTGTTGAAATTGTTATTTGCTTGACTACATGGAATGAGGACAGATGAGGGACATATAATGATTGGATCTAAGGACCTAGTAGATGGAATCCACCAGTAAATCCATATCAGGAAAATGAGATGCAAGGTAGTACCGTGGACAGTGCATAAAGTTTGTGAATCCTTTTACTTATAGACCATACAAGCAAGAGTGACAATGTAGTACATTAAGCACATAATTAATTTTATATTTCGTAACAAATAAGAGTGCCAAGCTTCAGAAAGGCAATCAGAGTAAGAAACCAAGAAATAAAACAACTTGTCAAGATACTTAGGATGTCCAAAACCTGCCAACTGCAGTTTAGGCAAAAATTGAGTAACCTAACTGGATTAAGATCCAACCAATACAGGGATAATGACAAGTGCATGAAATTAGCCTTATCCCTAACCTTAGTTACAAAGGAGCAACATCTTACTGGTGACAATGTTGCCAAAGCTTGCATTGTTTCACGTGATCAAGGAAAAAAGCTAAACCTTATACAATTCCTATGCTTTTTGAAGAAGGGATGAGATGTCAAATTATTGTATTCTAGAAGTCACAGATCTCTAACACGCAAATACTCACCTGTTCAAGAAGTAATGGAAAAGGAAACAGGTATAGATCAACATTATTTTTTCCAAAAGTAATTATTAATGAATAAAATTCTAAAAACTATGTTTTTCATGCTAAATCCTAGAGGGTACAAGAAGGCAATCAAAACTAAATCTCAAGAAGCAGTAGCTATATATAACCTCATGTTCAGGTTGATTTTGGTAGCCAGCATTTCGCCATTGTGCAATGCTTGCTCCATGAAATACAACTACAGTAAAATATGAATCCAGAAGAAGGATCCTGTCGGCGGCAATTGCAGTTACATCCAGAAGAACTGGTTCGGGGGAAGAATGAAAGGAGTAAGAAATCAGTGATGGTTGGATCATGACAACTGCATTTGCAACATTCTCTCGGTTGAGAATCATCCTGTAGTATGCTGTCTCATCGGGGCTATTGTTAAAGACCTGCATGAAATACCATTACTAGGCAGTAGTAATTAATTGCAAAAAAAATGACAGCGCATTGCCTAAAGAAATGGTCTTGCCTGCACAAATTGTGAACGCCTCAAATGAAACATAAACTGAGGAAATATTGATAAACGTGGAGACAAACTAAAAGAGGATGGGCTGTCTTTCTGGTAATCCCCAAACTTGGAACATAATCGGATCAGCGATCGATCAAGCCACCTTATTGGATCAAAATCATCCTTACAAAAACAAGAAGTAATACAAAGTTGTAGTAACAACCATCAAATGAAGAAGAAAGCAAACCGATAAGGCAACCATAAAGTAGGACACAGCCTTACATGGTTTAATCTAAACATTTGAAAGTACTTAAGAGAATCAAGGTTGTGAAATTGAAAAAAGAAAACATATAAGAGAGTAACTGAAAAGGATATTTCATGAAAACAACAAATATAATATTGCTCTATATTTTTTCTCAGATTACAAGCTTCCAACTTAGTAACAAAGTGACAATTACTAGAATATGATAGATATTATTCAATGGAAAAGGACCTATTACATCTAGGTACATAAGAGCTGAAAATAATACCTAATAGCTAAACAACCAAGGTGGGGACTAAACTAAACTTTTACACACCCTTCAAGGTAGAGCATAGATACCAATAAACATCTAACTTGCTAGAAAAATAAAGGACAAAATCCCATAATTTCAATGTAGGTCTACAAAGTATGCTGCTTCTACCTTTCCTTTTTTAACATATTCCCTTCTTAAAAAGAAATATGCTGCTCCCTTTCTAAAATAAAGATAATTAGATCAATAAATGTATTTCCTTCTTTCCTTTTTGAATCTTGTCTATTTTTCCAAAGCTGCTGAAGAGATTTTCAGCCATTCTTTTTTCCCCCCAAATATGGGCCCTACTTGACGATGAGTGAATGAACATAAGCTAGGGCTTGATTAAGGAGTTGGGCTTGAGGAGCTTAGCATGAAACGGGCAATGGGGATTGCCACAAGCAATCAACAATTAGGAAGGTGCAAAGTGTTGTGTGAGTTCAAATTTTTCACACACTTTCTATGTGATAAGGCTGAAGATCCACAAGAAAGAAACTGTGATTCCAAGCACTTGACCTGTGAGATCACGCTGAATGGGAGACGAAGAAGGATCTATAGAAGATAGATCACATATATGGAAGAAGCAACATTAAGCAGTTGATGGATGGATGAGAGGATTTCTGGTGATACCTGTGATGACATGAAGTGGCAACTTCAATGAAATCTTAATTATAGGAGCTAAAGAACCACTTGTGAAATGATGGTGCATGAGCAGAACAAGGAAGGACCAATAGCAAGGTCAAGAAGGATGGCTAAAGTATGTAGCCGTGAGGGAAATTTTTGTTGATTCTTGTACTTTTCCACTGCTACTGCAAAGTTGGCCATTGCGCCTAGTTTGCTTGAATGTGCAACCACACATCACGGAGCATTGGTACTACTACTTCTCTCTGCTTAGTCATGAAGAGGCAGCACGAACAGTTCAGCTGTTAGTATGAGCAGGTTGAGTGTCAGGGGATGAGGACAGCCAGCGCATCTGCACTGCTCGAGGTCATTATCCTGGATGAGAATACTGAGATAATGTCACCTGAAGAGGACGTTTACAGTAATGAAGGGGGGATATGATATTTGGAGTGTGACACTGTACATGAAAGATTGAGTGGAATCTTTGCTTTAATTAGTTTACAATCCACATCACTGCCCTCAATGCATTTTTGCAGCCTATATGGTTTGATAATGTTTTATAGTATAATCTCTTTACTTAACAAGTGCAAAACTGGCAATTCCTTAGCATAACCTAACTTTAATCTATAAATTTCAAAGATTCAAAGGAGAAAGCAATTGGAGATAGCCACCAAATAAATACAATGGGAGTGATAGGTATCATAACTTTAGGCAAAAGCTAACGTAAATTAAATTCATTATTAGTTTCTTAAATGCAATTAACTATGTAAAATACCTCTATTTCCATCTTAAGAGAAACTAAACGTGCCATGACTGCAGCAGCAGCTTCTTGATCAAAACCAGCAAGCAAATCCTACAGAAGAGAGAGATGGTGGGTTAGCAATGTATTAAAATAGATACAGAAATTGACTGTATCCTAAATCAATATATCAATATATATATATATACACATTAGGTAGTTATAGTTCTCCTTCAACAACCATTAACTTTAAGCCTTTCAATAAACAAGAGCTCGTGATCTCGATTATTTGAGTCAACTACTGGGTTGAATACATCACTAGTAATATTCAGATATTTTAAGTCAACTTTAGTAACATTAAGTAGAAATTTCTTTAGTCTCCCATGGCACATCTTACCTTCAATAAGTTGCCTTCAACAATGTCTAATCCATTTTCTCTTATTTATTGTTTATTGAATCTACAGTAAATCATTCTATAAGTACAGTATCTTTTAATTATCATTTCTAGTAACCATGATTGGTTTACCTGCACATCAGCAGGACCAGTTACCCATCTTCTAGACAGAGTAGTCACTCGTAATCTCATTTGGCCATCACTATGTTGATAACTGCAAAAATAATGTGTAACGTAATCAACATAGCCCCTGGTTGCTGGTAGTGAGACAATGAGAAAAAAAAAATCCAAGGATTGCCCATACTATGTCAAAAATTGGAAGTAGAATTGGTTGCTCGGATGTTGAGAGATTGGTTCTGGACCATCTTTCCTGGCTATCTCAAATATGAGACATAATGATGTCTTTTTATCAAGTCCACACATCTTCCAAGCAGTTGTGTTCCCCTGACCAACAACTGTCTCTGCACAAAGAGGTCCTTTCTGGCAAAATCACCAAGAACTACCATTAAATTAATAATCAATGATATAAAGGTAGCATTACAATCAACCCACTTTTTCAAGAGAAGCACAGGGACCTATGATACCCTGAACTTTTACATCCTTCGAGCAATTAACTTCGAACACACCACTGTGAAAATGTTCCAGAAGGGACACCAAAAAAAATTCAGATGTGAGTCGTGTTAACTGAGATTATTTTATGAAGTGCAAAATTACTTAAAATTCACAAAAGGATGAAGAAGATAGGGTTATTAGAAAAAATAAGACTACAATCATAAGATGCATTTTTCAGAGAGACAACTTACTTAAATGCTAAACCAAGATCATAATCAGTTGACTGAAAAATTCGTCGAAGTGAATCCTTAAAAACAGAGTGGCCAAAACTCTCTGCAAGAACAACAATACCTCCTGTCCTCTCAACTGCAACTTTAAGTTCTGCCACACCAACCTAAAAAGACACTTTGCAAATGATTAACATAAAGCTATAATAAATGGTCCACAATTCCAATATTTCACTATAAAAAAGACTTTAGATGGCCGAGGTTGGCAAAGAAAACAAGCAATATCTAAAGGAATCCATTGCATTAACACATCCATATTTTCAAACACTACAACAAACCAAAAGAAGTTTTAAGAGTATTAAACATTCAGGTCATGCTCATCTCAGTATGCACATAACTATTTATCCTGCCAATATTTTCTGGTGTTAGTAAGATTACATAAATCATTATAAGAACAGTTATTACATCTATCAACAAGGTCTACCCAACTTTTCATGTACATATTTATATTGCCTATGCATACTGCAACATAATGTAACACAACAAAAGGTCAAAATTATTGATCATTTTTATCTCATATATTTGGCATGTCATACTGTATCGCCAATACATACCACAATTACTGCCCATATTGACAGTGAAATCACCATTCCCAGTCGTACTTCAACCTTGAATTGAATTATTTAATAATATTATTCATGCATCAAGAGTTGAGTTTTTGGCAACATGATTTTCTTTTTTTTTTGATAATCCAAGTACCCAGTTCTTCGAATCTACTAATCTTGGACGTGACCGGCCCGGCCCCACGGAGAATTCTCACCGGCCACCAAGCTAAATCGGAAAGCACTCGCGGAGGCCCATCCAAGCGGCCAGTGTTCTTAGAGTTGTCTTCCCACGGGAGGAAAATCCCTGCAGTGTACCGCAGCTGAGATTCGACTAACCGCTTTGAGGGCCTAACCATTGCACCGTAGCCCCGGGGGCGGCAACATGATTTTTCGTGCTACATCAAGTGGTATCAAAGTCAAATTCTTGATTTTATGCTACATCCTGATGGTCAAATTGAGAGGTTATTAGTCGTAGTTTAGGGAATCTATTTAAATGTCAAGTAGGGGGGAAATAGAAATTTGAGATTCTATCTTACTCATTGCCGAGTTTGCTTATAATAGTTTTGCAAAACATTCTACAAGTAAAAGTCCATTTAACATTGTCTTTCTGAGTCAAACTCTTTATAATGGTCAAACTCATTATCCGAACAATTAAGTTTATTACCAACTATTTCCCTCTCTACCACTTTTCACCTATGTGAATCAGCTGAGAGTTTTCTTTAGAATAATACAAGTCAATATTAAGATCAAACTTGCATTCAATAATGAACTTTATAAAATTCATGTAAATAAGCATCATAAACAGAGTATACATGCTTAATCCACTATTCCTTTTCGTATTACGAGAACATAGCTCCTAATATTTATATTGTTGATTCACCACTTGAATTAAACATTACGCTTTGAATATATAGGATCTAACATATTATCAAGGGACATTAAAACCTCCTTATCTGTTAGTTGATTTATCTACAAGCAGTGCTCTGACCACTTTAGCGGCAACTATTCCTCCCCCATTATAGCAGACCCATATTAATGAGTGTGTTATAGATATGCAGTGTGCTAGCTCCCCATATAAGTACTATACTTAGTCCACTAGAAACGAGTCTCAAGTACAAAAGACACATGGATCACAGAAGAGAAACTACATCACATGACTTATTTGCTAAGAATTAACAAGATGCATCAAAATATATAAAGACGCCCTTAATTGTTCGCTTCATACTTGTGTGTCGCAAGACTTGACGGAGCATCTTGCTCCCTTACTCAAGGAATAGACTTCTTCTTAGTGAAGAGGAATAACATAATTAGGTTTTCATAAGTCACGGTTAAGGTTTTAATAAGCCATTAGGCTTTTTATAAATTTTCTTATTTAAATTCTGTTATTTAATTTTTAAATTTTAAATTTATTGGAATTTTGAGTAACTCAGTCAGATTTTTGCAAAGATCTGATCATATTCCCAATCTATAAAAGGGATGAAGATGCATGCATTAAATCATCTTTTCAATTTAATAATATTATTTACCTCTTCGTTCGTCAACAGTTGAGTTTTTGTTCATCCTACATCACCATCTTTGATTGGACCAATAAATACCAACTGTACCACCTGATATGCTGTAGTATTTTGTACCCTAGAACTAAGTATGACTAACAAAAAAAAGTGTTTCACTCTAAAACAAAAAATCATGAAAGCTCCAGTGAATTGAATATTCTGAGAGTGTATACTCTGAATGTTTAATCCCATTTAAACAAGATTAAAAAAATAGAAAATTAAAAAAAATGGACTAACATAAGTATCCAGTAAAAACATTAGAACATGGCAGTATAAACAGTGGCTCATTAAGGCAAAAAGTAAAACACCGAACACTTTGACAACACTATTCGAGGTCAATATGACTATCACATCAAATAAAAAGATGAGGCTTTAAATAATTAGGTGAATACAGACCTGATCAAGTGCACAAGCAAACAAATCCAGCACATGGCCTTGGTGAACAAGTTGCTTTGAAAGGACCTCATAGAATTTGACGGCTTTATTATAAAGTGCGGCAGCTCCTTTATCAAGATCTTTGTGAGAACGAATTGGTTCAGAAAGATTCTTTGATACAATCTGCAAGCATTATGATATTCTCAGGTTTACTCACAATCTTAAGAAGGAAAAGAAAGGCAATTCATAAACAGCACAAAAAGGCAATATATCAGACAGGTGTATTACAAACTTGATATACTAGATTATTATCAAAAAAAATATGTGTAATAGTTTACAATAAACGCACAATTGTACAGGAGTTATATCCCTTATGAAATGCTGTCAAATAACAGTTTTACCTCTCAAAGGTTTACTCTCCTACATGAGCTTTGTTCACATCACACAGTCCTTGTACTGTTCCCAAAGTATTAACACAAATAAAAAAACTAAGTCAAGATTTGAATACCATGGAATATTTAGGGAAGAATTATAGATATGTTGCACCAACATACACTCAAATCACGGGAACATGTGAGTTGTTATTTGTATGATTTGAAAGCTTATGTCATGCCAAATGGCATGGTCACAACGTATCATTCTTGTAAATTATCAAAATTTGAAACTAATTGACGTAAGTAACAATCTCATGCCACCGCCTATGTCAATTGTGTCGATGAGTATGGTAACATGTCAACATTGAGCATGGTTTGGCGCACGTAAGATGAATTCAAGCAACATTTTTCTTTAGTTTGTTTCTCCAAAATTGTAACTTAATTGATCATCAAGTGTCACTCTTATATTTCAAGGTTAACAAACTTTATCTCAACACCCATTGAACCATATCAAGTGTTAGCACAGCACAGTGACAAATCTATATGTTCTAACTAGAAACTAAAGCTTCGGCAGGTAACAATATTTCAAACAAAGAAAAAAAAACTTACCATATTGATCAAGCCATTGAAACAGTAAAAACGATAACAAGTGAGACAACGTACCAACACATGGTACAATTATAAGAAAAAAAATAGTTTGAAAAAAAATGCACAAAACATCTAGATTGACAAAAGAAAAGTCCATAGAACTTCTACTCCCAAATTAGAAGATTATGAAAGTCTTGGTGCCAATTAGCATGAATGAGACTTACTGATCCAGATCCTTCGGTAGATGGGCCACCAACAAAAGTCATTATCCTTGCTCCGGAACCAGGAACACAGAGCCCCAACAAACTAGCTGCAATACTTAGTGCAGTACTTGTACATCTTGATGCACGTTGGTCAGCAGGAACAGGCCAAGGGTCTCTTGGAAGCTCTTCAAGTACCTTCATCCAAATAGACCGAAAAATGTATGTCAACGTTATTGTTTATCTGCTAAAATATTTATCTCGCAATACACCAAATGAGAAAGGGAGGAAAATGTTATTTCCACCAAATAAACAAATTCCAAAATTCCAGATCTCATAACTATGTTTAGCATGTTATTGAAGACGTAGTCTTGCATATAGATCAACTGTTCAATGGACAAGGGATAAGATTCATGTAGCTTGACCCCAACTAATTGGGACCAAGATGGCTTCTTGTATATCATTTTGACATGTTAAAATAAGGTTCCTACTTTCTAGAACATAGTCTTAAGAAAACCAGATTACCTGAAACTAAATATGTTTCAAATATTATTAAAGATGCCAACAGTCAGGAAATTACCTATCTGAATCCTATTTATGAGTTAATACTTCAATAGGTAAAAAGAGCATGGTTATCACAGTGAAATATATGCAGCTGACTTTCTTCTCTCCTCCAATATATGAATATGGCATATGCTTCTTTTCGTTTTAAAATCTTATAAGAAATGATAACACATTTTAATAGAATATACTAGAATTAGAAACCTCACCGAATTCAAGACAAATTCGCACTCTGAGGCAGGCAAGAGGAATCTAGCAATACTCTCTGGTGAGAGGCCATCCCTAGGCCCTGCAATTACCCCCACATTTGGCCTTGGCCTCCCAGCAAAGAAACACATTTGCTCCAGGAGCTGCTCCTTAGTGATTTCCTTTGATCCCTTGAACACATAAGATTTTGACATATGTCCAAACCCTAATTCATGAACCTGCATACGATACAATTTAATTTATATGGGCCATAGTTAGCTGAAAATTCAGATAGAAAGTCACCAGGTAGATGTAAGTACCTGTACATAAGTTCCAAAAGTGATTAAACCAACAAGGGAATTCTCAGGCAAAAGCTCAATGGCCTGGGACAAGGAAGACTTCAAGAACATAATCTCCTCCTCTATCAGACATGTGTCAACAACAAAGAGGAACACTGCAGGCATTTTAGGGCCAGTATCTGGGGAGGATGCATACTCAATGGTTGTATACTGAGGAAAAAGCTCAGCAGGGAGGTTTTCCTCAGAAATTGACATATAATGCTGGGGAAAGTGATTCCGCTGAAAGCAAAATGGGCATACCCAAATCTTGGCAACATAGTCAACAACAGAGAAAGGGTTGAGTATGGAGCGACAGATCCGACACCTAAGAGGCGAGTAAGGCAACACTGGCGTATCAGGAATAGGTTTTAGAGGAGTGTACATAGCGGCAATTGGTATCACGCAGCTCAAAGCTTCCTGCTTTGTGCCCGGGAATGTGTTCCATGTCATCCGCACTCCATCCTGTGTCTCTAGGTCGACGAACTCCGACATTCTCAAGGGATTGTTAAATCGCTACAGCAGCTGGTACTACTTGACTGCTAGTCCTAACTGGTTATCGTCCTTTGAGTGGATTGTTATTCGCGCCAAAGTGCTGCTGAACAACAAAAATAAGCATGAGAGATTAGTAATGATAACAACACCTAAATGCTGATGCCTCTCAGAACTTATCCATATAAAACAAGATGATCGAAATTTTAAAAGATCAGCAGACAGATATTCCACTAAACGGACGAATTTAGTACAAGAAGAAATCCAGTTTTTATCATCAAAGATCATGTTACTGAATTCTCCTTAATTAGGAGTAAGCATGAAAGCTCAAAGCAAACTCCTTTGCGAAACCCATAATTCTTTGGAAAAGAAAACATCTCCCGAAAATCAATATCGAGAACAAGTTCATAAACTGGATCGGCAAAACCTAGAACACGCCAAAGAAACTTACGGCTAAATTCCAATTCCCCCAAGGCATCTGAAGCACCACGCGTTGCAATAAGAGAAAACCCTAATTAGAGCTGAAACAAATACTGTGGCTGTTCTCGGCTTTCGGTCCCCCAGCGGAAGCGACCAGGAGTTGATGAAATCGAATCAACCGAAGTGGGTTAGGGCAGCGAGCCGAGCGTCGCGTTTCTCTGCCGCGCGGCTGAGACCGTTAAGATCCGCGAACCCAAATGCGCGTCTAATTCCCATTTGCCCTCACTGCGTTATCTCACTTAAGTTGAGATTAGCGCCAGATGTTTGAATCACGCACGTTTACGGTGGGAAAGTATGGAAATGAAGAAGAAAATTTCGATATTGTAAAAATATATTGAAATTTTCTAAATTATCATTTACTTTATAATTTGGATATATTGTAAAAATATTATTATGAATGTGTTAATGCAAAACTTATTATCAATAATAACTTAAGTTGCCCCGGAAATGGTGCAAGAAGGATGTTTTCTTAATTTCATAAGATTTTAAAGATTCAGTATTAATTTTAATAAATAAATTTTTATTAATAAATGATTGATATAAGAATGTTAAATTGATAAAATCAAATTAATTATTTTAAAATTAATAGATGTAAATTATATATTTAATATTAATTAATAAATAATAATGAAGGTCTATTGTTCAATATTTCAGATCCGCTTTTTATTCTTCTTCCTTTATTTTGTCGGCGGAGGTCACACAAAAATCTTGTATGGAGATGGCCGAGTTTTCGATAGAACGAGTGGATCCACGTGTTGCCCGGATCCGCCACGTCATGCTAGCGCTGAGTTTTTCTTTTTCTCACTAAATTAAAATCCTTTATCCATCCATCCGAAGGACCAGAGCAGCGCCATCGAACTATGGCGTAGATTAGCAGAACGGAGGAGTAGATCGCGCCCATGGCCTCCGTCTCCGCTTACTCCCCGCTTCGCCCTTTCGTTCATGGCCGCTGCAACCCATCTCACTCTCGTCTCTCCTCTCTGCTTCTCCCCTCCCCTTTGCTCCCCGTCCCTCTTGGCTTCGCATGCTTGAGCCTCCGGTCCAGTGTCAGGGTCAAGAGCCACGCTGCCGCTGACGATCCTGCGCTGCTAAGGAGGCCGCTCGACTTTTCCCCATCGCAGGAAGATCAACCGGACGAGCCTTTTTCCTCTGCGGATCGGAGGCCGCCGGGAAGAAGCCGGCGGCGGAAGGACGAGGACTGGTTGGACTGGGAGGACGTGATTTTGGAGGACACTGTCCCCCTTGTTAGCTTCGTTAGGATGATCCTGCACTCTGGAAAGTAGGTGAAGCTTCTTATTTGAAACAAATATTCTCGCTTGTTCGAGTCTGAATATGTTTTATTAGTTAAAGGCCGGTCTGTGTTTTAATATCATTGAAACATATTTCCTTGCTTGGTTGCAGTTTATTTTTTATTACAACTGCTAATGCCATTTGCGATGAGAACAGCGTGTAATTGGAGGCCATTTCTTATTCGATGAATTGCCTAGGTTAAGAGAAACGAATGGTTTTGAGTGAGCCTGGATACTTCAAGTGGATAATTTTATTATAGCATAACTTTGGTGGTAATCTGTTTTGCAAGGTAGACACTAAAATTAGAGAGAAATGTAATGATTTGCTGGCACCTAAAAACTAAAGACTAAAAATGAGGACTGAACATTTGGAAGAGAAGTGTATTAGTTCTAATTGAAAGAAATATGACTTGGCAATTCTTGAAACAACTTTACTTATTACCTTTTATGAAAATGCAAGTATGTTCTTTGGTGTGGACTTGATTGCAGTAAGGAGAGAACCCATGTTTAGGTAAAATTTGTGTTGATTGGGTTGCCTTCAAGAATGATAGTGTAAACAGGGAACAAGTTAACTTACAAATAACTACCGTATGGAGGACCTTAAACTTTTTAGATTTTATGATAAAAAACTTGAAAATGTTTATTTTCAGAAGCCATATATTGGGGCCACCTATATAACGATATCGATATGCATGTTTCCGGTTTAGATCTATACAGGTGAATATCTTTAAGTAGTCGACTCCCTTGCTATGATTCCCAAGTTTGATAAGAATAGGTGAAAAGTTGGTTTAGACTGCTAGCATGAAACTTTGTAGATTGTTGCCATGTCCACTGCAAAGTTCTATCCCGCTAGCATGAAACTAGAAACACACATCATTTAGATTCCCTTTACTATTTTCTGTTCTATCCCAATGTTAATCTTATTAGAATGCTTAGTAGTTTTCTTGAGCACACATGCTAATATGTCATTGGATGCACAATCACTTTGCAGGTATAAAAGTGGAGACAGACTGAGTCCTGAGCATGAAAAGACAATATTAGAAAGATTGCTTCCATATCATCCACAGTCTCAGAATAAGATAGGTTGTGGAATTGATTATATCACAGTATGTCTTCATAATTCCCACATTTTAAAGCCTTATTCAAGTAATTTATTTCCTGGTTTATGGATCTCGTATAAAGTAAAGGTGTATGTTATAATGTCTCCATCTTCTCATATTATATTGATGAGAACCATTCTATTCTATGTTGATATTGAATATTTTACATAGTCTAAATTCAATGATTTGCTTGCATAGTGTTAGTGCCTTAATAATTGATTGAAGGAATATAGATGTTGTTACGTAGACTGGAGTGTAAATGAGCATCCTGTTGGGAATTAGAAGATTTCATTGAAAAGAAAAACCAGACAAATCAAATTGTAAAATACAGAATAATATCCATTTCCTCCTACAATCCTCATCACCAACAATGCCCAAGACTTGATCACTTGAATCTAGGTATTCAATCACCACTTGAGCTACTTGTTGGTTTCCCACCATTTCTGTTATGACTTATTAACTTGCACCCCAATTGTGACTTGTCCACAAGGAATCATTAAGATTACTAACCCGAGCCAATACGTAAAGACACATGTGCAAGACGAGATAGTACATTTATGTCTTAGTGTTTATACTAGTTTCTATAAGTGAAATGAAAACAAAAAGATTCATACTGTGAGCAAGCATTGATTTGTTATAAATGAGCTGTTATTTTTTGTGTATGAGAGGAAACCCAAGAATTTAGGAAGTTTCAAAGTTAAAGGCAATATTGAGTATGATCTTTTTCTTGATAACTTCGTCAAAATGCAAAAATACTTTTTTTTATGGAAGGAACGTGCAATCCATCATAAAATATTAATATTTAAAAGTATGGTAAAATTTAAAGTATTGTCACAAATGTATACAAGTTACAACATTGCAGGGATCAATTGGTCAAACATTTGAAAGCTTCGCTTGTAGGGTTATTGGCTATCTCTTAATAGGTAAATTTGAAAATTCTCAAATGGTGCACCTAAAGTTGGCAATTTCCCAACAACCACACTTGCACCTGATTCAGAATTTCTCAAAAGGTGTACTTCCTTGTATGAAATCTCCAAAATACCTTCAACTACCCCTTATGTACAGAATCCATCAAGAAGATTTGGTTAAACCACCTTGATGGACCAAGACATGTGAAAATATATACATAAGACCATAATTATAACCAATGGTTTCCTAGGAAAACGTACATACTCAAATTTATGTCTCATGTCATGGTTTAGATTCCGTGCAATGTTAATTGGCACAGATAAAATCTTCTTTTTGTCTGTTGATTGACACACTAGAAGCTCCAACACCCCCAATACACAAGTGGACAAGCAGAATGGACATGTAGGGTGATTCATTGAGCTCAAACATGACTTTCATGCAAACCCAAAATGCTAACCCCCCCCCCCCCTCTCCTTTCTTTTCTCGATCGACACCAGTTTTTTTGGCATGGCCGAAACAACAAAAAAACTGATTTGTTCCCTAATTCCAATATTTTAAACCTTGTTTCATGCATAGGAACCATCATGATGTTGTGACCAAACCACCTTAATAGCCTAAAATAAATTTTCAATTTTGGAAAAATCTAAATGGATCTCACTCTCACAAATCCAATGATGTCCTTATTTACCGAAAGAGATAATGTTTAGGCCTAAAAAGATCAAGAAAGAAAAACAAATGTTTATAACACCAAAGGTATTTTGGGTATTTGTAAAAGAAAGGTGAAGAAAAAGTTTGCTGTTGGGAAAAAATTGAAACCTTGTTAGCCTGTTGGGAAATTCCCAACTTGACGTATGTCCATTAGGAAAATTTCCAAGGTTTTATCATAATCTTTAGTCTGAATGGTGCAGAACTCAATTAAATACTCGCTAATCTGCTAAGGTTATTTGCTTTTGTGGGTTGGGTATTTTTGTGGAAGGATTGTGTGCACAGCGAGTGCCGCTGAGGAAGTGGAAGGTATGATCCTCCAACCATAAGGTGAAGGTATGATGATCATGTGTGCCTTCCTCATGGTTGCATATGGTCCAATTATGATACCGAGATCCTCAATGAAATGCTTAGTTGGGAGGCAATTTTTTGGAGCCATCTATATCAGCCTCTTGACTTCGTTAGCAGTCTTATCACTTTGGCAGCTGACAATTGTTAGTTCCAGTCGACTTTCACCCCTCAGTTGATTTGAGTTATTTAGCGAGTTCATCTATCCTTTAGCTTGTTGGATACTATTTTAGCAGTCAATTTAGGGAGGCAATGAAGCAACGATATAGATCAGAAATTTGCACACTCTATTAGCTTCTTCCTTCTTATAGATATGGGTGATGGAGTGGTTAAGTGAACTGAGGTTGACTTCCCCTTGCACAATTAATCGAAATGGCCAGTATAGTATAGAAAGTAGCTGCAGCTTCATGATAGAAATTTTTGAACAGCAAAGCAGAGTGGTGAGAGAGGAAAGCATCATGGTTGTTAACAAGAGCGAGATGGTTGATTCTATTGTTTGATAAGGATCCTATTGAGACGTGCCAGAGCCACCTGAGATCGTCTATTAATCTAAGTGAATTGACAGCCAGGGATTGGAAGGTCTTGCAAGCTCCATGATGGCTGTATCATCTAAATTATTTTCAAAAACCATCAATTATATGATATTTTATGTTGACATTAAAATGAATTAATTTCATTGTTTGCAGGTCATGAATATTTATCATATTGTTCTTAAATGGATTATCAATCTTACATTTATCAACATTAAACCTTTGCTATCATGTCATTTTTTTCATGATTCTGCTCCTTTCTCTTTTACAGATAGGGTATCATCCACAATTTGAAAACTCCCGCTGTTTGTTCATTGCTCGGACGAACGGGGATTTAGAAGATTTCTCATATTGGAAGTGCATAAAAGGTTTCATTAGGAAGAATTACCCTCTGTACGCAGATTCTTTCATTCTTCGGCATTTCCGAAGGCGCAGATACGATTGACGAAATGAACATATAGTTGGCCGGCTTGATTGTGTTGAATCCTAGGTTTATTTGATGTATTTGAAGGTATTATAACTTAAATAAGTGTAGCATTTCTTGTATTTAGTTATCTGAGAGAGTAAATGATGCATCAATGGAAGTAGGGCTGATTTTTTCGATGATGCCTTGTGGAGGATCAATCACCACGGTAACACATTGAACTTAGAATGACCTGGTGAAATGTAAAGTCTGTCAAAGGTTTAGGTTTGTGGCATTTTGGATAAGGGAAAAAAAAAGAAAGATATTCTTGGTGTGCTTACGGGAAAATATTCTTCCGTAAAATACTATTTAAATATTTTAATATTGTAATATTGTAATAGAAAAAGTATAGTCAATAGAATTTTTTTATCAATAAAAATCTAAAAGCTTTATTTTAAATGAAAATATTTCCTTTGGAAAAGATGGGCTCTCATTTTTGTCAACGTATTCATAAGTAATTCACTCTAGTAATAAGCTATTTACCACCCTCCGTCTTGAGCCCACATTTGAGTAGGGTTAATCAATTTAGGTAGGCTTGCCAGCTGAGTCAAGAGGGTTGGGTGGATCAACTAGGCCATATGGGTTAGTCAAACTGTGAGGCCCGAGCAAGCTAAGCAAGTTGGTAAAGTCGATCCATCTGAGTAGTTGATTAACCCAAAGTAGCCAATTCTTTCAAGTCTATCGCATTAGGTGGTCATATCATGTTGAGTGGGTTGCTCAATCTAATTAGTTTAGTCACTCTAGGTGAGTCAAGGTGGATTAGTTGGTTTGTTTACCAATCAATCTAGGCGGGGCAATTGATTTAAGCAGTTAATCGACTTAAGATAATTGAGCGATTCAAGTTAGCAGGGTGAACCATTCATGGTGGTAAAAAGAAAAAACGCTCGCTCCAGCGTCCCCGTCAGTTTGTCCCAGGATCAACACGGAGGAGGTAAATCACGGGGACTAATCTAGCGAGCTCGAACAGTGACTAGTACATAAGAGAGGGCAAAAACCTGACTATTAGTCAGGATTTGACTCTCAGATCTTATGATGACAATACCTCATATATTAATCATCAGCTCATCTCGTGAAAATAAGAGTGAACCCATTCAACTTAGCCCATCAGAGCACCTGCCTACCTTATTTAGTTAGCATAGGAAAGCCTCGATTTGTATGGATTAGTTAAGTTGGTTGGTTTTAGAAAGGAGGGAGGATCAGGCAAGCAAATCGTTTTGTTTGCATGCGTTGATCAGGAGACTGGCAGAATGGTTCAACCATAAGGGGTGAATGAATCTAGTACAACTTGTACCTTATTTTGAATACATAAAAAAAAAAAATCCACGGACTGATGATTAATATATAGAGTATTATCATGAGATCTAAAAGTTAAATTTTGACTAGTAGTCAAATTCTTATCTTCTCCCATGTATTGATCATTATTCGGATTAGCTAGATTAATCTCCATAATTTATCTCCTTCGTGTTAATCTTAGGACGGATTTACGAAAGCGCTGAGAACCAACATTTCACTTTTTTACCACAGTTATGAATACATAAAAAAAAACATTTTAAAATAAAATTTAATCACAGCTAATTAGTAAAAGAATAACTATGTTTAAAAAAATCATATTTTTCCACAATTAAATTATTTTCTATCAAATAAAACATATTTTTTTTTCTCGCAGATAAACCACAAATGTCACGGATCTATTATTTCACAGATTTCTTTTTCCCTAGAAAATAAACTAAGCACAGATGCCACTTCGTCTTTGTCTTAAGCCACTTTGCGCCACATTCCCCGCATATCTTATCGATCGGATCATTACATCCCATCAATAACTCAAGACCGACCCCCTCTTCCAGTTCGCGTTGAAATTTGAAACGTACATGCATTTTGTCCCGTTGCTATGGTAAGAGGTGGGAGAGGGTAAATGAATTGAATTGAACAGAAAAATATAAAAATATTAATATTTAAATTCGTGTTAAAAAAATATATTTTATTCGAATTTGATTCGAAATTTGAAAACATAAATAATTTTAATTCCAACTTGATTTAAAATAAAATTCAAATTCAATTTAAATTGTTTGAATAAAATTGAATTATAATTTGAAATGATTTAAATTAAATTTGAATTCGATTCGAATTATTTGAATGTTAATTTGAGCATATTAAATTAAAATTATATAAAATAATTAGAGTTTGATTTAAATTCAATTCGTGAGTAATTCATGAATAATTAAGTAAAATATTATAAATTTAATTAGGCTCAAAAAAATTATATTTTTGTTCGATTCGAATTCGATAATTTTAAATATAAATTAAATATTTTTTGAATTGACTCGAAAAACTCATGAATAGGCTATATTTATTTGTACTTCTAGTTTGAACGGGCTCCCTAAAGAGGGTTCAAAGTACATTTACACTTGATAAATTTAAATTATTTGTGATATTCGGTATGATTTATTTGTGTTTTTTATTTATTTATCTTATGATAAATAAAAGATTTATATGAAATCGAATCGATCATCTCCTATCAAAATAAAAAAATTAAAATTTATGTCTCGAATAATGATATAGTGATTAGATCTTTTAAGTGATTAACTAGATATATAAGAGTTAAATCTTAATTGTGATATATTATAGAGATTTTTTTAATGGGATGATAATTTTAAATGAATATTTTTTAATTTATTTTGAATGAGTTTTTAAATTTATTTTTACGATCGATTAAATTTTTTTAATTAATATTTAGATTATAAAAAAACAAAAGAAATTTGAAACGAATTAGGAAGCCCATCAGACACTCGAGTAGTGAGAAGAAACGACCTAGACCACAACTAA